>CM060920.1:888980545-889580545 GCA_030737875.1 Allium sativum
TGTTCAAATAAACGTGCATGAGTTGAAATATACATTAACTAGCTAATGATATGATTTTAGCCTATGCATGCAACATTCGAATGAATGGTGTTTTTAAACCAAAGCAAATCAAATATGCAATTGAATGGAAAATGATAAATGTTAGGAATTGTATATATGTACATGCATATCTATTGAACAGGTTAAAGCAAAAGGGGCTAGAGAAGAGAAATAGAATTTTGTGCCCGACAAATAGGTACACATTTACCGCTTTGTTTGGGTGATGATTTTATGAGCCTATTGGCTAGCCGCTTGGCTTTTTCTTTTTCTTTTTGATATGAGACGCCCGTGTGGCTATTTGGGAATTTTCCCAGACCCTCCCGTACAAAGGAGGTTATGGCGAAATTTTCCAAAATTTAAAGGCGTTAGTGAAATAATTGAAGTGGAAACGATATTGGAATTTTTGAATGAACTATTTTTATATAAATATAAATAGAATTAAAACTAAACATGGCCGTGCAGTTCATATTTTGAAACCGTGATTTCAAACGACTAGTGCGGAAGATCCGACCATTGGATTTTCCCGAAACCTCAACCGTTGGGTTCGCCTTGGAAATATCTTTCCAACGGCACCAACTTTGTGAAGATCCGACGGTTGGATTGTCTGGAATGTTTAATTCAAAACTGAAGAAAAACAGCGCCAGAAACGATTATATTTTTATATATATATAAATATAATTAAATTAAATCGAATAACGACGTTGCCGTTCGTAAATTGAAATCGTAACTTCAAATGGTTGGTGGGGAAAATCCGACCGTCGGATTTTCCCAAAACTGAAACCGTTGGATTCGTTTTGAAAAGACCTTCCCAATGATGTAAAATTCGGGAAGATCCAACGGTTAGATTTTCAGATATGTGTAAAACAACATTAGTGGAAAGCAGCGCCAGTGCATCGACACGACCTGAAACGTCGTTTAATTAAATATGGCCATTTTAAATTAAATAAAAATGGCGATATATCGTTATAAAATATTATGGATGATATAGAGTGGAAATAAACCAATTTTGTTGTGTTTGCTTGATATGTGATGGTTGAATGTATTTGACATGAAAATTATAACTAAATAACTGAAAAGTGGATGTTGAATAGTCCAACCATGTGATTAATTGATTTGAAAATCTAAATATACGTGGGCCGAGTTTAACTCATTTCAAATAACCGATCGACGTTGAGAAGTCGAAGAGTCGAAGACGACTGAAGACCGACGATCTCCACATTGGATGGATGGGCACTACTGATGCTCGTGATTGGAGTAGCTACCATGAAGGAATTGAAGTAGTAGCCGTCCAAACATATTGTTGATTGTACGGATATGCGAGGAATTGGTGCCTCCGGTTTCGTTCAGACCCAGAACGGACTTGTAAATGGACTGTGTGTCTGACATTAGATTTTGTTATGTGTTGATTGATCTCTATTAAATATATATCTGATTGGCGGCGGAGAATTTATTCTCTTGCTTAACGCCCTTCTCTGAGACGTACGAGCTCAGAGGTTATGTATTGACAGAAATCAGTCGCATGGAGTGGATTGCCTGTGTGGCACGCCTAAGTGGCATATGATCAAGGCTTCTATTGCAAACCAAAGTCTTGTGGTTGATGATCAAAGCATGGTCTGTGTGACTAGCTTTGTGTATAACGTAAATCCGCGAGCCTCACACCTCGGTATGAGTCAAAAACGGGAGAGTGACTGCAGGGAGAGCACGACGTTTCTTTCTAGCTAAGGTGGTGTCAGTGACCTACCAGCCCTGACATTATATATACTTTTCACCTGTGTGGTTGTTGGAATGCGAGGCGCCTCGATATAGGTCTGTAAGGACCGGGAAACGTGTGTTCAGGAATTGCCAATCCTCAAAAGTAAGAGAGGACCGGCCCTGAAGATCCAAGGATCATAGTGGGGTCCTGGGACATTTGCTAGAGTGTCTCGAATCGGAGAGGAGTTTGCCCCTTGCCTCGACTCATGAAGGAATCCAATTTCCAATACGAAATATGCGGACGTGATTGTATTACTAGTATAGCGACATAGTGGTATGGGTCATTTATGCCGCCTATGACTGATATTTATGATTGAAATCGCTTTTGAAACATATATGCACTAGTAATAATATCAAGCACTTTTGTTTTATTCGTATGAAGCATCTTTGGCCATTATAAGGTAAAAACTCTATCCTCCGGCTTGCGTTGCATTGTGTGATGGGACCTGAGTCTTATAATGGCTTCATTTTATAAAAAGCATTGCGTTGATTTAATAGTTATTTTATTTCATGCACTAGCACTCATTGGAGTAAACCCGTTCCGCGAAAGCGGCGTGGTCCTTTGATTTGCCTTGTTATTGTTGTTAATAAGTTAAGTAGATTTCTCATACTAGTCCCATGACTGACTCGTAGTTTGTTTCACCTTGCAAACTCGGGTGCCCTCATTTTCACACGGGCAGCCTAGTTACAGGTTTCTGACGCACCTTTTGGCTCATGGCGAGGCTTGACTACACCATGCTGACTTGGATTTTCTCCGCCATTATTGTATCTATATTATGATTTCGCCACTGGCGATGTAGACTGATATTCCTTTTGTGTACTCTTTATGTATCATTCCGCCTCTGGCGATGGTGACTGATTATGTATCATTATACACTAAGTTGTATCCTGTACTGTGCTCTCTGATGTGATGATATCTATATGATTCAGCTGTCATATGTGTGTAATTTATTCTATTTTCTGTTTATGCTATTATCCGTGATCTGCTAATGATGATTTATGTGTTATATTCCAATGATTATCCTTAACACCGTGTCACGGGGTTTTGGGATCGTCACAAACTACCTCTCAGACCTTGACTGAATAACATTTATAACGTCAAAACAGATATGATTACTTACTTGAATAATCTATACCATACAACTACTTATTTACTTTTAAACACGTATACGCTTCCTCTTTCTATTCTTACTAGATTTTATTCTTAGTCTTCCTTTTTGATTTTACTATTCTATTTCTAAGTTCGTTTCCTTATCGACTTCTATATATGTATATATTGATACGTTGATTTCTAAATATCAAATTATCTTAAAAATATTCTAACTCCTTAAATTCTTGGAAAAATTTGCCATAACCTCCTTTGTACCAGAAGCATCCGGATATTTCAAATAGCCTCCCATGGCCCTCACCAATCCAAAAGAAAAAGAAAAAGCCAAGCGGCTAGCCGATACGGCGCATAAAATCTCATATATGAATTAAATACATACCTTTTCGTCGAGCATTCTATTTATCTACCTTCATACCTTATCTATACCTATCTCATGTATATTTATACCTTCCCAATCTATTTTAACTATACCTGATCGTTTTAACTCAATTCGTTAATTAATTTGTTATTTAACTCTTTAGTCTATTTCACTTTTATATTTGAACATGACATGTTCAAATATATTTTAGCTTGCTTATTAACTAATTTGAATCCAAATTTCAAATTTAAGTTCTATATTCGATTTCGAATATCCACTTACAAATCCAATTCACGTTTCAAAGTTTAACTTCAAATTCAAAACTCGATTAACTAATTCATCTTCGACTTAGTTAATTCTATTTAATTTCTATTCAAATTTTATATCACTTCTATTATTCAAATCTATATATCAAATTCTATTATTCAAATTCTATATTATAAATCCCATTTGAATTTCTATATTCAAATTCTATATTATAAATCCCATTTTGAAATTCAACACAACTTGTCTTTCCCAAAACAAATTCAAAACAGTATCTCTGGTAGTAATTCGTCACTTACAACTCGAAAATGAATGCTGATGATGCAGCTGTCATCATCGGAATCTATTTTCCAGCGATCGAAGTGAGCTCAATACTATAAGACCATTTCTAAACATTTCTACTTTGAAATTCATTTCAAAATATAATTCACACTGCTTGTAAAACAAATTAAAATCACCCAGGATCTTAAATTTTCCTTATTTTTAATCCAAATCTATTTACAAACACTTATCCAATTTTCCAGAAATTTAATTTCAATTCTGATTTAAATTCAGATTTAATTCATTTCATAACACTTATACGAATTCTGATTGGTTATTTACATAACCAATTCACTTTTATAATCTTACTCGATTATAATAACAACCGATATATCCACTATATTAAAATTTTGATATATATATCTTCTCTATATCAAGATATGCCTTGGGTAAACTTATTTTAATTTACCCTCTTTTCAAAACATATCGTGTCGACCCATCGTATTCGAGTGTTTATAAACTCCTACCGATACAGTGGATCAAACTGATCGACCAGAACCCATAAACAACTCAACCAATGAATCTCCACAATATAAAACAAATTTTTATATCAAATAATAAATACGTTCACTCATATGTATACACTTAACTCAATCTAGGGTATTACTAACCCCATCTCTACCGAGTCACGCCACAGAGCCAAGGTAATTCACTTAACCTTAAGCTCTGATACCAACTGTAACGACCTGGGAATTTGCGATCTTGGTTATCCGATATACAACACATATCGAACATCCAAGGATCAAAAATAACAAAATAGTTAAAGAAAGGAATTAGAGGGTGAGGAAAGATAAGATAGAAACTTAGAATAGAAGAAGGAGAAGAACACAACATCAGAGTAACACGAACCTAATAGCGGAACGAATAACATATAATATATATAACATAACTTGAAATATACATCTGTATTTGAATATACATCATTATCAAAGTATAGCACTTACAACACAGCGGAAATAAACTATAGCTATATGATTCTGAAGCCTCCTGCTCCAGCTCTTTATGTATCTGTAAATCCCGACTACTTTACTGCCCGTACAAAATTGGGCACCCAAGAGTTTAGGGAAAACAAAAACAAAATAAACTCCGGGTCAGTCATGGGACTAGTATGAGTAAAACAGTTTAAAACAATTTGAACAATTAAACGATATCTCATAAGACCACGCCGTATAACGGAACGGGTTTTCCCTTATGAGAATCCAAATTATCTTTATATCAAAAACCTTTTGATATTATAATAATGTCTATCAACCACAATATAATAATCATCTAGCAGAAACGCTTTCATCTCACGTTCTACATATATAGTATACAATCAAAACCGCAAGCATGTATTGGGTAATGGATTTCCAACTACGACAAGGTATGGAACCACCTTTCGCTAGTGTACCACTAGAAAGGAATACACTGGGTTCAACAAGAACATCTTGCAACCCGACCACACATGACCAACCACTCATTTCGCTTGAGTGTATCGAATGTATATCACCAACGGTTGGGATCAGCAACCATTTCCCGAATGGGACAGCATCAACAATAGATTTTTAGAAGTAAATGAAACTCTAGATCGGGTGATTATACACCCTACTTCGGAGCGACCGACTTAGCCATGTTGCCTGCCCGATTTCTGTCATTTACCAGATGTGAGGCTAGAAGCTACGCTTTATCATCACACCCGATTCACTTCGAATGCCACATCGTCAAATCCATCAAATCACCGATTGACGTCCTCAACAATACATTATGTGTTAGCTAAAAGAAGTTTCCTTCTCCGCTTCCACTCTTGGTACGGTTGGAGAAATCAATATATGTGATCGTCTGGAAATACTCTGTCAGACATTCATCTATACAAGTCATCTAGGAACAGGATGAACCAAAGGTACTATTCAGTATATCCGTCTTAGGCACTGTTATCTAAGACTTATACAATAGCCCTTGCACTTTACTCCGTCTTCAAATTTTCTTTGACATATATGATTCACAACGCTTATGCCAATACAGAGTGGTTCTTTGGATAATAATCCAACCGGTCTCTCCATATTAACAACGTTAAAATGGTCAAAAAACTTTGATAGTCGGTGAGTTAACTATCAAAGAAAAACACGTGTGCAACCAACGATATCATTTCCAAAGGGAAATTATATCGATCAAACATCATTTAACATTTATCTTCTTAGTTCATTTTTCATCTCCTGTTTCCTTATATTCAACATTTCTTATTTTCTAAATTTAGAAAAATATATGTTAATACCATTGGAAAACATTTTCATTTCTTGTTTTCTATATCAGAAAACATTTCTGGTTCTTATTTGGAAAACATTCCCAAAACTCCTTTACTTGGATTTAAACAGATGTTTAAATCAACATTGCGACGACAACTCAAACCACTTTACTTATTTCTAAATTCACTTAACCACTTTAACTCTCGAACTTTAACCATTTCTAAATTTAAAACGAAGTCAATCAAGTTGGGGAATAACTGCCTCTCAGACCTTAACTGAACAACATTTCAAATCTTGAAATAGGGTAAGTTCATCTTTTAACTCTTTAACACTTCCTTACGAACCCTCGGATTCTATTTACGAACCCCCTTCTTTTACAAGTTTACGTGATTATAACAAAGGTGTTATAATCTCCTGCATCCGAAATATATTATCTTAAATATGACTTTTATTTCCTAACTCGAATAATATAACGATAACTAATTTATTTACTCCTATTCGGCTATTCTAATCTATAACTCTTATTTGAATAACTCCAACCTAATAACTCTTATTCGAATAACTTATTCGAATAACTTATATTCGATTTGCTTACTTTCAAATACTTATATTTGAAAATCTCTTTCTTCAAATAAATCTTATTCTTATTTAACTCCCGTCGAATAACTAGGTTCGATCAACTCACTTCGAATATTTCTGATTTGATTATATCACTTCGAATAACTAAATTTGATTAACTCATTTCAACTTTATTCAAATAAGCTAAATTCGATTAACTCCATTTGAATAACTCTAGTTCAATTTAACTCTATTCAATAACTCTAGTTCGATAACCTCTTTAACTCTATTCGAATAAACTATATTCGATAACCCCTTCAACTCTATTCGAATAAACTATATTTGATAACCCCTTTAACTCTATTCGAACAAACTATATTCGATAACCCCTTTAACTCTATTGGAATAAACTATATTCGATAACCCCTTTAACTCTATTGGAATAAACTATATTCGATGATCCCTTTAACTCTATTGGAATAAACTATATTCGATAATCCCTTTAACTCTATTCCTTTTAACTATGTTCGATTAACTTATTTTGAATAACTATGTTCAATTGACTCCTTTTGAATAACTATGTTCAATTGACTCCTTTTGAATAACTTTGTTCAATTGACTCCTTTTTATTCTATGTTCAATTGACTCCTATTTGATGACTCCATTTGATAACTCTAATCGACTAACTCTTCTCCATCTCGTTAATTTCCTTTTATAATCCTATTTATCTTCCCAATAAATATTCCTTTATTCTATTTATTTACCAACTAAATATTCCTTTATTCTATTTATTTACTTTCTACGTAAATATCTTTCTTTATACTTCTATTTACTTCTTAAATAAATATCGTTTTACACTTCTATTTACTTGCTAAGTAAATAATCGTTTTATAAAATTCTTTGATTTTATAATTATTCCCTTTCTAAATATCTACTATTTATAAATATTCCAATTTATAAGTATTTTATTTTCAATTTCACTTTGGAAATTCCCTTATCAACATTCCGGTATGTTATGGTATTCAACATATCAAATCACGATGATCAATATCGTCCAAACACATATAACTGACAATAGATTATATATCACATCATATATCACAATATATGAAAAACAGTAAAATAAATGTTGAGGAATCCAGTCGGATTCCTCCAAATTGTTTCCCTGCATCCACAGATGTTACACAATAAAATCAACATCACTTTCAGTTCCATATGATATATTCTATTAAAGAGAATCAATATAGAAATTTAACTAACTGACTAGCAGTTCAATCGAATAGTCAACACACAGTCAATTAGCCAATATTTAACAGTTCTAAAAATACAACATGAAACTATAAACTGTTCAGAGTTAGTGAGATTTACTCACTTTGGCATTTCATCGTTAAAGAACGATAAACTGTTATTTGATCTGAATCAAACAATTTATTTCATCATAAATTCAAACGAGCTTGAATCCACTCCCAGTCAGCTCCATTGGGTAGTACTCGTCCATACGATCCTAAGGGATCTTGTTTCGCTGAATTTCGATTATATATGACCGAGTTATAACATTTCGAAGTTTTACTCTATTTAAATTAAAAATAAACTTAATAAATATATGATTTGGGCTTTACCACTATGGCCCATTATCCTGTTTAAAACCCATCCGCTTCCATTCATACCCGTTCATCCTCTTCTTCCATTGTTGACAAACTGGAGCTGCTGCTCCTTACCATTCCCATCACCGAAACTTCAACGCAAATTCCTCCAACCTCACTTCATGAATTCAAAAACTATCAACACCATTCTCCTCCTCGTTTTCAACTCTACCTCCTCATCTCCATTTCGCCCAACTCGAGCTCCATATCCCAGATCCGACGCACCACTGTTTTGGCGCTGTATCTGGGAGCATGACAGTTTTTCATCACCAAATCTCCTCAGTTTTTCCCTACAAACTCCCATCGATCTCCTGATTCCAATACAAGTCTCGAAATCAAGCATCGAACCTTCCTCTTCCCCAAAACATCAACCCTAGTACATGCTGGAAAAAAAATAGCGAACGGAAACTAATGTCGAACTATGTATAACTGCTACCATCTCGAAGAGCACACAGCATTGATCCCAAATATATATACTTTAGGATTTTATGATTTTTCTTTGAATTGATTTTGAATTTCCATTCTCACGTTTTGTGTTTGGAAAAGGAGAGCGGCGGATTTATTTCCTGTTGACCAAGAATGGAACTGAAATTAGGTATAGAAATTTTAGTTGGGGTATCTATAGAAAGCTTAGATATTTTTTTTGAATATTATATTAAAATAAAATCAACTGCTATGTTTGTTTGTCCTTTAAAAATCCTATGATCACACATGACATCTAAAAATCACGAAACTGGACATGCAACTACAGTTTGACATTACAGTCCCAACAAAACTGGTTTCGTCGAATTCTGACTCACACAGCGTATTTTTAACCGTCAATATACTGACTGTTTTCCATATTAAAATACCGTACGGCCACATACTAACTTCAAAAATCACGAAAACTGAAATCTAGCAATAATTTATTATTGCGGATCCAACAAAATTAGTTTCGTCGAATTCTGAGGTCGTTTGCAAAATTGGCTATTTTTAAAGCTCTGAATGACCCATTTAAATATATAAATATATTTAAATATAATTAAATTAAATATTTAAAAATAAATATTATCGTCTATATTCACAGTGGAATACCATACAACTCTAGAATATTCCTCTATGTGAAATTCTAACTCGATATTCACTTCTGGGTCAACCCGATATTCGATTTATATTGAAATTCCTTTTTAAAATATAAATAATCCCTTTATAAATTATAAAGGAATTCCACAACGACTTTTCTACGATTTTTCTCTTCCACTAGAAAGATATTCTCCACCAGCTCCACACGTTTCTTGTTTCACAGAAATCCGATTTAAAACAGACCCTGTATATCCAATTAAAGTTCGAATCGCCAATTTATGAACTACAGCGCCATTTCGAGCTCGATTTTAATTATAATATAATTTTACATTCAAACTGTCGTTCAAATAGTATATTTGTTATTCTAATTCAATTCTAAACTGAATTAAATATCACAGATGATCCGGTTCACACCATATCGCCAATTCAACCAATTTTGATTATTTCAGAATTAAATATATTATTAAATTATTATTTTAATTAAATATTCACCATTATTTAATTAAACCACCATTTAATTCACTATATCACTATTTATATAATTAAATAAATTAATTATAATACCTCTGCAAATGCGGGCCATTACAGTTCATATGTGTACTATATTTTACAACGTGTAAATTTGTTTTTGTGGTTGGACATATAATGATGTGTAGATTTGTATTCATGGTTGGACATTTAAAAACGTTTTTTTGACTAATTTAAACATTGCTGTAAGTATCGTTAAAATATAAGATACAACATTTGGAAAATGATTGCATTATTTATATACAATATTTGTTGGTAGTTGTGAAATATTTAAGAACAATGTTTATTATTTGAATTAATTGTAATTATTATCTATATTGAAGTAATGTTGTTGAAAATTTATTTACAACGATCAACAATCATGGTGGCAATGCAAAGCATAACAATTAGAAATAGTTGTTTATTTTTTTTTACAATGTTTAATGACTAATGCAAATGAAGTTTGAGTAACATCGAAATAGCATCGTCTATCTTTTATTTACAACATTGAACGAATATGATTAAAATAACATATACCACATCTAAAAGTTGTTGTATAAAAGTAAAACGCAACTTTTACCAAACGATGTGAATAATGAGTTTAGAACAAGTAACATTGTTAAAACTAAATTACAACATACATAAATCATTACAAGTATAAATATACAACATGTAAATTTTATCATGAAAAAGTGTCATAATATTTGAAACACGTTGTTGTTGACTATGTCATTACATTCACAAAACGTTGTAACTAGTTTTTCATTTTTTGTGTGTCTTAGCTACATTTATGTTTTGTTATAATTGACTTGTCCATAACATTTATGCGACATTCGAATAAATGTTGTTGTAAATACCCTGTCTTTCACAACTATGGATGTAACAATATAACGATAACTGTCATCAAAATACATTGACTATGGTTATTCAATGTTGTAAAATGTCATTTTTGTTGTAGTGGATAGAACCGGCTAACATATAGTTTATGGTATAACCAATCATTGACGGATGACCAGCTCTGCCGATAACCTAGGGTTGCCTAGAGGCATTATCCTGAGGTATTGCTAGTGTGTCTCGAATCGATAAGGACGATCGTTTGCCTTGGTTCAAAGATGGAAACCCAATTTTCAATACGTGATCTTACGATTTTAGTTGTAAACCTATATGGTGACTTAATATAATGTACCTACACCACCTATGATTGATACATTTATATTTGAAGTTGATTTCCTCACTTATATTAATAATAAAAGATGAAATTTCACGTATCAAGCATATTTGGCTATTATAAGGTAAAACTCTAACCTCGACTGCATTCATTGTGTGATGGGATCCGAGTCTTAAAATTTCCTTTCGTTTTGTAAAAATTATGCTTAAACTTGTATATCCCTTTATCAGGTTTACACGAAAAGCCTCTTAAGGAGTTAGCTATTTTAATAACCTATTTTGAGTATGTTTAGGCTTAAGATCCATCTTTTCTCAGGTTGATGAGGTTTTGTAGGTTCAAGCCCTTCTTTGTGCCAAGAATTTTAGCCAAATTTTTGGATAACACCCCCAAAACAGAGTTCTACTGTAGTGCTTCTTATTTATGGAAGGAATGGGGTAAACTTGGGTATTAAGTTCATATTTGAGCTCTCGTAGAAAGTTTCTGTAGGTTTCCAATAGTAAGTTCCTATAGAAAACAAGGTCAACCATAATAATTCCGAGTCCTTTGAAAAGAGGAATCCATTCGGCGTGTAGTCTGCTTATTGATGTTTTCCCTGTAGATTCGGTACGTCCCTTCGATCTTACAAAGGAAGGATGACTAGGGGATTCCATTATCCAACTCGAGAAATTGATATACCATTGGTAATGAGTTGTTGAGACTTCCAAAAGCAAAAGGGGAAAGGAAATGGATCTTGTACTATACAACTTCATCTTTGATAACCATAGTTTTATGGGGCTTTGGATGGTCTACGAAGGATTATCAAGTAATAGTCGAGGGGCCTAAGGTCACAGATAGGCTAAAAAGGGTCTATGGATCCATGGACAAGCGAGCCTTAAACGATTTCAAACCATTCATAAAGATAGTGGATATGATGGTCTAACCTTATTACGAAAGTTTTCTATGGACAAACGAAAGAGGTTTTGGACACAATACTATTTTTTCGTACATCTCAGGCGATGCGCCTGCAATGCAGCATAGGATAATAATATATTAATTAAATTAATATACTAACGTTACCTTAAGGTTTTATTGAATCTCTTTATTTAGAAATTCGAGCTTTACAAACACTTTAACCTAATTGATTTACATATCAAGGTTTACAGACATGGTTTTAGAAGACAAGATTGAGAATGAGGAAATGGTCCTCCATTCTGGACCTTTATGGTCGCATTCATAGGTGCAAATCGATCATTCCTTTGGCTTATGAGCTTTGCTTTAGATATCCGGTAGGAATGTATGTAAAAGATTAATGAGTGTCCTGAGGCATTTCTTTGTGAAAAGACCTGTGTTGTTACAAAGACTTAGAAGGTCGCTCCCGAAGATATTGGCATTTGCTAGGCTTTGAAAAAGAGAACTTGCCGAGGCTTCTGGCCCATTTCCTTCCTATGAGTGATGTCATGCTTATGTAGCTTAGTTGGCCCATTTCTTTCAGGCTTAGAGATAATAGATGAAAAGCGATTTCCCTTTGGGTCATATCGAAAGGGGTTTCCTCGGTTGAGAAGTGATCCTTTGCTCCTTGTTTCAAAATTATGAAGGTGTGTCGGAGGCTTGACCCTACCTCCTCCGAAGGGTTGGGCTTCCTTAACTGAGAAGTGATCCTTTGCTTCTTCCAAAATTCCGAAGACACATGCCAGAAGCTTGACCCTATCTCATCCCAATATTTACTAATTTTCGCGCCCCTTCATCTTACTTCTACCTCTGGTTTTCCGTTGATTATTTTTTATGGTAACAGAATTCACTTTCATAAGTTACAAGAAGCATTCAACAGGAATTTGATTATGGAATAGTACATAAATTAGATTCAGCCCTTCATAAGCTTGGGAGTCTATTGCAGAAACATTATTTTGTGATATTAACCATAAATTTGGTTAAGATTTTGGCGCTAGAAGTTAGCCCTGAACCTTTAAAACCCTTAGCTACCTTATTCAGTTAACTCCTTTAAAGAAAGATAACAAATGGATTCTAAACACGAAGGAATTTGGAGAAAACCACAATGGAACGCAGATACATCTAAAAATGTGTTGGATTGACTGACAAGAAATAGCCTCAGGTTGGGAAAAAATTCCTTCAACATAAAAGAATATTCCCAAGGGGTAACGAATGGACCTGAAAGGAAGAATCAAACACTTCCAAAGTCTTATAGAGGAAAAGTGGTTGCGACTCTTTTTTGTCATCGATTAGGTAACATTGACGGAATAATGAAGTTGGTATCAAACTAAGCTCCCGAAGAAAGTAATGTAATCCCTCTTTCAACACTATGACAACCTATTATGAGTCATAATATGATTAAGAATGAACAAGTAACTTATAACCTTATAATACTAAAAGCAATCAACATGAGCATACATTTCTGCTAGGAGTTAACTTTAAGGATGGAAGCTTTAGTTATATCTTGTCAGAAGTGGGAGAAGCTGATAACCCAGACAAGTGGAAAATAACTCCCTTCCATCTTGAAGTAACGCCAATTTTTTCCTATGAAAGGATTGTACGAAGGGACAACAAGGTATTCATAAAAACGAGAAATAAGATCGAAAGCTATTCCCAAGGGGTCAAGTTTGAAAGTAAAGTAGTAAAGAACACAATGCCACTGTACAAAAACGGAAATACAAAAGTAATGAATCCCGCCATAATCCACCAGAAGTACCCAAAATGGATAACAGAAATTCAAAATCTACCTTTAAAGCCTCTAAAAGTCTTAAGCGAAAGGAAATGGCATTCTAGCAACCCCAACTAAGCAAAAAACTAATCCTTTCAAGAGAAAGAATAAGGGGAAATGATAAAGGGGGTTAATCTAATCGCCTCCATCAACGAAATCTACTTAGCAAATAGATAAGAATTGAAATATCGGCCTGCTAGTAAGGAATCTCCAAGAGTTGAAAAGAGAAAAGGAATAAATACTGCATTTGTCGCAAGGTCAATAGACATAAAACTGATCAATGCAAGGCACTAGAAAAATATGTTATCAACTTTATTACAAAAGGAAGGCTTTATAAATATGTAAAGAATTGATTGAATGAACTCAACGAAACGAATTTCATCTTGAAATATGACTAAAAATAAGAAATTCTACTTGATCGAGGGTGAAATTCCCTCCATAAATGGGTTAATTTAGAAAAACCATGACGTTGTCGGGGTTTCCAAAAGGGAGGGAGTATGAAACCCAATTAAATTCCTTGGCATACCAAGGTACTTCCTCAAAGAGGGAAGCAGTAAGACCATGACATACGAGCCTGGTTCAAAAATCCTTGGTGGTCTTTGGTGAAGGGATGGATTATCCATTCCCGGTAACATTTTCGGACAGAGAAAGTCCTTGATGTATTTTAGGCGCCCTCTGCATGTTTCGTCCTATCGAAGAGAACGATTGCTTAAAAGAAGCACCTAAAACATGACAAGTCTCTACTTTAGGGGAAGCCTAAAATAGCCAAAAAAGGGATAGAGGACATTTCAGACTTCTACTTAGGCCAAAGAAGGCTTCATAACTATTGAAATTGGAAGAGGACATTCCAAATTTCCGAATTTTTAAATACCGGAATTTAGGTTTTGGGTCTTCTAACAAGCAGAAGGAGGCTTTGATCTGCTATTTCCAAAATTGGTATTTCTGGACTTCAATATTTCTAAATGCCCGAACCTTTATTTCGGGTCTTCCAATAAGCTGAAGAAGCTTTTGTATCAATTATTACTAAAATTGTGATTTCTAGATTTCTAAATTTTAAATACCCTATTCTTGGTTTTGGGTCTTCTAATAAGCCGAAGCAGGCTTTGTATTCATTTCAAGGATTGAGATTTCTTGAACTTTAAATTTAATTTTTGAAAGCAGCGAATCAAGCAATAAGTGGCTTCGTATGATTTTTTAGGCTTCTAAAGAAAGTATCAAACTCCTCAGCAGCCAAAAGAAAGGTTTTCAATTAAAAAATTCAGAAAAGTCATCTTTGAATGTTATCATCAAGGCCTAAGACTTTGAAATTCCTCAATGACAATGAAAAAATAATCCATTTCATGTTTAGAGACATAATGGTAGGGTGTCAGATACCGACACTTGTACACAAATGAGAAACACTATGAAAACTAAAGGCTAAAATTTTCTCATTATTAAATGATTTGAAAAGAAAAACAACAAAGGTCTACAAAAGATTCCAGTTTATATTAAAGAAATTATTTATCAAATACCAAATATGCAAACTATGAGGTATTCATAATAATAAAAAGTTAATGTCAAATCTTTTGAATCTTCTCTATGAGAGCCTTTGACAAATTCGGATCTGGGATGCGACTAAGCATGTAGTAAAGTACCTCTTTAAGATTTTTCTTTGTGTTTAATATCATCAGTGAGGCCAAAATATTTGATTTGAAATTTAAAAGAGTGTTAAAAAACTTTGTAAAATTCCGAATGAAGCTTATTGGCCCTTTCATATTATGCTTCACGCTTCTTATAAGAATAAATTTCGTCCTGAAGTTTTTCAATTTGAGCCACATTATTATTAAAAACACATTGTATATTTACTGTCTTCCTTTCTTCCAAATTGTCTTTCTATTCAAATTTTACATAATTGATCCAGTCTTCAATCACCTTCTCATCCACGCCTTTCGAAGGGTATACTAAAAATTGAAACGTAGTCGAACGCTGAGAGGTTTCGTTGGACGATCGAGAAGATAAATATGAAATTCCTCCAATCATAATGAATTCCAAAGATTTACAAGAAGATGGACCATCTTCCAATTGAAACTCCTGAAACGACCCGAAATCCCCCTTATGGGAAATCCCGGATTGAGTCGAGAGTAAGCCACATCAGAATGCAGAGGAGAACATTTCATTGTTTATTACAACATTACCATCAGATTACAAGAATATAAAGAGTATAAATGAATATTACACAGAAATATCAGAGATTTAAATTACATTTAAATACATAGCAGCGGAAAATAATACAATACACAACTAGAAGAGATATATGGATACAAAGATTTCCGAATATCATTCCAGCTGTAAACCAGGATCCTGTGAATATAGATCTGCAAAACCAAAACTACTAGCTGCCCGTGTCAAAATAAGGGCACCCAGAGTTTAGGTTAAAACAATAAACTCTAGGTCAGTCATGGGACTGGTGTGAGAACTAAAACAGTTATAAATCATTATTTTTAAAGTTAGGTAAATCAAGGGACCACGCCGTATAACACGGAACGGGTTTCCTCCCAAGAACACCTGTGCATAAAACAACAGCGCAATGCTAAATAAAGAACAATGAAGCTATTATAAGACCCAGGTCCCATCACACAGTACTACACAAACCGGAAGATAAGGTTTTCTCTTATAATAGCCAAAGCATGTTTGATACGTTTAAAAACAAATCATTTGATACTAGTATAAGTGTATAGTGTCAAAACAATTTCAATCATAAATATCAACCATAGACGGCATGGGTACCATATACCATGTCGCCATACTAGGCTCTACAATCAAAACCGCACAGTCACGTATTGGAAGTTGGATTTCCATCTGTGAACTGAGGCAAAAGATAGTCCTCTACCGAATTCGAGACTCTCTAGCCCGAGCCTCAGGCTACAACCGCAACTGCACCTAGGAGCCACAGGGCCGGTCCACCGATGTGGATTAAAATGCCTGAACACTGCGTTTCCCCGCCCTTTGGGGCGTAAATGAGTCCAATGACCCCATCGATCCCGGATCGACTAATATATTCGAGGCGCCTCGCAGCAACAACAACCACATAAGTCAAACTCATCAGGGCGTGTAAAACCACTGACGCCACTTCTAGCTAGAAAGAAACGCATGCCCTCCCTGGATCCTTCTCCCATTTTTGGTTCACAAACGGGGCGTGAGGCTCCTGAATCAACGTTACACAAATCTATGCCACACAGGCCGTGCTTTGATCATCACCCACAAGACTATGCTTTTCAACAAAATTCTTGATCAATTGCCACTTAGGTATGCCACACAGGCAATTCACTCCATGCGTTTGATATCCATCAATATATAACATCTGAGCTCGTACGTCTCAGAGAAGGGCGTTAAGCAAGAGAATAAATTCTCCGCCGCCAAACAGATATATATTTAATAGAAATCAACCACATAGAATAAAATCCAATGTCAGACACACAGTCCATTTACAAGTTCATTATGGGTCTGAACGAAACCGAAGGCACCTAGTACCCCGCACATCCATCTATCTCCAAGTACGTCTGGACGATCACTAACTGATTCCCTCCTCTTGGGTGTACGACCCAATCAAGATCATTAGTAATCACCCAAACAACGTGAAGACCTCCGGTCTTCAACCACCATCATCATCTTCGACACCAAGTCGAATTTGTTATTCAGAATGGGATAAACCTGGTCTTTCTTAATAGCTCGTGTATATAATAAACAAGTGTTACACTAACACAACATACGCCTTATTCCAATCCAGAATATTCTTTTATTCCAATATTCTTATACTTTGAGAAAGGTTCCCATTAATTTTATCGAAGATAAATTCTTTAAATTTATTCTTTAATCTTCTTTTGAATATCAATTCAAACTAGTCGGGATTAGCGAACCACACCGAAGTAATCATTTATTTTATTTCCCAATACCAACCTATCTATCCCATGATGTAAAACTGGTAATACTTCATATTTAACACCACGGTGTTATCAGTAAATTCAATTACCATTTCACGTTCAAATCTAATTAAAGATTTAACTATCGCCTGGGGTAAAACTGGTGATACTCCATTCTCGATCTTTTCAATCTAATTAAAGATTCATTAAAACTCCACTTAGTTTTAATCTTTAACTGGGTTAAAGAATCAGTGTCATTTTAAAAAACCGTTCACGATAAATCCAAAATCACATTCCATTAATTTTCGGGTTAAAGAACAAGTGTTATTTAAAACACTATTCACGATAAACCCAAAAATCAGTACCAATTCAATTCCAATTAAATATTATTTAATTGGTGCACTTCATTAAATCTAAATAAAAAAATTTAATCTTTTCTCAACTGGGTTCAAGAACAGTGTTAATAAAGACGCCATTCACGACAAACCCAAATCACATTTGATGTTAAATACAAGGCTCTGAATAGAAAATATATCGGCTTATATTCAATATCAAATTCTACGACCAACAAATATCGTATTGGAAATAACGATATATAAATATCTTTCAAATTTCCATAACAACATCTGTATAATCACGAAATCCAACATCGAAATATTCCGAAGACAATTTCGATTCAAATCCATTCCAATTCAATTACTGGAAATTCTGATTACTTTTAAAACCCTTTTAAATTCAATTTATTTATTTAAAAATAAATAGAATTATAATTCTAGTTCAAAACTAGTTCATTTCGATAAAAATCTATTTTTATCTTTTCAAATATGGAGTTTTTCATCCCAATTCTTCACAAATCATTTCTTATGACTGTACACAAATTATTACTATTTTTAATAATTTTAATAATTTTATCAAGGCCCGTACAGTCGATTTCCATCAATGGCCATCGAACTGCACTTACAGCGACCTTTTTCAAATTTGGTTTGGACATAATTCCAAATCCAACCGTTAGATTTCTAATTTCTAATATTCTTTAGAAAGCTCTTTTCGATACGAACCCAACGGTTCCGGTTTTAGGAGAATCCGACGGTCGGATCTCCCGCAACGTCAATTCGAAGTCAATGGTCGAAATTCGCGAACTGCCGCAGCGCGGCACGTTCTATTCAGGTGATTATATTATATATATAATATATACTTTGACGATTTCCTTTTAAAACATATTTTATAAATCGTTTTAAATTCGTTTTCAAAACGATTTCAACTTCTTTTCAAATTCAAATCAAAATTGAATTTTTCCTTCTAAATTCGTTTTAAATTCATTTCCGATTGATTACAATTCAAATTGACTCCTAATTCAATTTCTGTTTGTTTTCAATTCAATTCAATTTCAATTAGAATTCATTTCTATTCAATTTCAATTCGAATTCATTTCTATTCAATTCGAATTCAATCCTTTTCAAAATATCAGATTTTGAAATCACTTTCGATATTCATTATAAAATGAATAAAATCGATATAAATATCGTTCACGTAAAAATGGCGTCAATCTAATCAACACGGCTTCATATAGTTCTATTTTCAAATATTCTATTTCAAATATTTCTTTTTCAAATATGGAATGAGGCCAATCAATTACCATATAATGTTAATTATATGGATTTTCTACAACACATGTATACAATAACAACGATGAATAAACAACCATCATCCAAAGTGCATTCTACACTGTATAAGCATCAAATATAAATATTCAACGCTTATAACAGTCTGTCAATCAATCGATCGACATACAACTAAACAATCGGGATTAGTGTACGTCAAATATCATCCCAATACCCGTGTGGGGTTTCAAACAATCAAACACAGATTTTATTTGTGCAGTTGGGCGATGTGTAAAATTTATCGTCCCAATCGATATCAGTCAAATGTGTGTATATAAACAAATCGTCCGATTTGTTTATTTTTATTTCCTTTCATATATACGTAAAAAATTCTACTTTTAACTATAAAATATTTTTAACTATATAAATATTTTATTTCATTTCACATCACATCACACAACCAACTACACATCAAAATCAAACAAACAAGCATACAAGCCGTCCATGGTCTGTGGACGACGGGTGTCGGGTGCTACTAAACACCGTCTGCATCCTAGTATATATTTTAACTAGAAAAATAAATTAAAGGTGAGAAGTTCTCACAGAGGGTTCCACTCCGCCGTCCTTTGCTTTTGAACTGCTGTACTGTCTAGATTTGACTGAAATTCCAATGTAGTCTTTTCACGTCGTTCAAATAAAAATTATATTTTTATCGCTTCATTTCAATAGATAAAAATCACATTTCTATTTCTACTTCATCTATTTTTGCAACGCTTCTTTCTATATAAAAATTATATTTCTACTTCATATACAAAGATCGGATTTTTATTTCATTGCTATAAAAATCACATTTTTATACTTCTACAAAATAAAAGATTACATTTTTTACTCCTACAATATAAAAGATTATATTTTTATACTTCTACAATATAAAAGATTATATTTTTATACTTCTACAATATAAAAGTTTGATTTTTTCCTAGTTTAAAAATTCGATCTTTCTTAGTTTAAAGATTCGAACCTTTCTATTGTATTTATATAATCTTTTAATCACTAAAAATATAATCTTTTTGTTTACAAACACAATTTAAAAACTGAAAATAGAAATTAATTTCGGATTCATTGTAAAATTAAATAAAAATAATTTACAAACTCACATCGATCGGATTTGGGCGGAGGGTGGCCTGTCGTGGTCGAGGGGTGGGGCGTCTTCCCCGCAGCGCGACTCTAACAGGGGGGCGGCACGCTGAGGTGGCGCAGGCGGAGGGCGAGGTCGGCATGGGTGTGGTGGTTGTTGGCAAAAGGGGGGTGTGCTCGCGTCGATCGAGGAAAACGGGGGGGGGGGGGGGTTGCTCGCGTCGATCGAGGAAAAAGGGGGGTTGCTTGTCGGAGCGGCGCCGTGGGTTGGGGTCGAGGTAGCGCCTCCGTCGAGTTTTTTTCTGTATAAAATCGATTTGAAGAAAAAATGAAAGGGGGGGAGCTGAGAGGGTAAGGGGATGAAAAGAGAGGGTTTTCTCCAATTTTTATTTAATTATTTTAAATTTCAAAAAGGTACTTTAAAATACGAACTCGAAATGAGACACACCGACTGTCGTCCCTAGTGTTTTACCCCCATTCCGAACACAATGGGTTATGTGTCGTAAGCCCATTCATCTGTTTCGATCAGTTTCCATCAAATTCAAAATATAACTCTATATATTGAATTTGAACGCGCTTTTCAATTTACCGGGGCCACATACTCACTCGAAAAATTCCAAATTTTTTTCTAGCTTTGTATTGACGACACGGTCCTAACAAAACTAGTTTCGTCGAATTCTGAGATCATTTGAAAAATGGCCATTTTCTAGTCGATTAAAATCAACTAAAACTGGTCAAACGCGTTTTCCTTTGCCACACTCACATATTGATTCGAAAAATTATGAAATTTGAAACCTAGCAATAACTTGACATCGCGGATCCAACAAAAGTGGTTTCATCGAAATCCGAGGTCGTTTGCAAAATTGCTATTTCTAAGGGCCGAAATTCCATAGCGACTATTCTGAATTTTCAACTGGGCATAACTTTTGATTCCCGCTATGAAATTCCAATCTTTCGGATTCGTTGGAAAGATATTCTCAATTAGATTCTAATATTTTTGGTTTCACTAAAATCCGGTTTATTTTGAATCCTGTACATCCATTTGAATTTTGAAATCGAATTATCGAACTACCGCACCATTTTCAATTCCTTTTATAAATATAAATAAACATTTATATTCTATCATCGATTCAAACGAATATATACATTCAAATTATATACAAAATAAATTTCTCGTCGGTTTTATTTAAAATAATTCATTTTAAATATTCAAACTTCTCTAAAATTGCCAAAATAAAAATTTTAAATTGGCCCAGATTTCCGGGTTATTACAGTCTCCCCCACTTAAAACTTTTCGTCCTCGAAAAGGAACGAAGCCGAAAGTTGTTTTACAAACCAACTCAACTTTCATTATTTTCACTACGGCTTATGTTCTTCAACTTTTCAGTTTCTAAGAACTTTTTAAATTTTTCAAAAATTTGGCTAACACCCTAAATTTCCGAAAAATTTCGCCATAACCTCCCCTGCACCGGGAGCACGGGAAAATCCCGAAATTGCCATACAGGCCTTCTGATCTCAAAAAGAAAAAGAAAAAGCCAAGCGGCTAGCCAATCGGCTCATAAAATCATCATCACCCAAACAAAACAGTAAATTATGATAAACATGTACCTATTTGTCGGGCAAACAAATTTTATTCTCTGCTCTAGCCTCCTTGCTATGACCTGTTCAATGTAAGTACATGTATATGCAAGAAAATGCGACCAAATTTCAATACAATTCAATATTTGATTCAATTTGGCTATATGGTACAAATTTTAATTAGTCAACCAATAATCAACAACACAACCATCAATCAATTAGTTGATTAACTTTTCAAATTCACAACTTTGATAAATAGTCAAAAAATCAGATTTTTGATGTCAAATCACAACAATAAGCCTTATCTAGTTTTGGTTCTCACACCAGTCAATTGGAAATATATAGAAATCTCACTTTCGTCGCTCGAAAATAAATACTGGCGATGGTGCCCCATCACCAGAATAATCCCGGGCACTAGAGTGCGATCATATAACTATCCAGTACATTAAAACTTCGAATACACGTTTGCAAGACGTATATGCAAAATCTTTATATATTGGATTGTCCAAATTCATATATAATAAATGACCAAATACGAATTATTGATTTAAATTTCAAAACAAAAATTGTTTTCATTTTAAAAATATACCCTTCACACTCGTTCTAGGATACTACTGATCCCATCTCTAACGTGTCATTCCCATTGGATATTACTAATCCAATATCTGATGAATTCTTTCGTATGGTTCTAACGTGTCTTGTTCTCTGAGCTTTGTAAACGAAAGCTCTGATACCACGATGAAACGACCTGAAATCCCCCTTACGGGAAATCCCGGATTGAGTCGAGAGCAAGCCACATCAAAAAGCAGACGGGAGAACATTTCATTGTTTATTACAACAATACCATCAGATTACAAGAATATACAGAGTATAAATGAATATTACACAGAAATATCAGAGATTTAAATTACATTTAAATACATAGCAGCGGAAAATAATACAATACACAACTAGAAGAGATATACGGATACAAAGTTTTCCGGATATTATTCCAGCTGTAAACCAGGATCCTGTGAATATAAATATGCAAAACCAAAACTACTAGCTGTCCATGTCAAAATAAGGGCACCCAGAGTTTAGGTTAAAACAATAAACTACAGGTCAGTCATGGGATTGGTGTGAGAACTAAAACAGTTATAAATCTTTATTTTTAATGTTAGGTAAATCAAGGGACCACGCCGTATAACACGGAACGGGTTTCCTCCCAAGAACACCAGTGCATAAAACAACAGCGCAATGCTAAATAAAGAACAATGAAGCTATTATAAGACCCAGGTCCCATCACACAATGCAACACAAACCGGAGGATAGGGTTTTTTTTCCCTTACAATAGCCAAATCATGTTTGATACGTTTAAAAACAAATCATTTGATTCTATTATAAGTGTATAGTGTCAAAACAATTTCAATCATAAATATCAATCATAGACGGCATGGGTACCATATATCATGTCGCCATACTAGGCTCTACAATCAAAACCGCACAGTCATGTATTGGAAGTTGGATTTCCATCTGTGAACCGAGGCAAAAGATAGTCCTCTACCGAATTCGAGACTCTCTAGCCCGAGCCTCATGCTACAGCCGCAACTACACCTAGGAGCCACAGGGCCGGTCCACCGATGTGGATTAAAATTCCTGAACACTGCATTTCCCCGCCCTTTGGGGGCGTAAATGAGTCCAATGACCCCATCGGTCCCGGATTGACCGATATAT
Source organism: Allium sativum (assembly GCA_030737875.1). Taxonomy (NCBI): domain Eukaryota; kingdom Viridiplantae; phylum Streptophyta; class Magnoliopsida; order Asparagales; family Amaryllidaceae; genus Allium; species Allium sativum. The sequence continues at coordinate 889,004,171 of CM060920.1, forward strand.
CCGAGGCGCCTCGCAACAGCAACAACCACATAAGTCAAACTCGTCAGGGCGTGTAAAACCACTGACGCCACTTCTAGCTAGAAAGAAACGCATGCCCTCCCTGGATCCTTCTCCCGTTTTTGGTTCACAACTGGGGCGTGAGGCTCGCGAATCAACGTTACACAAAGCTATGCCACACAGGCCATGATTTGATCATCAGCCACAAGACTTTGCTTTTCAACAAAAGCCTTGATCAATTGCCACTTAGGCATGCCACACAGGCAATTCACTCCATGCGTTTGATATCCATCAACATATAACCTCCGAGCTCGTATGTCTCAGAGATGGGAGTTAAGTAAGAGAATAAATTCTCCGCCGCCAAACAGATATATATTTAATAGAAATCAACCACACAGAATAAAATCCAATGTCAGACACACAGTCCATTTACAAGTTCGTTCTGGGTCTGAACGAAACGGAAGGCACCTAGTACCCCGCACATCCATCGATCTCCAAGTACGTCTGGACGATCTCTAACTGATTCCCTCCTCTTGGGTGTACGGCCCAATCAAGATCATCAGTAATCACCCAAACAACGTGAAGACCTCCGGTCTTCAACAGAGCTTTGATGATCCCAAATCCCCATGACACGGTGTTAAGGATAATCATTGGAATATAACACATTAATCATCATTAGCAGATCACAGATACTAGCATAAACAGAAAATAGAATAATTTACATACATATGACAGCGGAATCATATAGATATCATCACATCAGAGAAGCACAGTATAGGATACAACTTAGTGCATAATGATACATAATCAGTCACCATCACCTGAGGCGGAATCATACATAAAGAGTACACAAAAGGAATATCAGTCTACATCGCCAGTGGCGGAATCATAATATAGATACAATAATGGCGGAGAAAATCCAAGTCAGCACGGTGTAGTCAAGCCTCGCCATGAGCCAAAAGGTGCGTCAGAAACCTGTAACTAGGCTGCCCGTGTGGAAATGAGGGCACCCGAGTTTGCAAGGTGAAACAAACTACGAGTCAGTCATGGGACTGGTATGAGAAATCTACTCAACTTATTAACAACAATAATAAGGCAAATCAAAGGACCACGCCACTTTCGCGGAACGGGTTTACTCCAATGAGTGCTAGTGCATGAAATAAAGTAAATGATTAAATCAACGCCATGCTTTTTATAAAATGAAGCCATTATAAGACTCAGGTCCCATCACACAATGCAACGCAAGCCGGAGGATAGAGTTTTTACCTTATAATGGCCAAAGATGCTTCATACGAATAAAACAAAAGTGTTTGGTATTATTACTAGTGCATACATGTTTCAAAAGAAAATTCAATCATAAATATAAATCATAGGCGGCATAAATGACCCATACCACTATGTCGCCATACTAGTAATACAATCACGTCCGCATATTTCGTATTGGAAATTGGATTCCTTCATGAGTCGAGGCTAGGGGCAAGCTCCTCTCCGATTCGAGACACTCTAGCAAATGTCCCAGGACCCCACTATGATCCTTGGAATCGGCTGGGCCGGCCCTCTCTTACTTTTGAGGATTAGTTATTCCTGAACACACGTTTCCCGGTCCTTACAGACCTATAATCGAGGCGCCTCGCATTCCAACAACCACACAGGTGAAAAGTATATATAATGTCAGGGCTGGTAGGTCACTGACACCACCATAGCTAGAAAGAAACGTCGTGCACTCCCAGCGGTCCGTCTCCCGTTTTTGACTCATACCGAGGTGTGAGGCTCACGAATTCACGTTATACACAAAGCTACGTCACACAGACCATGCTTTGATCATCAACCACAAGACTTTGCATTGCAACAGAAGCCTTGATCATATGCCACTTAGGCGTGCCACACAGGCAATCCACTCCATGCGACTGATTTCTGTCAATACATAACCTCTGAGCTCGTACGTCTCAGAGAAGGGCGTTAAGCAAGAGAATAAATTCTCCGCCGCCAAACAGATATATATTTAACAGAGATCAATCAACACAGAAAAAAATCCATTGTCAGACACACAGTCCATTTACAAGTCCGTTCTGGGTCTGAACGAAACCGGAGGCACCAATTCCTCGCATATCCGTACAATCAACAATATGTTTGGACGGCTACTACTTCAATTCCTTCATGGTAGCTACTCTAATCACGAGCATCAGTAGCGCCCATCCATCCAATGTGGAGATCGTCGGTCTTTAGTCGTCTTCGACTCTTCGACTTCTCAACGTCGATCGATTATTTGAAATGAGATAAACTCGGCCTTTTCAAATAACCCACTTATATTTAGATTTTCAAATCAATTATTCACAAGGTTGGACTATTCAACATTCACATTTCAGTTATTTAGTTATAATTTTCATGTCAAATACATTCAACCATCACATATCAAACAAGCACAACAAAATTGGTTTATTTTCACTCTATATCGTCTATAACACTTTATAACGATATATCACCATTTTTATTTAATTTAAAACGGCCATATTTAATTAAACGACGTTTCAGGTCGTGTCGATGCACTGGCGCTGCTTTTCACTAATTTTGTTTTACACATATCTGAAAATCTAACCGTTGGATCTTCACAAATTTTATATCATTAGGAAAGTCATTTCAAAACGAATCCAACGGTTTCAGTTTTGGGAAAATCCGACGGTCGGATCTTCCACACTAACCATTTGAAGTTACGATTTCAATTTACGAACTGCAGCGTCGTTATTCGATTTAATTAAAATATATATATATATATATATATATATATAAATATAATCGTTTCTGGCGCTGTTTTTCTTCAGTTTTGAATTAAACGTTCCAGACAATCCAACCGTCGGATCTTCACAAAGTTGGTGCCGTTGGAAAGATATTTCCAAGGCGAACCCAACGGTTGAGGTTTCGGGAAAATCCAATGGTCGGATCTTCCGCACTAGTCGTTTGAAATCACGGTTTCAAAATATGAACTGCACGGCCACGTTTCGTTTTAATTCTATTTATATTTATATATTTATATAAATATAGTTCATTCAAAAATTCCTATATCGTTTCCACTTCAATTATTTCACTAACGCCTTTAAATTTTGGAAAATTTCGCCATAACCTCCTTTGTACGGAAGGGTCTGGGAAAATTCCCAAATAGCCACACGGGCGTCTCATATCAAAAAGAAAAAGAAAAAGCCAAGCGGCTAGCCAACAGGCTCATAAAATCATCACCCAAACAAAGCGGTAAATGTGTACCTATTTGTCGGGCACAAAATTCTATTTCTCTTCTCTAGCCCCTTTTGCTTTAACCTGTTCAATAGATATGCATGTACATATATATAGTTTCTAACATTTATCATTTTCCATTCAATTGCATATTTGATTTGCTTTGGTTTAAAAACAACATTCATTCGAATATTGCATGCATAGGCTAAAATCATATCATTAGCTAGTTAATGTATATTTCAACTCATGCACGTTTATTTGAACAAGTGGCTATTTTTAACACTTCATATTTCAAAAGATGATAATTTTGGCGAACTAAAAATAGATTTCAACACATGACTATTTTATTTAGTTCCTATGCATGTTAAAAATAATACTTCTATCACAAATATTTATTTCAACGTCCGCATCTCTTTAGCATGTCACACCTATGATAAAAATGATATTTTTATCATTTAAAATGTTTATTCAACCAATGTATGGTTTCAACACTTCATAGTTTCAATAAAAATGTAATTTTTATCGTTCAATCTTTTTTATTCAACACATGAACTTTTCCACTACACACACTTCTCAACAAATGAGCATTTCCACACATGGACATTTTATTTATGTTGTTCATATTAGAGAGATGAAATTTTGATTGTTGAAACTATTTATATAAGGCGAATATTTTGCATACTTCATATATATATAAAAATGTGATTTTTATTGACTGAACACCTCATTCATTCACAATTGAATTTAATTTTCACACAACACTTTTCAACACATGAATATTTCCACACATGGACATAGTTTCAATATATGGCTTTAATTTTAATGCATGAAAATAATTTCAACACATGAAAATAATTCTAACACACAAAGATTATTCAAAATTTCGGCAGCATAACGGCAGGGTAGTTAAAACCGGCACCGTCCCTAGTACGGCTCCTCGCTCTACCTTAAAACCTCGCGGTTTTTGACAATGGGGATTCATGCATCTAATTCGCACGCAGGCGGCATGTTTATTTCTATTTCCACAAATATTTCCAATTCATTTCAATCACCAATGGGTATTTTTCAACCACAACCAAACAATATCAACCACAAACAATTATTCAACCATTCATATTTTTCATCCAATATTTCACACCAATTCACCACAATAAATATCGTCCATGGTTTGTGGACGAGGGGAGTATATATATAGATAATATAATATATATTTGCTATATTTCACTTGCATTTCAACACATATATCAATTATCCTATGCATGTAAAGATTCATACTTCGCTTATATAGCTTACACTACGCAGGTACATGAGGTATACAACACGTATGTAATTTATATTTCGCTTATATAAATTATACACGACATTTTCCATTCAATTTCACGTTAATTTAGATTTCTCACCTTGGTTTTCTGAGCGCTAAAAATCGATACGATGTCAGAAAAATCCGCAGCTTCTTTTATTGGGTAGAGAGCTTCCTTGCGGTCTCGATGTTTCCTGTTTCATCGAATTTCGTCAACACACCAAAAAGATATGATTTTTCAAAGTGTACAGATCAAAGAAAAACGCACTTTCAGAAAGCTTCAAAACTAGGTCAGCGATTTTTGATCAAACCGTGTAGCGGTTGGATGATCGGCCGGTGCAGGGTTGTAGGCGGAGGAGAGGCGCACGTGCGGGCCCCACGGCGTTGAAATCGACGGCCTCTGGGCGGCGGATCGACCTCCGAACGGCTGGACTTTGGAGGAGCGGATCCGGCGAAATACTCGACGATGCTGGGCGAGGTTGGTATGGATTTGAAGCTCGTCTCGAGCTCTACGAAAAACTCCAAAGGGCCCTGGTGTTTTGATGAGCGGATGTGGAGATTTGGAGGAGAGAAGGCGGAGAAGGAAGCCGCCGTTCGATCTGGGGGGGGGGGGGGTCGGGGTTTTTCCGCGTTTTTTTTATTTTTAAAATTTATGAAAGAAAAAATATGATTGGCCGAGATTATATTAAATTTTTAAATAGTGTTTTCTTAAACGAACTCCTTTTTAAACCCAACGACTATCGCCCCTAGCTAAATACCCCCATTCCGGACACAATGGGATATGTTTCGTGGGCCAATTCGACTGTTACAGTCAGTTATTTTTCAAATTAAAGTATAAAACATTTAATTTTTAACTCTGAACGCACATTTCAATTTGCCAGGGCCACAAACTGATTCGAAAAATTCCAGAAAAATAAATCTAGCTATGTTTTGACGCTACGGTCCCAACAAAACTAGTTTCGTCGAATTCTGAGGTCGTTTGAAAAATGGCCATTTTCTGGTCGATCCAATTTAACAAAAATCGACCAAACACATTTTCTTTTGCCACGCTCACATACTAGCTTCAAAAATTATGAAATTTGAAACTTAGCAATAGTTTGACATCCCGGACCCAACAAAAGTGGTTTCATCGAATTCCGAGGTCGTATGCAAAATATCAATTTTCCAGGGCTATATTCTATATACCGACTCTTCTGAAAATTCATCCGGCCATAACTTTTGATTCCCGTTATGAAACTTCGATTTTTCAGATTCGTTAGAAAGGTATTAACTAACAGATTTAAATATTTTTGGTTTCACTAAAATCCGTTATATTTTCCACCCTGCATAGTCGGTCAAAGTCTGAATTCAAATTTTCAAACTGACTCACTATTCTTAACTCACTATTTTATTGAAATATTCTATTTCAATGGTTCAAATTGCTTTGAAATAATCAATTTAAAAATTTTAAATTGGCTTGTATTTTCCGGGTTATTACAACAACCGTCTTCATCTTCGACACCACGTTGAATTTGTTATTCAGAATGGGATAAACCCGATCTTTCGAATAGCTCGCGTATATAATAAACAAGTGTTACACTAATACAACATACGCCTCATTCCAATCCAAAATATTCTTTTATTCCAATATTCTTATACTTTGAGAAAGGTTCCCATTTATTTTATCGAAGATAAATTCTTTAAATTTATTCTTTAATCTTCTTTTGAATATCAATTCAAACTAGTCGGGATTAGCGAACCACACCGAAGTAATCATTTATTTTATTTCTCAATCCCAACCTATCTATCCCATGAAGTAAAACTGGTAATACTTCATATTTAACACCACGGTGTTATCGGTAAATTCAATTACCATTTCACGTTCAAATCTAATTAAAGATTTAACTAACGTCTGGAGTAAAACTGGTGATACTCCATTCTCGATCTTTTCAAACTAATTAAAGATTCATTAAAACTCCACTTAGTTTTAATCTTTAACTGGGTTAAAGAATTAGTGTCATTTTAAAACACGGTTCACGATAACCCAAAATCACATTCCATTAATTATCGGGTTAAAGAACAAGTGTTATTTAAAACACTGTTTACGATAAACCCAAAAATCAATACCAATTCAATTCCAATTAAATATTATTTAATTGGTACACTTCATTAAATCTAAATAAAAAGATTTAATCTTTTCTCAACTGGGTTCAAGAACAGTGTTAATAAAGGCACCATTCACGACAAACCCAAATCACATTTGATATTAAATACAAGGCTCTAAATAGAAAATATATCGGCTTATATTCAATATCAAATTCTACGACCAACAAATATCGTATTGGAAATAGCGATATATAAATATCTTTCAAATTTCCATAACAACATCTGTATAATCACGAAATCCAACATCGAAATATTTCGAAGAAAATTTCGATTCAAATCCATTCCAATTCAATTGCTGGAAATTATGGTTACTTTTAAAACCCTTTTTAAATTCAATTTATTTATTTAAAAATAAATAGAATTATAATTCTAGTTCAATACTAGTTCATTTCGATAAAAATCTATTTTTATCTTTTCAAATACGGAGTTTTTCATCCCAATTCTTCACAAATCATTTCTTATGATTTTACACAAATTATTACTATTTTTAATAATTTTAATAATTTTATCAAGGCCCGTACAGTCGATTTCCATCAATGGCCATCGAACTGCACTTACAGCGACCTTTTTCAAATTTGATTTGGACATAATTCCAAATCCAACTGTTAGATTTCTGATTTCTAATATTCGTTAGAAAGCTCTTTTCGATATGAACCCAACGGTTCCTGCTTTAGGAGAATCCGACGGTCGGATCTCCCGCAATGTCAATTCGAAGTCAATGGTCGAAATTTGCGAACTGCCGCAGCGCGGCGCGTTCTATTCAGGCCATTATATTATATATATAATATATATAATATATACTTCGACGATTTCCTTTTAAAACGTATTTTAGAAATCGTTTTAAATTCGTTTTCAGAACGATTTCAACTTCTTTTCAAATTCAAATCAAAATTGAATTTTTCCTTCTAAATTAGTTTTAAATTCATTTCCGATTGATTACAATTCAAATTGACTCCTAATTCAATTTCTGTTCGTTTTCAATTCAATTCAATTTCAATTCGAATTCATTTCTATTCAATTTCAATTCGAATTCAATCCTTTTCAAACTATCAGATTTTGAAATCACTTTCGATATTCATTATAAAATGAATAAAATCGATATAAATATCGTTCACGTAAAAATGGCGTCAATCTAATCAACACGGCTTCATATATTTCTATTTTCAAATATTCTATTTCAAATATTTCTTTTTCAAATATGGAATGAGGCCCAATCAATTACCATATAATGTTAATTATATGGATTTTCTACAACACATGTATACATTAACAACGATGAATAAACAACCATCATCCAAAGTGCATTCTACACTGTATAAGCATCAAATATAAATATTCAACGCTTATAACAGTCTGTCAATCAATCGATCGACATACAACTAAACAATCAGGATTAGTGTACGTCAAATATCATCCCAATACCCGTGTGGGGTTTCAAACAATCAAACACATATTTTATTTGTGCAGTTGGGCGATGTGTAAAATTTATCGTCCCAATCGATATCAGTCAAATGTGTGTATATAAACAAATTGTCCGATTTGTTTATTTTTATTTCCTTTCATACATTCGTTAAAAATTCTACTTTTAACTATAAAATATTTTTAACTATATAAATATTTTATTTCATTTCACATCACACAACCAACTACACATCAAAATCAAACAAACAAGCATACAAGCCATCCATGGTCTGTGGACGACGGGTGTCGGGTGCTACTAAGCACCGTCTGCATCCTAATATATATTTTAACTAGAAAAATAAATTAAAGGTGAGAAGTTCTCACAGAGGGTTCCACTCCGCCGTTCTTTGCTTTTGAACCGCTGGACTGTCTGGATTTGACTGAAATTCCAATGCAGACTTTTCACGCTGTTCAAATAAAAATTATATTTTTATCGCTTCATTTCAATAGATAAAAATCACATTTCTATTTCTACTTCATCTATTTTTACAACGCTTCTTTCTATATAAAAATTATATTTGTATATTTCTACTTCAAATACAAAGATCGGATTTTTATTTCATTGCTATAAAAATCACATTTTTATACTTCTACAATATAAAAGATTACATTTTTATACTCCTACAATATAAAAGATTATATTTTTATACTTCTACAATATAAAAGTTTGATTTTTTCCTAGTTTAAAAATTCGATCTTTTTAGTTTAAAGATTCGATCCTTTCTATTGTATTTATATAATCTTTTAATCACTAAAAATATAATCTTTTTGTTTACAAACACAATTTAAAAACTGAAAATAGAAATTAAATTCGGATTCATTGTAAAATTAAATAAAAATAATTTAAAAACTCACATCGATCGGATTTGGGCGGAGGGTGGCCTGTCGTGGTCGGAGGGGGTCTTCCCCGCAGCGCGGCCCTAACAGGGGGGTGGCTCGCTGAGGTGGCGTAGGCGGAGGGCGAGGTCGGCATGGGTGTGGCAGTCGTTGGCTAAAGGGGGTGTGCTCGCGTCGATCGAGGAAAAAGGGGGGTTGCTCGCGTCGATCGAGGAAAAAGGGGGGGTTGCTTGTCGGAGCGGCGCCGTGGGTGGGGGTCGAGGCAGCGCCTCCGTCGAGTTTTTTTTGTATAAAATCGATTTGAAGAAAAAATGAACGGAGGGGGGGGGGGCTGAGAGGGTAAGGGGATGAAGAGAGAGGGTTTTTTCCAATTTTTATTTAATTATTTTAAATTTCAAAAAGGTACTTTAAAATACGAACTCGAAATGAGACCCACCGACTGTCGTCCCTATCGTTTTACCCACATTCCGAACACAATGGGTTATGTGTCATAAGCCCATTCAGCTGTTTCGATCAGTTTCCGTCAAATCCAAAATATAACTCTATATATTGAATTTGAACGCGCTTTTCAATTTACCGGGGCCACATACTCACTCGAAAAATTCCAGAAAAATATTTTCTAGCTTCGTATTGACAATACGGTCCTATCAAAACTAGTTTCGTTGAATTCTGAGATCATTTGAAAAATGGCCATTTTCCAGTCGATTAAAATCAACTGAAACTGGTCAAACACGTTTTCCTTTGCCACGCTCACATATTGATTCGAAAAATTATGAAATTTGAAACCTAGCAATAACTTGACATCACGGATCCAACAAAAGTGGTTTCAGCGGAATCCGAGGTCGTTTGCAAAATGGCTATTTTTAAGGGCCGAAATTCCATATCGACTATTCTGAATTTTCAACTGGGCATAACTTTTGATTCCCGCTATGATATTTCAATCTTTCGGATTCATTGGAAAGATATTCTCAGTTATATTCTAATATTTTTGGTTTCACTAAAATCCGGTTTATTTTGAATCCTGTACATCCATTTGAATTTTGAAATCGAATTATCGAACTACCGCACCATTTTCAATTCCTTTTATAAATATAAATAAATATTTATATTCTATCGTCGATTCAAACGAATATATACGTTCGAATTATATTCAAAATAATTTTCTCGTCGGTTTTATTTAAAATAATTCATTTTAAATATTCAAACTTCGCTAAAATTGCCAAAATTAAAATTTTAAATTGGCCCAGATTTCCGGGTTATTACAGCTCCTGTTAATACCCTGGGTATCCTAGGTATTGATTTTGATGACGACAACCATAGAAACACTACTACTAACATATCTTTGAGTTGTGTAGTTTCTTCAGATATATTATGGAGATAACTTTAGAAGTAAATAAGAGTACAAAAGAAGAATTATAAAAGAAGGTTAATTGGAGCAATGGAAGAATAACTGAAGAAGGATAATCAAAGCAATTAAAGACTAAAGTCTATTAAGGAATAATGCTAAAGAACAAAGGTGTTTGAAGTGATGAGGAGTTGGTTGAACCATATAATATCTTGTTAAAGATGCCATGGCAATTATACTTGAAGACAAACAACCATTGACCTCAATCAAATCACCAAAATACATAAATATAAGGTATTTTGAAATGCTGAAAATCTGGAACACATTTGAAACACTTATATGTGTTACCACAACATGTATGTCGTTATCCATATTGTTGTATGTCGACATATAACGACTTTCCAGTTTTTCAAATTCAAAATGAGAAGTTGTTTCCCTCCATCCCTTCACCAAAAGGCACATCCTTTCAACCACTATTTAAAGGCTCCTAGAAATGAATTTTAACATCATCTTTTCATATTTTCTCCTACTCCTTCTTCTCCATGTATTCTCTACTCCAATCCACTAAAAACTATTCAATTATTCTTGCAAATCCACTCTCTTTCACTCCAATTCTTCATTGATTTGCAAGCCACAAAATATCAGAGAGCTGCACTTGAATTCATATCATTCTCTCTCTGATTTCATCATATTTCTTCAAAGAATTCAAAGATATATTGCCATTGGAGGTCTATAAGATAACTGTACCAAATTTGCAAGAATTTGTATTGAAGATACAACCACTTTCCATTGTTTGTTGCTATTGATAAGGAGAAGGTATATCTTGTAACCTGTGGCTTCGTATGATTTTTTTTAGGCTTCTAAAGAAAGTATCAAACTCATCAACAGCCAAAAGAAAGGTTTTCAATTAACAAATTAAGAAAAGTCATCTTTGAATGTTATCATCAAAGCCTAAGACTTTGAAATTCCTCAATGATAATGAAAAAATAATCCATTTCATGTTTAGAGGCAGAATGGTAGGGTTTCAGATACCGACACTTGTACACAAATGAGAAACACTATGAAAACTAAAGGCTACGATTTTCTCATTATTAAATGATTTGAAAAGAAAAACAACAAAGGTATTCTAAAGTTTCCAGATTATATTACAGAAATTATTTATCAAATAACAAATATGCAAACTATGAGATATTCATAATAATAAAAAGTTAATGTCAAATCTTTTGAATCTTCTCTATGAGAGCCTTTGACAAATTCGGATCTAGGATGCGACTAAGCATGTAGTAAAGTACCACTTTAAGATTTTTCTTTGTGTCTAACAGCATCAGTGAGGCCAACATATTTGATTTGAAATTTAAAAGAGTGTTCAAAAACTTTGTTAAATTCCGAATGAAGCTTATTGGCCCTTTCATATTATGCTTCATGCTTCTTATAAGAATAAATTTCGTCTTGAAGTTTTTCAATTTGAGCCACATTTTATTAAAAACATATTGTATATTTACTGTCTTCCTTTCTTCCAAATAGTCTTTCTATTCAAATTTTACATAATTGATCCAGTCTTCAATCACCTTCTCATCCATGCCTTTCGAAGGGTATACTAAAAATTGAAACTTAGTCGAACGCTGAGAGGTTTCGTTGGACGATCGAGAAGATAAATATGAAATTCCTCCAATCATAATGAATTCCAAAGATTTACAAGAAGACGGACCGTCTTCCAATTGAAGCTCCTGTTAATACCCTGGGTATCCTAGGTATTGATTTTGATGACGACAACCATAGAAACATTACTACTAACATATCTTTGAGTTGTGTAGTTACTTCAGATATATTATTGAGATAACTTTAGAAGTAAATAAGAGTACAAAAGAAGAATTATAAAAGAAGGTTAATCGGAGCAATGGAAGAATAACTGAAGAAGGATAATCAAAGCAATTAAAGACTAAAGTCTATTAAGGAATAATGCTAAAGAACAAAGGTGTTTGAAGTGATGAGGAGTTGGTTGAACCATATTATATCTTGTTAAAGATGCCATGGCAATTATAATTGAAGACAAACAACCATTGACCTCAATCAAATCACCCAAATATATAAATATAAGGTATTTTGAAATGCTGAAAATCTGGAACACATTTGAAACACTTATATGTGTTACCACAACATGTATGTCGACATCCATACTATTGTATGTCGACATATAACAACTTTTCAGTTTTTCAAATTTAAAATGAGAAGATGTTTCCCTCCATCCCTTCACCAAAAGGCACATCCTTTCAACCACTATTTAAAGGCTCCTAGAAATGAATTTTAACATCATCTTTTCATATTTTCTCCTACTCCTTCTTCTCCATATATTCTCTACACAAATCCACTGAAAACTATTTAATTATTCTTGCAAATCCACTCTTTTTCACTCCAATTCTTCATTGATTTGCAAGCCACAAAATATCAGAGAGTTGCACTTGAATTCATATCATTCTCTCTCTGATTTCATCATATTTCATCAAAGAATTCAAAGATATATTACTATTGTAGGTCTATAAGATAATTGTACCAAATTTGCAAGAATTTGTATTGAAGATACAACCACTTGCCATTGTTTGTTGCTATTGATAAGGAGAAGGTATATCTTGTAACCTGTGGCTTCGTATGATTTTTTTAGGCTTCTAAAGAAAGTATCAAACTCCTCAGCATCCAAAAGAAAGGTTTTCAATTAACAAATTAAGAAAAGTCATCTTTGAATGTTATCATCAAAGCCTAAGACTTTGAAATTCCTCAATGACAATGAAAAAATAATCCATTTCATGTTTAGAGGCAAAATGGTAGGGTTTCAGATACCGACACTTGTACACAAATGAGAAACATTATGAAAACTAAAGGCTACAATTTTCTCATTACTAAATGATTTGAAAAGAAAAACAGCAATGGTCTACAAAAGATTTCAGATTATATTACAGAAATTATTTATCAAATACCAAATATGCAAACTATGAGATATTCATAATAATAAAAAGTTAATGCCAAATCTTTTGAATCTTCTCTATGAGAGCCTTTGACAAATTCGGATCTGGGATGCGACTAAGCATGTAGTAAAGTACCTCTTTAAGATTTTTGTTTGTGTCTAATAGCATCAGTGAGGCCAACATATTTGATTTGAAATTTAAAAGAGTGTTCAAAAACTTTGTTAAATTCCGAATGAAGCTTATTGGCCCTTTCATATTATGCTTCATGCTTCTTATAAGAATAAATTTCGTCTTGAAGTTTTTCAATTTGAGCCGCATTATTATTAAAAACACATTGTATATTTACTGTCCTCCATTCTTCCAAATTGTCTTTCTATTCAAATTTTACATAATTGATCCAGTCTTCAATCACCTTCTCATTCACGCCTTTCGAAGGGTATACTAAAAATTGAAACTTAGTCGAACGCTGAGAGGTTTCATTGGACAATCGAGAAGATAAATATGAAATTCCTCCAATCATAATGAATTCCAAAGATTTACAAGAAGACGGACCGTCTTCCAATTGAAGCTCCTATTAATACCCTGGGTATCCTAGGTATTGATTTTGATGACGACAACCATAGAAACATTACTACTAACATATCTTTGAGTTGTGTAGTTACTTCAGATATGTTATTGAGATAACTTTAGAAGTAAATAAGAGTACAAAAGAAGAATTATAAAAGAAGGTTAATTGAAGCAATGGAAGAATAACTGAAGAAGGATAATCAAAGCAATTAAAGACTAAAGTCTATTAAGGAATAATGCTAAAGAACAAAGGTGTCTGAAGTGATGAGGAGTTGGTTAAACCATATTATATCTTGTTAAAGATACCAGGGCAATTATACTTGAAGACAAACAACCATTGACCTCAATCAAATCACCAAAATACATAAATATAAGGTATTTTGAAATGCTGAAAATCTGGAACACATTTGAAACACTTATATGTGTTACCACAACATGTATGTCGACATCCATACTGTTGTATGTCGACATATAAGGACTTTTCAGTTTTTCAAATTTAAAATGAGAAGTTGTTTCCCTCCATCCCTTCACCAAAAGGCACATCCTTTCAACCACAATTTAAAGGCTCCTAGAAATGAATTTTAACATCATCTTTTCATATTTTCTCCTACTCCTTCTTCTCCATATATTCTCTACACAAATCCACTGAAAACTATTCAATTATTCTTGCAAATCCACTCTTTTTCACTCCAATTCTTCATTGATTTGCATGCCACCGTATATCAGAGAGTTGCACTTGAACTCATATCATTCTCTCTTTGATTTCATCATATTTCTTCAAAGAATTCAAAGATATATTGCCATTGGAGGTCTATAAGATAATTGTACCAAATTTGCAATAATTTGTATTGAAGATACAACCACTTGCCATTGTTTGTTGCTATTAATAAGGAGAAGGTATATCTTGTAACCAGTGGCTTCGTATGATTTTTTTAGGCTTCTAAAGAAAGTATTGAACTCCTCAGCATCCAAAAGAAAGGTTTTCAATTAACAAATTAAGAAAAGTCATCTTTGAATGTTATCGTCAAAGCCTAAGACTTTGAAATTCCTCAATGACAATGAAAAAATAATCCATTTCATGTTTAGAGGCAGAATGGTAGGGTTTCAGATACCGACACTTGTACACAAATGAGAAACACTATAAAACTAAAGGCTACAATTTTTTCATTATTAAATGATTTGAAAAGAAAAACAACAAAGGTATTCTAAAGATTCCAGATTATATTACAGAAATTATTTATCAAATACCAAATATGCAAACTATGAGATATTCATAATAATAAAAAGTTAATGTCAAATCTTTTGAATCTTCTCTATGAGAGCCTTTTACAAATTCGGATCTGGGATGCGACTAAGCATGTAGTAAAGTACCTCTTTAAGATTTTTCTTTGTGTCTAATAGCATCAGTGAGGCCAACATATTTAATTTGAAATTTAAAAGAGTGTTCAAAAACTTTGTTAAATTCCGAATGAAGCTTATTGGCCCTTTCATATTATGCTTCACGCTTCTTATAAGAATAAATTTCGTCTTGAAGTTATTCAATTTGAGCCACATTATTATTAAAAACACATTGTATATTTACTGTCCTCCTTTCTTCCAAATTGTCTTTCTATTCAAATTTTACATAATTGATCCAGTCTTCAATCACCTTCTCATCCACGCCTTTCGAAGGGTATACTAAAAATTGAAACTTAGTCGAACGCTGAGAGGTTTCGTTGGACGATCGAGAAGATAAATATGAAATTCCTCCAATCATAATGAATTCCAAAGATTTACAAGAAGACGGACCGTCTTCTAATTGAAGCTCCTGTTAATACCCTGGGTATCCTATGTATTGATTTTGATGACGACAACCATAGAAACATTACTACTAACATATCTTTGAGTTGTGTAGTTACTTCAGATATATTATTGAGATAACTTTAGAAGTAAATAAGAGTACAAAAGAAGAATTATAAAAGAAGGTTAATCGGAGCAATGGAAGAATAACTGAAGAAGGATAATCAAAGAAATTAAAGACCAAAGTCTATTAAGGAATAATGCTAAAGAACAAAGGTGTTTGAAGTGATGAGGAGTTGGTTGAACCATATTATATCTTGTTAAAGATGCCATGGCAATTATACTTGAAGACAAACAACCATTGACCTCAATCAAATCACCAAAATACATAAATATAAGGTATTTTGAAATGCTGAAAATCTGGAACACATTTGAAACACTTGTATGTGCTACCACAACATGTATGTCGACATCCATACTATTGTATGTCGACATATAACGACTTTTCAGTTTTTCAAATTTAAAATGAGAAGTTGTTTCCCTCCATCCCTTCACCAAAAGGCACATCCTTTCAACCACT
This sequence comes from Allium sativum, assembly GCA_030737875.1. NCBI lineage: Eukaryota > Viridiplantae > Streptophyta > Magnoliopsida > Asparagales > Amaryllidaceae > Allium > Allium sativum. Next base: position 889,020,367 of record CM060920.1, read on the forward strand.
ATTTAAAGGCTCCTAGAAATGAATTTTAACATCATCTTTTCATATTTTCTCCTACTCCTTCTTCTCCATATATTCTCTACACAAATCCACTGAAAACTATTCAACTATTCTTGCAAATCAACTCTCTTTCACTCCAATTCTTCATTGATTTGCAAGCCACAAAATATCAGAGAGTTGCACTTGAATTCATATCATTCTCTCTCTGATTTCATCATATTTCTTCAAAGAATTCAAAGATTTATTGCCATTGGAGGTCTATAAGATAATTGTACCAAATTTGCAAGAATTTGTATTGAAGATACAACAACTTGCCATTGTTTGTTGCTATTGATAAGGAGAAGGTATATCTTGTAACCTGTGAAATCAAGATTGTAAAGATGTTCTTGGTACCCGTGGAAAGCAAGCGATTATAGTGAAATTTTACATGGTAAAGCGCAGGATTGAATGTAGAACTGGTTAATCCGAACCATTATAAAAATACTGGAGTCATTTACTTTTTTGTATTTCATTTTATTACTTATTTATTCTTTGATTACTTATTTCTGCTTGCAGTTTGATTATATTCATAAGTAAGTAGTTATTACACATTTCACCACTTCTAGTGCTTAATAGCCTTCATATCCATTCAACGCTGTGTTATAGGCACCCAGTTCCTCACCAGTTCTAACCCACAAATTCTATATTGAAGTTTAAGTATTTCATTACTAAAGTCCTCATATGGATTCTCCCTAACTAGACGTTTGGTTTCTTCTAGAGCTTTGTTCATTTGGACAAGTTTTTGCTTTAAATCTTTCAGTTGAACTTTTATACAATAAACCAAAATCTTCTGGATTTGATATTTCTTAATCCAATCGAAGACAAGTGGGTTACCAAAGAATTTAGAAGGGATTACATCAATCGGAACTTTAAGTTGCCCGCTTTCGATGTTTTGACAAGAAGGTTCTGTATGTATTTTTTTTCTATCAAACCCATCGATGGCGACAGGATATCTAAATCAATAAATACAAAAATATTATTTAAGACCAAGAAACCAACTCTTTTTATCACATAAAAGCTATCACATTGGTTTTGTAATACATTCATAATAATCATGTTTCTTAAACAATAGAAGTAGAACACTTTGTGACCAATTTGAAATATTGCAATCGACTTTCTCAAAGTTGCTCTTCTTTTTCATTTCCCAAAAAATCAAATTAAAACCTAGGTTGCTCCGTACGATTCTATATAATCCTTTTAAAACTCCTCTTGGACGGCTCTTGATGATTTATTTAAAGAATATCTTTCTTAAAATTCTCTTGTTAACCTACTAATTTTGACAGGATGTCTCGAGTGACTGGACTACCTGAGAATCTAGTTCTCCATCACTACACAATTATATTGCCGCAATAATACAAAAATTTATATAGTAATTTACATTAATAAGGAAATGTTGTCATACGGGCTAAACATAAGTTACAACATATACAAAATATATATATGCAAAACTATCCCCTTTCACTATTCAACAAATTTCAAATACATTTGGAAATAGGCTTCCGTTGAAGTCTCGACTTCATCAGGAAAATAAAGCAGTAAGTTTTACACCATAATTCCTAAGGATCCAAACACTTTGGCAGAGGTCCTTTCGCATAAATTTTTATCCATATTGACGGAGGGATGACAGCAGGACCTTGAAATATTATTCCTAAAAGCAACCATTAAGAAGGATATAGAATACTATTTCATGTATCTAAGTTTAAAAATATCTCTAATAACTTTGTTGCAAGTTTTTTAGCAAACAGATTGGAAGCTTAAGACACCAGTAAAAAGGGCAACATAAAGAGCTTAGTAATTTAAAAAGAAAAGTGTAGATGCCTGGGTTAGGGATAGATAGGGATCAGCCATACCAACTTTTTCTTTTTGGACCGTTTGGGGCCTCAATGCTCATCTCTGAGAGGGAATCCCTGCGACTGCTCCCTGAAAGTCATAAGGAAGGAAGTCTTTCAGCAACTTTGTCTACAGCTAGATCCTCTATTTCATCATCATTGTCAGATTCTTCCTCAATCGATGAGAGCTCAAAATAGAGGAAAACACTCGCATCAATCTCCTTCACTTTTAAAACTTCTTCTCTACGAATGAGTGCTCCTGCCTTAGACCAAAATTTCTCTATCCAATAACCAGAAGCCAGTCAACACTTAAACTTTGGCACTTCCCGTGATTTCTTGCATGGATCATAAGTAGCAGAGTCAAGAATGAATCCTCAATTACTTGATCGTAGGAATTGCCTAGGTAGTCATCAACTTTCCTCTTTGCCTTTGACAGGGAGTCCATGGCTTTCTCTAAGCTCGGTTCCTTCCTCTTCAATTGCTCCTATATGGACACACATCCTGGCTCTAGAGCTTTTTTCCTCTCGATTATTTGGGATCTCTTGCCCTTTATCTCCTCCAGCTGTGTCCTCAAAGATATATTTTCATCAAGAAGTGACTAATTTGATGTTTTGGCTGTGGAAGCCTCCTCTTTAGCCTTCTTGGTAGTAAGAGACATATGCATTATTTTTCTTCAAACCTTAAACCTCCTTCTGGAGGCAAGAGGCCTCATCCTTATATTTAAAGCAGCCGTGGCGGGGCAAGCCAACTCTTCAAAGCTAAAAATAACTAGATCCAAACATTATGAAAATGAAAGAAAATACAGAAATCAAAAGGTTAAAAGAGGTAAAATATACCTACAGAATTGGGAGAAGGACAGTTTGATTAGTTGAAAACGAGGAAAAATTATCAATTAAGGTTAGCAGCAAGGGCACCAACACTAACTTCATGCAACAACCTGACCGGAATGGGCCTAAATTTCGACCCATAAAAGGCCCATCGAAACTTAGTGTAACAACCCAGAAGATCAGAACCAATTAACAATTTTTGTTTTGGAAATTTTAATGAATTTTGAATATTTAAAATGATTTATTTTAAATAATAACAACAAGAAATTTATTTTGAATAGAATTAGAATGTATATATTTATTTAAATCGAAGTTAGAATATAAATATTTATTTTAATTATAAAAGGAATTGGAAATGGCATGGTAGTTTGAAATTTTTATTTCAAATTTCAAATGAATGTACAGGATTTAAAATAAACTAGATTTTAGTAAAACAAGAAATATTTGAATCTGTTTGAAAATATCATTCCAACAAATGTGAAAAATCCAGATTTCATAACGGGAATAAAAAGTTATGCCCAGTTGAAGATTCAGAATAATCGCTATGGAATTTATATAATATATAGCCTTAAAAAATAGTGATTTTGCAAACGACCTCCATTTTCATTGAAACCACTTTGCTTGAATTCGGAATGTCAAATTATTGCTAGATTCCAATTTTCATAAATTTTAGAATTAATATGTGAGTGTGGCAAAAGAAAACGTGTTTTGTCAATTTCAGTTGAATTGGATCGACCAGAAAATGGCCATTTTTCAAATGATCGCCAAATTCGATGAAATTAGTTTTGTTAGGACCGTATCATCAAAACATAGCTAGAATTATTTTTTTGGGAATTTTTGGAGTCAGTACATGGCCCGGTAAATTAAAATGTATGTTTAAATTAAATATGTAATGATTTATATTTTAATTTTGAAGAAAACTGATCGAAACGATAGAATTGGCTTTCGGGACATATCCCATTGTGTCCGGAATAAGGGTTATTTAGCTAGGGGCGACAGTCGTTGGGTTTGATTTGGAGTTTAGAATGTTAAACTTCAATTTCCAGAAATAATAGAATTAAATAATATTATAAAAATATTATATATATTAGACATTTTCTTTTAAAACCCTAGCCAACCCTTCTACATTCTGAGTCGTAGCCTTTACAAGTTAAAAGGTGCCCTCGCTTCTTCCCACTCGTTCTCCCAATCCCCGCTATATCCATCTACACCGCAAACACTAAATTGAAGTGCTCTTCAAGCTCAATAAACTGAACAGTCAAGATCAATTTTTGTGCACTAATTTGTGGCAAATCAAGCCACAAAGTCAGTGTGTTGGGGCTTTGGATCTGATGCCGTCAATGACATTGGGTAGCGGGCGACTCAGGCTATCAAAGGGCCATCGCTGATCGACGGTCGGTAGACGCTGGTGGCAATGATGGGTGAAGATAGAAATCGGTGATGGGTTTAATTTGGGGGCAACGAGATTTTTAAGAAGGAAGAAAGGTTTTTTCCTTTTAATTGTTTAGTTAATTTAAAAACCATATATTTAAATTCAGATTGTATTTGTATAAAAAAACATAATTGTAAAAATCAGTTTTAAAAAAAGTAATTAGCATTAATATTTTTCAGTTTTAAAAAAGTGTATAAAAGTATTGTTTTTAAATTTAAAATATATAAAAGCATTGTTTTTAAATTTAAAATATACAAAAGCATTGTTTTTAAATTTAAATATATATATAAGCATTGTTTTTAAATTTAAAATATATAAAAACATTGTTTTTAAATTTAAATATATATATATAGCATTGTTTTTAAATTTAAATATATATAAGGATTGTTTTTAAATTTAAATATATAGCATTGTTTTTAAATACATAGCTTGATTTTTTTATAAATAAATAGCATTGGTTTAAAACGTGATTTTTAAAAATGAAGAACATTGAAAAGGAAAATAATCAATTTTTTTTAAAATATATCCATGTATAAAAATATGATTTTTAAGTTATATTCGTTGTTTTAAAATATATATAGAGTTGATAAAAAAATTTGATTTTTAATATAGAGATAGCGTCATAAAAGTGTAATTTTTAATATGTAAGGATTGAAATAAAAATGTGATTTATATATATATATATATATAATAGCATTATAAAAATATGATTTTTATAATAGGAATAGCATTAGAATAAAAATAAGATTTATATTATCTACTGCTTGAAACAGATGGAGATGGAACTGGTTGGAAAAAATCCAAATCTAAACTGTTCAAAAAAAAAAGAATGGAGGAGTGGATCCCAAAGGTGAGAATTCCTTCTCACTCTATTTATTTTCTAGTAAAATATATACTAGGATGCAGACGGTGCTTAGCAACACCCGACACCATTGATTGTACAAACCATGATTGTTTGTTTGAATTGAATGGACTGTATTGTGATTATTGATTGTATGGTAAGGAATAAAATATTTGGACAATAAAAGTATCGTTCTTATTGAGTGAATATAATATATAAAATATTCATGTATGGAATAAAATATTTGGACAATAAAATTATCGTTTTTTATTGAAAAAGTATAATATATAAAATATTCATGTATGGAATAAAATATTTGAACAATGAAAATATCATTTTAATTGAATGAATATAATATATAAAATATTCGCGTATGGAATAAAATATTTGAACAATAAAAATATTTTTTTATTGAATATATGAACCATACAAAATGGCCATGTGTTGAAAATTAATATTCATTTACAAATCAGATGATTTGTTTATGTACACCCATTTAACAGATCTTGATTGGGACGATAAATTTTACACATCACCCAACTGCACAAATAATGTTCAGTATGTGTTGTTTGAAAACCCCACACACGTATTGGGATGATATTTAACATACACTAATCCCGATATTTAGTTGTGTGTCAATCAATGGGTTGACAGGCTGTAATGAGCGTTAATTATTTATTTTTAACGCTTATACAGTTGTAAATTGCACTCTGGATGATGGTTGATTGTGTTTGATTATTGTTTTATGCATGTGATGTTGAAATCCATATAAATAAAATTATATGGTAATTGACTGTGTGTGATTCCAATTCGAAAAAAAGAATATTTTAAATTAAAGGATATTTTAAAATGACGAGTAATGAATATTTTAAAGTAACTAACATTTTAAAATAATATTCAGTAATGGATCAAAATATGATTTTGATGTCCGATTTGGGATGGACAAAAAATATTTAAATATATAAAGACGTGCTAATTAAATTAACGCCATTTTGATGTGAACTATATTTATATCGATTTTATTCATTTTTAAAATGAATATCGAAAAGGAAATGATTTCAAAATCCGATTTTTTGAAAATATTATCATTTATATATATAATGATAAGGAAAATTCAATTTTGATTTAAAATTGAAAAAGAAGTTAGAATCATTTTAAAATGAATTTATAAAATATGTTTTAAATGGAAACCTATGAAATATATATAATATATATTGTATATATTTAATGGCCTGAATAGAACGCGCCGCGGTAATTCGCGAATTTCGACCATTGACTTCGAATTGACATTATGGGAGATCCGACCGTCAGATTCTCCTAAAACTGCAACCGTTGGGTTCGTATTGAAAAGTGCTTTCCAACGAATATAAGGGATTTGAAATCTAATGGTTGGATTTGTAATAATGTCCAAATCAAATTTGGAAAAGGTGACTGTAAGTGCAGTTCGATGACCGTTTATGGAAATCGACTGAACGGGCCTTGATAAATTTATTAAAAATGTTAATAATTTGTGTAAAATCATAAGAAATTATTTGGAAAGAATTGGGATGAAAAATCCATATTTGAAAAGATAAAAATATTTTTTAATCGAAATGAACTAGTTATTAACTAGAATTATAATCCAATTATTTTTAAATAAATAAATTGAATTGAGAATGGGTTTTAATATAACCAGAATGTCCAATATAAGAATTGGAGTGGATTTAATTGGAAATAATCTTCGGAATAATTTCGATGTTGGATTTCGTGGTTATACAGATATTGTTATGGAAATTTGAAAGACATATATATCGTTATTTCCAATACAATATTTGTTGGTTTCAGAATTTGATATTGAATATAAGCCGATATAGTTTCTATTCAGAGCCCTGTATTTAATATCAAATGGGATTTTAGGTTTTTCGTGAACGATGTCTTAGATAACACTATTCTTAAACCCAGTTGAGAAGAGAATGAATCTTTTTATTTAGATTTAGTGAAATTTTACAATTAATTAATATTTAGTTGGAATTCATTAAAAGAATTGGGTTCTGGGTTTGTCGTGAATGGTGTCTTCATTAACGCTGTTCTTAAACCCCATGTGAAAAGAATAAATCTTTTAATTAAAATTATTGGAGTTTCCAGTTATATTTTGTAACTGGAATAAAAAATGGAATGTGAATTGGGTTTATTGTGAACTTTGTTTTTAATTACATTCGTTCTTTAACCCGATTAACAGTGAACTGTGATTTGGAATTTATAAATCTTTTTATTAAGATTTAATGGAATTTTCCAAAGTAAAGTTTTCCAGTTTAACAAAATAAATTGGAATGGAATGGAATTCGATTTGGTAATAATCGAAGTAAACTTCTGAGGAGGAAGACTATTACTATACATGGAATTTAAGAGGCTTGGCCGTTATTCCATTTATATTATCGCTTGGATATGGAAGCTTATATCGATTACATATATTGATCTATTTTCCGTGAAGATTCCATTGTTAATCTTATCTTGGCCGTGCTGACACTCCATATCTAACACTGCTTGTGTTATGGGTAAAAATTAATTACTGTTTCACATTCAAATCTAATTAAAGATTTAACAATCGCTTGAAGCAAAACTGGTGATACTCCATTCTCGATCATTTCTTGAATTTGATAATTTTGATTATCAGATTCACCTTTCAATCTAATTAAAGATTCATTAAAGCTCTACTTGGTTTTAATCTCAAAAATCATTACTTAAAGATTATTCAAAGTTAAGAAATTAATCTTATCTTTAACTGGGTTAAAGATTCATTAAAATGAATGTGATTTTGGGTTTATCGTTAGCTGTGTTTTAAATGGCATTTGTTCTTTAACCCAGTTAAAGATAAGATTAATTTCTTAACATTGAATAATCTTTAAGTAATGATTTTTGAGATTAAAACCAAGTAGAGCTTTAATGAATCTTTAATTAGATTGAAAGGTGAATCTGATAATCAAAATTATCAAATTCAAGAAATGATCGAGAATGGAGTATCACTAGTTTTGCTTCAAGCGATAGTTAAATCTTTAATTAGATTTGAATGTGAAACAATAATTGATTTTTACCGATAACACAAGTGGTGTTAGATATGGAGTATCAGCAGTTTTGCTCCATGGGATGAATAGGTTGGTACTGGGAAATTAAATAAATGATTACTTCGGTACGGTTTGCTAATCCCGACTAGTTTGGATAAACCTTAATTTGGTCAGAAATGATAACCAAAGGAAGATTAAAGAATAATTTTTAAAAAATTTATCTTTGATAAAATTAATGGGAACCTTTCCGTAAAAATGTGAATATTTGAATAAAAGAATATTCTGGATTGGAATGAGGCGTATGTTGTGTTTTTATAGCACTTGTTTATAAAATACGCGAGTTATTCAGAAGACCGGTTTTATCCCATTCTAAATAACTGAATCTACGATAAGTCGACGATGAAGACGGTGGTTGAAGACCGGAGGTCTTCACATCGTTTGGATGATTACTGATTTCTTGATTGGGCTATACACCCAAGACGAGGTAATAAGTGGTGATTGTCTAGACGTGCTAGGAGATCGACCAGATATGCGAGGACCTCTCTCCTGTATTGGACATATGGGACGAGGAACAAGGTGCCTCTGGTTTCGTTTAGACCCAGAACGGACCTGTAAATGGATGTATGTCTAACATTGGATTTTATTCTATGTAGATTGATCTCTATTAAATATATATCTGTTTGGCAGTGGAGAATTTATTCTCTTGCTTAATGCCCTTCTCTGAGACGTACGAGCTCAGAGGTTATATATCGATAGACATCAGTCACACGGCGTGAATTGCCTATGTGGCATGTTGAGATGCAAATGATCTAGGCTTCTGTTGAAAAGCAGAGTCTTTGTAACAACCCGAAAATCTGGGCCAAATTAAAAATTTTATTTTGGCAATTTTAGCGAATATTGAACATTTAAAATGAATTATTTTAAATAAATTCGATGAGAAATTTATTTCGAATAGAATCGAACGTATATATTGTATATGTAACGACCCGGAAAATCCGAGCCAATTTAAAATTTTTATTTTTAAGTAATTTAGTTGGAAAATGAGGCAGAATTTAAAATTTTCATTTTAAATAATGTTTAAAGCCAGTGAAAATAGCCAATTTTCAAACGATCTCTGTTTTCGACGAAACCAATTTCATCGGAACCGGAATATCATATTATTGCTAGGTTTCAATTTTTAGAATTTTCCGAATTTATATGTGAGCATGGCAAAGGAAAATGTGTTTTGTTCATTTCAGTCAAATTTAATCGACTGAAAAATAGCCATTTTTCAAACAGTCTCAGAATTAGACGAAATTAATTTTGTTAGGACCGTATCGTCATAACGAAGCCAAATATGTTTTTTCTGGATTTTTCTGAGTCCGTATGTGGCCTCGGTAAATTTATTTGTACGACGGAATTAAAATTATAAAGGATTTAAATATTAATTTAAATGATACAGGCCACAGACAGCCGTTTGGACTGACGGGACCTAGCCCGTTGGATCCGGAATAGGGTCTATTTGCTAGGGTGGGCTTCAGTTGGACTGGAATTGAATCAGTTTGAAAGAAATGGATTTATTCGTAAAATTGCAATTAAAAGATTATAAAATAGGATTTTAAAACCCTAATCTACTTTGCACTGTTCATCATCCAGAATTAGGCCGCCGCCATCCCTTTCTAATGTTCAAAACTTCATCCCTCTTTTTCTCCCTCCTTGCTTCGAATTAGAACTCAAACCACCCACCAAATCGAAGAGCTTCGCACCCTCTATTCGCTCATACCCGAACCATCTCGCCTCATCACCTGTAGCGCTCGAACCAAGCCCATGAAGTCGCGGGTTTTGCGCCGCCCCCACGCCCACGTGGCAGCACCGAGCTGCTCCCCTTCGCCGGAGTAGGTGCGTCGCCTGTAGCCCAACGCGGTGGGACCCTCGGATCGAACTCCAGCTCCTCGGATCAACCGTGAAATCGAACCCTAGGTCGGGATAAACCCTGAAACTCACGGCCGAAGTTCTGAACTGAGGAACAAGGTTCAATTTCTTAATTAATTATTTATTTAAATTAATATAAATTGTTTTATAAATTAGATAGACCATAACTAACGCATACGTCATCGAAACTTGATGATTTCAGAAGCTGTGCACTCGTATCGGCGAGATCTACGAGCCTAGACTGACCAGAGCTGATTCTGAACAGCTTGAAATTTGGACTAAATTGCAAAACTGTGAGAACTCTGATCTAATTTAAATAATTATATATTAATGTAAATCGTGAAATTCTAATTCGTATACTATTGTTCTTGATCTGCGTCACGATGATATTTGTATGCGATGAGTATGTGATTATTGTATGTGGTGATGCCATGAAATATTTGTGTTATTCAGCTATGTTATTTTGGTGTAATCACAAAGAGACTCTCATCTTTATTATCTTCTTTATTTTCATCTCTTTCAAAAAAAAAAAAAAAGGGTTTAGACCTTTAAATATATAATTCCTTTTTTTTTTTATGAAAATTTGAATCTTGGATTCACAATAGATTAAAATAACAAGTTTCAACATAAAAACTTGTTAATAAAATAATTGACAAATTTTTACATAAACTGTGTTAATAAAATGAAGGACAATTTTTAATGTTATATTTTTGACAAGGTTTCAACATAATTCGTTTGTCAAAGTAAAAAGAACAAATTTTTATGTTGTTTGTTAACAAATAAAAAGAACAAATTTTGATGTCATTTTGTTAACAGAACAAAAAGGACAAGATTTTATGTTATTTTGTATACATAAGAAAGGGACAAAAATTTTGTTAACGAAAAAAAAAAAGGAATTATTTCGTGTTATTTTCTTTGTAAATTAAAAGGAATTATTTCATGTTATTTTCTTTGTAAATTTTTACATAAATTTTGTTAATAAAATAAAGGACAATTTTGACATGATATTTTCTTTGTAAATTAAAAGACAAATTTTATGTCTTGTCTACAAATCAAAATACCCAATTTTTTTTTATGCAAGTTAAATCTTTATTTATAAAACAAAATGTAAGTTCTAATCTTTTAAAATAAAAATAAAGATGAGGTCCTTATTTTTGATTCATCAAAGTTACACCAAACCACATCTGTGTTAATGTAGATGAGATGACACCCAAACCTACATCACTGGGTTAACTGTTTTATTACGACACCAATTTATATGTTGGGTTATTTGTATTGTGACAACACCATTTTATACATTGTGTCAACTTTGTTGTAATGACGCCAAAGGTATACACCAAACCATATGCTGTGTATTATTGGTATGGTTAGACATATTATTGTGTGATTGACATGAAATTGACACTAAATTGTAGAGTGCCACCTTTGGGTTCGACATGAAATAGATTGTTTTATGTATTGAAATATCACATTGAACATATACGTTGACATCAAAAATTTCATAGTCAAGTTAGTAGAGTTGAAATGGGTCAAATCTTCATCGTCATGATAATATATGGTTAAAATGAATTCAATATTGACATTAGAAAATATACAAATACTAGTATTAGAAATGTTGACGTTAGAGAAGGTGTTTTCATAAATAAGAATTAAAAGTTGCATTTTCTTATGTAAAAGAAAATAAAAAGGTTGCATTTTACAATGTAAAGAAAAAAATTATTTTTCTAAGAAAAAATGGTAAAAGAACATTGCATTGTAAAGAGAAATCTATTTTTCTAAATAAAAGAAAACATTTTTTTTGTTAAGAAGAAAATAAAAGAAAACATTTTCTTTGTTTAAAAGAAAGAATACATTTTTGTATTTAAGTAAAAACATTATTTTCTAATATAAAGAAAATAAGAAAAATAACCTTATTTTCTTATGTAAAAGAAAATAAATGTAATGTGTACATTTTCTTATGTAAAGGTAAATAAATGCAATATGTATATTTTCTTATGTAAAAGAAAATAAAAGTCAATATGTACATTTTCAAGGCAAAGGTAAGTAAAAGAAAACACTTACATGTTCAATGTCAAGGGTAAAGGAATAAAACAAAATTATTACTTTTGTTTAATATAAAAATGCACATAGTCTAAAATATGATTTTCGTCGCGTTAGAATTGGCGGACAAAAATATTATGTTATAAACAAAAGAATGGATTTTTGAAATAATGGAAAGCGCCAAATGGTTTGATTTATATATATAATATAAATTAAAACTAAGCGAAACACGCGCGGTAGTTCGCGTTTTGAAATCATAACTTTAAACGGTTGTATAGAAAGATCCGACCGTTGAATTTTCCCAAAACTGGATCCGTTAGGACTGTCTTGGAAAGAGCTTTCCAACGACATAAAATGTACCAAAATCTGACGGTTAGATTTTAAGATATGTCTAAAACAAATTTTGGCAAAAGCAGCGCCAGGGTCGCCTATCGACCCGAAGCGTCGTTTTAAATTAATTCGCACCATCTGTAAATAAATAAAAATAGAAATAAATCGCTATAAATAAATATAAACGACGTGAAATGTTTTAAATGATAATTATGCGATGATTATTTGAAAAGGTCGAGTTTAACTCATTTCAAATAATCAAACGACGATTTAAATCGAAATAATAGAAGACGATGTTGAAGACCGACGATCTTCACGTCGGACGGGCAACGATTATTGAAACCTTGGACTGATTTGCTCACAGGAAGGGGTCGATGTAGTAGTTGGCCGGTCGTATGTGTTGATTGTCCGGATAAGCGAGAACCTCCCTGGTATCTCCGGTTTCGTTCAAACCCAGAACGGACTTGTATGGACGCGCGTCTGACGTTGGAATTCGTTTCGTGTAACTAAATCAATTTTTATTAATGTATGCTTGTTTGGTGGTAGAGAATTTATTCTCTGCTTAACACCCTGGTATATGTTAGTAGTTATCGATAGCATGACGCGAATTGTCAATGTGGCACGCTAAGATGCGAATGATCAAGGTTTTGTTGAAAAGCAGGCCTTGTGGAAGATGATCAAAGCACGGCCTGTTTAGGCGTAGCTTTGTGTATAACGTAGCCTCACGAGCCTCACACACCGGTATGAGTCAAAAACGGGATACAGACCGTAGGGAGTGCACACGTTTCTTTCTAGCTAGAGTTGTGTCAGGGACCTACCAGCGCTGACATTTTACTTATGTGGATGATGGATTTTGAGGTACCTCGTGTTTTATAGGCCGTTGGTGGTCATACTATAGGTCCAAAGGGACCGGGAAACGTGTGTTCAGGCATAACTAATCTACTGCCGTTAGGCGGAGACCGGCCCTACCGCTTCCAAGGGTTCACTGCGGGGGATCCTGAGGCATTTGCTAGAGTGTCTCAAATCGGAGAGGAGCTTGCCCCTAGCCTCGACTCATGATGGAAACCAATCCTCCAATACGATATTACGATTTTAGTTGTATACTTATATACGGCGGCATAATATATGGTACCTATGTCGTCTAGGATTAATACATTATATTAAAATGATTTATGAAAACTTATGCACACTAATAATAATACGTTTGACGTATTCATCATCTTTTGATCGTTATAAGGAAAAACCCTTTCCTCTGGTGTGCGTTGCATTGTGTGATGGGACTTGGGTCTTATAACGATCTCATTTTTCTTTAAATGCATAGCGTTATTCAAACGACTTACTTAATTATGTACTGGCAATCCAATGGAGTAAACCCGTTCCGCCTTAGCGGCGTGGTCCTGTGATTCGCCATATGGTTAGTTAGTATAGGAAGATTTCTCATACCAGTCCCACGACTGACTCGAATTTTGTTTCACTTTGCAAATTTCGGGTGCCCTCTTTCCACACGGGCAGCCAATTGACAGGTTGTTAGTTTGCTTCCTTGGAGTTGCTGATCTTGGAGCTTGCTTATTTGCTTTGGTGTCGCCGCTTATCGAGGTGCTTTGTTGGACTATGCAGACCCTCATCTTTATCTTTGTTTCTGCTTAGACTTTGGGACATTCAAATCGTATTCCACTTCATTTCAAACTGTATCTTAACATTATGTACTTGTTTCCTTTTGTTGGGATTTTGATGTAATAAGTAGAACTCTGTGACTGGGATTCTGTGTTATGATAACATCCATATTCCGCTGCTATGTTGATGTTGTTGTTTTATAGTTTCTTATATTTGTGTTGTTATCTATGTTATGTGTTGCTATATTTATGTTATATTCCAATGATCATCTCAACTTTCGTTCTACGTAAGTTTGGGGTTATCACAGTTGGTATCAGAGCTGGTTAGAGAATGTGATAGGGGGTTCTCGCTTGGCTGTTTGGTGGCGAGCAGGAGACTCTTACCCCTACACATCCCAATGGGAAGATTGGGTTGGTTGTTGCAGTCGAGAGGCTGGCCGTAAAATCAGTTCTGAGGTATCACTGTATGTCACGGTAGGAGGTTAGCCCACTGCCTGATGGTTGCAAAGCCTAGGGCCGTTACAGTATACGTCGTCGTTCGAATATAAATAATTATATATAATTATAAATAGAATTGAAAATGGCGTGGTAGTTCGATAATTCGATTTCAAACTTCAATTGAATGTACCGGGTGCAAAACAATCCGGATTTTAGTGAAACCAAAAACATTAGGTTCTATTTGTGAATATCTTTCCAACGAATCCGAAAAATTGAAATTTCATAGCGGGAATCAAAAGATATGTCCAGTTGAAAATTCTGAATAGTCGCTATGGAATTCAGGCCCTTAAAAATAGACATTTTGCAAACGACCTCGGAATTCGATGAATCTAGTTTTGTTAGGACCGTATCGTCAATACGAAGCTAGAAAATATTTTTATCGAATTTTTAGAGTTCGTATGTGACTCCGGTAAATTGAAATACGCATTCAAATTCAATATGTAGAGTTATATGTTGATTTCAACGAAAACTGATCGAAATGATCGAATCAACCTATGATACATATCCCACTGTGTTCGGAATGGGGGTAATTAGCTATGGACGACAGGCAGTGGGCCTCGTTTAGAGGTCGTATGAAAAAGTCAACCTTTGTGATATTAAATAATTAAAATAAAATAAAAAAACTTTTCCTCTCCTCCCCTTCAAAACCGCTGCCCCCCTTTTTCCATCGTTTTCATTCAGGCGAGATTAAAAAAAAGAGAGAAAAAGGGGGAAAGCATCGATCGCCCCCCCTCCCCCGCTCACCGCCGTGGCCACCACCGTCGAGGCGCAGCACCCCAGGCTCCCCCTCCTCTTCTTCCCTCCTTCCACTCCGGCATGTCCCTCTCCTCTTCGATTTGAAGGCCACCGCACCCCAAGCCCTGCGCCCATGTAACACCCCGTGTATTCTATAACTATGAAATTCACAAATTAAAGTATAACTAATTTCAAATCAAAAAATTAAGGGAAACGGGATATGCCATTGCGTTCGTCTCAGAATTCTGCTTGAGATAGAGTCCGAGTTTGCGTAAAACAGATATCGTATGAAGAAGATATGGACGAACGAAGTTGGGCAAAAAACCAGAAAACGGGTCAGAATGCACTAGCGCACTTGGGAAGTGCGCCAGAACAGAAATGAACTGGCGCACTTGGGAAGTGCGCCAGTACATTTTTAGCCTGGCGCACCTGCCAAGTGCGCCCAGGTCAAAATGACCTGCTGGTCAGGTCTTGGCTGGCCTGATCAGGGTCTGGTCGAATTTCTGAGCCTTGCCTTGTCACTAGGGCTAGGTGTCAGCTCCTGGTTGGTCTCTCCTTCAAACGAACGGCTATTATTACACCAAGCTCCATCGACGGTCCTAATCAACTCACAAACTCTATAGAAAGGACCTAAGACTCACCCTAATTCACACAAACAAAAATGGAGATGAGACCGTCATGCTGCTGAGGAAAGACTAGGAATAGCCGTCAGAAATTGAGAGACAATTAGGAGATAATTCGAAAAGCTTAAAGCAACGACAACTAAATCAAAACAACGCCTACAACAAAGGATAGCATCTCCAAATTCAGAATTCAGATTCCTGAATTGAAGATTCGTCATACGTTGTAAGTAGAGTGCTATTCCGATGTGAATAAATAATTGTGTTTTGGTTTGTGTAAAGTGAGAAATGGAATTATGGCGATAATAATCTATATTTGTATGTTGCTTTGATTCTAAACGATTAGGAAATATTGTGGTATACGATTGGATATTCGCAAGTATACGATTCATGTTGAAAACTACATGTTTGTGGTAGTTTATTACAACACCTATTTGATAATTGCAAGTATATGATTCATTTTGAAAGTAACAACTATACGTTGTGGTAGTTTATTTGAGATTCATGCAAGTATATGATTTACTATTGTGCCAACATGATGTATAATTTTATGGTCATCTTTAGTGTAATTGGATCCATTTGAGTATTATGATTCATATGAAGTTATGTTGGAATTGGCATCATGGTTCAAGTATAAAAACCATGCTTTTGTATTAGTGACAAAAGCAAGCATCTTTGTGAACTTGTATTAATTCTATGAACATGACTAAACCATGTTTGTTGTTATGCCTAATTGAAAAACATGTTTTAGGCCTATGTTGTTATCAAAATCATATGATAATATATGTGACACATAGCTAAGTTAGATTTACATTCCAATTGCAAGTTTGCATGAATAAATTAAAAACCATGATTTCATGTTTAGGTATGTTTATATTATATGAGTAGATTGAAAACCATGATTTCATGTTTAGGTATATTTATGCCATGATTATACGAATAGATCAAAAACCATGATTTCATGTTTAGGTATGTTTATGCCATAATTATATGAATAGATCAAAACCATGATTTCATATGCTTATGCCTTGATTACATGCTATTACAATGCAAGTTCACAAGTGCCTAATTTATGTTAACTAGTTCGCTATGTTGCAAGTTCATGCGTTCACACTCCCATTTTTATGTTGCTTAGAATATATATACACCATGTTATAAGCCTCCCCTTTTTCATGTGGCTAAGTTGGGTTTAAATGTTAAACCCAACATATGTTATATTGTAGCAAACGTATAAAACAGGGGTAATGGCGATTGGGTTAAAATATAAAACATATGTGTTGGCATGTTTGACACATGCCAACGACTTTGAAAAACAATTAAGTGGTGTAAATTAATTTCACCCATTTAAGATGAATTTGAATAATGGGCCGCAAATATTTACATATAAAAAGAAAAGAGACAAAATACGTAAATTTAGAAAATACGATGTGTTTAACCCGAGGTTGGATTGAGTTGTGATGTAAACCTGCCCGGAACCGCCCAGCTGTCCAGTAGTCACAACAATACTTATCCAATTTGGGTGGTTAAACACGGAGCCCAATAAAGTCCCGAGGTTAGACTGAGTTGTGGCGTAAGACTGCCCGGACCCAACCGGCAACAGGCAGCCACAACAATATCTGTCTAATGTGAGAGGTCGAGGCTTTAATAAGACAATTAAGGCTGAGTCAGGATTGATAGGATTAAGTAAATTGAATTAAAACTTAATCAAAATGGAACATGATAAACTATGCAGATTGATTGGGGGTTAGGTTTACAAAACACTTAACCAACTTAGCATGTTGTCTAGAAATAGAAAACCTAGTAGCGGGGGACCCTTTTCAGCAGTAACCCTACAAGGTGTATCAGGATACCCTGAACTAGGCAGGGTGGGGCACGATTATTGGGCTGACTGTAAGAGGTCAAATCGACGGCGGTGGTGCAGCAGTGTAGGTTCTAACGGGGTGCGGGCGTGCACACACTCCGGCGCAGAAAAATAAGGCACTGGGCACCAGTAGCATACCTGTGCATCCTAGGATTGTGTCGGGCCGCCACCATGGGACTTGATACACCCCATGGTGGGACCAGCATAGGTAACTACAACAACGGGGGCCGTAAGACACATGTAACTACACGAGTAGGAGCCGATCATCAGAAATGGATCACTTCACCCTGATTATGGGGTGCCTGTTGGGAACTAGTTTATATGGGTACAGAGATTATTATGTGGTATAAGTATATTCGACTCTAGACAACTTAACTTAGTTTATGGTGCTTTCCCATTTCCAATTTATACTTATCATGCTCAGTTCTTTATTCATAGACTGAATAGTCCTAGACTTACTCAGGCTTTATGTCTGACTCTACTTTTCTTTCGTCTTCTTTTCTTTCGTTCCCCCCCAGGTCCACAGGGAGGGAATACCGCAGCTTGACCAGTTTTCACATCCAGCTTGAAGAGAAAGAATGTATTGCTTGGATCTTTTTCATTTTGGACTATGGCTTTGGACAACAATTATGGGACTTATGCAGTTTATTTATGTTTTCTTTATGCTTCTTTAAATAATGTAATCAAGACAGTTATGAAGATGTTATGTTTTTGGAAGTATTGTAAGACAAATTATGACATGGTTTGTGTAACACGTATTTTGTTGAAATAAAAGTTGTTGTTTTCCGCTGTTCAAAAATATGTGTTCTTATATCTGTCTTGTATATCTGTGACTTATACTTATAAACCTCCACCAAAATTAGGGCATTCCCTTTGAGAGTGACCTTAACGGAGGTGGGGTGTTTCAGCCCACGTCCAAGCCCCTGCGCCCTCTGATCCACCGCACCCGCTCCCTCCAGTCGAACGCGACGCCGCCGCCCCCTCAGAAAACTGACTGCCGCCCAACCCAAACCACCCCGACGAGATACCCCCCCAATATCCACTGTAAGTTTTTTATTTCATTTATTTGTTTATTTTTGTTTTGTTTTAATTCATTTTAAATGTTTATCTTAGGTTAATTAGTTTAATAACTGATTTTTAGATTAGATTTTTAAAATAGAGAAGATTAGATTTTTAAAATAGAAAAGATTAGATTTTTGAAATTTGAAAAGGCGAAATCTTTATATTTGAAAAGGCGAAATCTTTATCTATATAGTAGCGTTGTAAAAATATAATTTTTTTCTATATAGTAGCAACGTAAAAATAGAATTTTTATCCATATAGCGTGATTATAAACATGGGATTTTTATATACATGGCAACTAAGTAAAAAATCGATTTTTATATATTGAATAGCGAAGTAAAAATTCTATTTTTATATATTGAATAGCGAAGTAAAAATTCTATTTTTATATATTGAATAGCGAAGTAAAAATTCGATTTTTATATATTGAATAGCGAAGTAAAAATTCGATTTTTATATATTGAATAGCGAAATAAAAATGTGATTTATATATGTAGTGACTACGGGCAACGAAAGTGAAAAAAGGCGAGAGCAGTGATGATTCCCTACATTGGAAGAGTCGTGGAATTGGGATAGCTATCGGTGAGAACTTCTCACTCAAATCTCTTTTTCTAGATAAATATATATACTAGGATGCAGACGGTGCTTAGCAGGACCCGACACCCGTCATCCACAGACCATGGATGGCCTGTTTGTTTGATTGATTGTTGTGAAATTTGTTTGTGAAGTTGATGTGAAATAGATAATGAAATATATTCATATGTTGAAAAAAATATTTTATCGTTAAAAATATAATTTTTTAACGTGAATGTGAGTAAATAAATGTTTATAAACAAATATGCCGATTTGACTGATATTGATTGGGATGATAAATTTTACACATCGCTCAACTGCACAAATAAAAATCTGTGTTTGTTGATTTGAAACCCCACACGGGTGTTGGGATGAAATTTAGCGTACACTAATCCCGATTATTTAATTATATGTTGAACGATTGGTCGACAGGCTGTGTAAGTGTTAATTATTTATATTTGATGCTTATGCAGTTGTGTGGTGCACTTTGGATGATGTTTGATTGTTTATCGTTGCTATTATATACATGTGTTGTATGGAATCCATATAACTAATGTTATATGGTGATTGATTGGGCCTCATTCCAATCGGGAAAATAATGAATATTATAAAAGGAAATTCATGTGTTGAATATAAAATTGTTCATGTTGAGTAAAATATTTTAAATAATAAAATTTACATCTTTATCATATTTAAAATTAGAACTACTTCACGGTGGATTCTAATTAAAAATCAAACGATAGATACCATAGTTTTATAAAATATTTTACATAACAAAAATAGTGATGTGTTGACAGTACTCATGTGTTGAGATTAGTCGTGTGTTGAAAGAAATATAGATTCATGTGTTGAATAGAATAAATATTCATTTGTTGAATAGAATAACGAATTTTTGAAATATAAAGTCGTGTTGATTAGAGATGCGTTATTTTGACGCGAACAATATTTATATCGATTTTATTCGTTTTATAATGAATATTGAAAAGTGATTTCAAAATTTAATATTTTGAAATGAAATTCAAATTAAATTAGATAAAAAAATCAAATTGAAATTTTATTGAATCAATTTGAAATGAATTCGAATTGAATTAAATAGAAGGTAAATTCAAATTGAAGTTGAATTGAAACGAATTAGAATTTAAATTGAATTGAAACGAATTTGAATTCGAATTAAATAAAATTGAAATGAATTCGAATTGAATTGAAATCAAATCGATTTGAAATTGAAGATGAAGTTGAATTTTTTTGAAACGAATTTAGAACTATTTATAAAATTCGTTTTAGAAAGGAAATCGACGAAATATATATATATATATATATATATATATATATATATATATATATATAATGGCCTGAATAGAACGCGCCGCGCCGCCGCAGTTCATGAATTTCGACCATTAACTTCGAATTGACGTTGCGGGAGATCTGACCGTCGGATTCTCCTAAAACCGGAACCGTTGGGTTCATATCGAAAAGAGCTTTCCAATGAATATTAGAAATTTGAAATCTAACGGTTGGATTTGGAATTATGTCCAAATCAAATTTGGAAAAGGTCGTTATAAGTGCAGTTCGATAGCCGTTGATGGAAATAAACTGTACGGGCCTTGATAAAATTATTAAAAATATGGGTAATTTGAGTAGAATCATAATTTGTGAATTGGAAAGAACTGGGATGAAAAACTCCACATTTGAAATGATAAAAATAGATTTTTATCGAAATGAACTAGTTTTGAACAAGAATTAAAATCAATTTATTATTGAAATAAATAAATTGAATTTGAAAGTGATTTTAAAAATAATCAGTATTCCCAATACGTGGATTGGACTGGAGTTGAATCGAAATTATCTTCGGAATATTTCGATGTTGGATTTCGTGACTATACAGATATTGTTATGGGAATTTGAAAGATATATTTTATATCGTTATTCCCAATACGATATTTGTTGGTTTCAGAATTTGATATTGAATATAAGCCGATATATTTTCTATTCAGAGCCTTCTATTTCATATCAAATATGATTTGGGTTTATCATGAATCGTGTTTTAGATTACATTGGTTCTTTAACCCAGTTAAATGCAGGATGTTGATTTTTGAGAAGATTAAAACTAAGTAGAGTTTTAAATGAATCTTTAATTAGATTAAAATGTAAATTGATAATTTAAATTATCAAATCTGGAAAGTGATCGAGAATGGAGTGTCACCAATTTTGCTCCGAAGCGATAGTTAAATCTTTAGTTAGATTTGAACGTGAAATGGTAATTAATTTTACCGATAACACTGTGGTGTTAGATGTGGAGTATTACCAGTTTTCTCCATGGGATATATAGGTTGGGATTGGGAAATAAAATAAATAATTACTTCGGTGTGGTTCGCTAATCCTGACTAGTTAGAAATGATATCCAAAGGAAGATTAAAGAATAAATTTATAAGAATTTATCTTGGATAAAATTAGTGGGAACCTTTCCCTAAGAATGTGATTTCGTGAATAAAAGAATATTCTGAATTGGAATGAGGCGTTTGTTGTGTTTGTGTAACATTTGTTTATCATATACGTGGGTTATTCAGAAAGGCCGGGTTTATACCCATTCTGAATAAACGATTCGACGAGATGTCGAAGATGAAGACGGTGGTTGAAGACCGGAAGTCTTCACATCGTTTGGGTGATTACTGATGATCTCGATTGGGCTGTTCACCCAAGATGAGGGAAACAGTTGGTGGTCGTCCAGACGTACTTGGAGATGGATGGATATGCGAGGAAACTGCCTCCGGTTTCGTTCAGACCAAGTACGAACTTGTAAATGGATTGTGTGTCTGACATTGGATTTTATTCTGTGTTGATTGATCTCTATTAAATATACATCTGTTTGGCGGCGGAGAATTTATTCTCTTGCTTAACGCCCTTCTCTGAGACGTACGAGCTCAGAGGTTGTATATCGATGGGCAACAGTCGCATGGAATGAATTGCCAGTGTGGCACGCGTAAGTGGCAATTGATCAAGGCTTCTGTTAAAAAGCAAAGTCTTGTGGTTGATGATCAAAGCACGGCCTGTGTGGCGTAGCTTTGTGTATAACGTGAATTCGCGGGCCTCACACCTCGGTATGAGTCAAAAACGGGATAGTGACTGCAGGGAGAGCACGACGTTTCTTTCTAGCTAGGGTGGTGTCAGTGACCTACCAGCCCTGACATTTATATACTTTTCACCTGTGTGGTTGTTGGATACGAGGCGCCTTGGATATAGGTCTGTAAGGACCGGGAAACGTGTGTTCAGGAATAGCCAATCATCAAAAGTAAGAGAGGACCGGCCTTGAAGATCCAAGGATCATAGTGGGGTCCTGAGACATTTGCTAGAGTGTCTCGAACGCGGAGAGGAGCTTGCCCCTTGCCTCGGCTCATGACGGAATCCAATTTCCAATACGTGATATTGCGGTTTTAATTGTAGAACTAGTATGGCGACATAGTAGATGGTAGCTATGCCGCCTATGATTGATATTTATGATTGAAATTGTTTTGACATTATACACCTATAATAGTATCAAATAATGTGTTTTAAACGTATCAAGAATGCTTTGGCTGTTATAAGGGAAAACCCTATCCTTCGGCTTGCGTTGCATTGTGTGATGGGACCTGGGTCTTATAACAGCTTCATTTTTCTTTATTTAGCATCTTTTTGTTCTATGCACTGGTATTCTTGGGAGGAAACCCGTTCCGTGTTATACGGCGTGGTCCCTTGACTTACCTAACTTTAAAACCAATATTAATAACTGTTTTAATTCTCACACCAGTCACATGACAAACCTGGAGTTTATTGTTTTAACCTAAACTCTGGGTGCCCTTATTTTCGACACGGGCAGCTAGTAGTTTTGGTTTTGCAGATTTATATCCACAGGGTCCTTATTTACAGCTGGAACGATGCTCGGAAAGCTCTGTATCCGTGTATCACTTTCAGTTGTGTTTTGTATATTTTTCCGCTCCTATGTAATTTATTGTAATCTCTGATATTTATCGAAGGTAATTTATTCATTTATACTCTGTTTATTCTTGTATCTCATGGAATTGTTGTAATAACAATGAAATGTTCTTCCGTCTGTGTTCTGATTTGTCCTGTTCTCAAAACGATCAGGGGTTTCGAACGGTCTTTGTCGGTTTAACGATCGATTCGGATCGAGCGAAATTCCTTGCCGTTACAGTTTGGTATCAGAGCTTTGGTTTACGGAGCTCGAGAACAAGACACATTAGAACCATACGAAAGAATTCATCAGATATTGGATTAGTAATATCCAATTAGAATGACTCGTTAGAGATAGGATCAATAGTATCCTAGAACGAGTGTGAAGAGTATATTTTTCAAATGAAACAATTTTATTTTAAAATTTAAATCGCTTTATACGTATTTAATTATTTATTTATTTTGAATATGGACAATCGAGTATATAAAGATTTCGCGTATACGCGTCATGAACATATATTCGAAGTTTTAATATATTGGGTAGATATAGAATCACATTCTAGATATCCGGGGATGATTCAGATGATGGTGCATCATCATCAGTATTCATATTCGAGTTTCAAAGGTGTGATTTCTATATATTTCCATTAGACTGGTGTGAGAACCAAAACTAATATAGCTAGAATACATTGTGGTGAATTGGCATCAAAAACATGATTTTTTGTATATATATCAAAATTATGAATTTGAAACTCTAATTCACTAATTGATTGCTGTTTGTGTTGTTTGTTTATTTGTTTGATAATTTGAATCATTTATGCCTAATTGAACCAAATATTGAATTGTATTGAAAATTGGTCACATTTGCTTGCATATATATGTACTTACATTGAACAGGTCATAGCAAGGACGCTAGAGCCGAAGAATAAAATTTGTTTGCCCGACAAATAGGTACATGTTCACTATAATTTACTGTTTTGTTTGGGTGATGTTGATTTTATGAGCCTATTGGCTAGCCGCTTGGCTTTTTCTTTTTCTTTTTGAGATCAGAAGGCCTATATGGCAATTTCGGGATTTTCCCGTAGCTCCCGGTGCAGGGGAGGTTATGGCGAAATTTTTCGAAAATTTAGGGTGTTAGCCAAATTTTTGAAGAATTTGAAAATTCTCAGAAACTGTAAAGTTGGAGAATGGAAGCCAGATCGAACGTAGAGTTGATTGATCAAACCACTTTCGACTTTGTTCCTTTTCGGGGACGAAAAGTTTTAAGTGGGGGAGATTGTAACAACCCGAAAATCTAGGCCAGTTTAAAATTTTTATTTTGGCAATTTTAGTGAATATTGAACATTTAAAATGAATTATTTTAAATAAATTCGATGAGAAATTTATTTCGAATAGAATCGAACGTATATATTATATACGTCGTCGTTAGAATATAAATAATTATAAATAGAATTGAAAATGGCGCGGTAGTTCGATAATTCGATTTCAAACTTCAATTGAATGTACCGGGTGCAAAACAATCCGGATTTTAGTGAAACCAAAAACATTTGGATCTATTTGTGAATATCTTTCCAACGAATCCTAAAAATTGAAATTTCATAGCGGGAATCAAAAGATATGTCCAGTTTAAAATTCTGAATTGTTGCTATGGAATTCAGGCCCTTAAAAATAAGCATTTTGCAAACGACCTCGGAATTAGACGAAACTAGTTTTGTTAGGACCGTATCGTCAAGCTAGAAATATTTTTATGGAATTTTTAGAGTTTGTATGTGACCCCGGTAAATTGAAATACGCGTTCAAATTCAATATATAGAGTTATATGTTGATTTCAACGAAAACTGATCGAAATGATCGAATCAGCCTACGATACATATCCCATTGTGTTCGGAATGGGGGTAATTATCTATGGACGACAGGCTGTGGGCCTCGTTTAAAGGTCCTATGAAAAAGTCAACCTTTGTGAAATTAAATAATTAAAATAAAATAAAATAAAAACTTTTCCTCTCCTCCCCTTCAAAACCGCTGCCCCCCTTTTTCCATTGTTTTCATTCAGGCGAGATAAAATAAAGAGAAAAAGTGGGAAAGCATCGATCGCCCCCCTCCCCCCCCCCCCCGTTCACCGCCGTGGCCACCACCGTCGAGGCGCAGCACCTCATGCTCCCCCTCCTCTTCTTCCCTCCTTCCACTCCGGCATGTCCCTCTCCTCTTCGATTTGAAGGCCGCCGCACCCCAAGCCCTGCGCCCACGTTCAAGCCCCTGCGCCCTCTGATCCACCGCACCCCCTCCCTCCAGTCGAACGCGACGCCACCCTCCCCTCAGAAAACCGACTGCCGCCCAACCCAAACCACCCCGACGAGATACCCCCCCTCAATATCCACTGTAAGTTTTTTATTTCATTTATTTGTTTATTTTTTTTTGTTTTAATTCATTTTAAATGTTTAGCTTAGGTTAATCAGTTTAAAAACTGATTTTTAGATTAGATTTTTAAAATAGAGAAGATTAGATTTTTAAAATAGAGAAGATTAGATTTTTAAAATAGAAAAGATTAGATTTTTGAAATTTGAAAAGGCGAAATCTTTATATTTGAAAAGGCGAAATCTTTATCTATATAGTAGCATTGTAAAAATATATTTTTTGTCTATATATTAGCGATGTAAAAATAGAATTTTTATCCATATAGCGTGATAATAAAAATGGGATTTTTATATACATGGCAACTAAGTAAAAATTCGATTTTTGTATATTGAATAGCGAAGTAAAAATTCGATTTTTATATATTGAATAGCGAAGTAAAAATTCGATTTTTAAATATTGAATAGCGAAGTAAAAATTCGATTTTTATATATATTGAATAGCGAAGTAAAAATTCGATTTTTATATATTGAATAGCGAAGTAAAAATTCAATTTTTATATATTGAATAGCGAAATAAAAATGTGATTTATATATATGTAGTGACTACGGGCAACGAAAGTGACAAAAGGCGAGAGCGGTGATGATTCCCTATATTGGAAGAGTCGTGGAATTGGGCTAGCTATCGGTGAGAACTTCTCACTCAAATCTCTTTTTCTAGATAAATATATATACTAGGATGCAGACGATGCTTAGCAGCACCCGACACCCGTCATCCACAGACCATGGATGTCTTGTTTGTTTGATTGATGTGTTGTGAAATTTGTTTGTGAAGTTGATGTGAAATAGATAATGAAATATATTCATGTGTTGAAATAAATATTTTATCGTTAAAAATATATATTTTTAACGTGAATGTGAGTAAATAAATGTTTATAAACAAATCGGCCGATTTGTTTATATACACCGATTTGACTGATATTGATTGGGATGATAAATTTTACACATCGCCCAACTGCACAAATAAAAATCTGTGTTTGTTGATTTGAAACCCCACACGGGTGTTGGGATGAAATTTAGCGTACACTAATCCCGATTATTTAATTATATGTCGATCGATTGGTCGACAGGCTGTGTAAGCGTTAATTATTTATATTTGATGCTTATGCAGTTGTGTGGTGCACTTTGGATGATGTTTGATTGTTTATCGTTGCTATTATATACATGAGTTGTATGGAATCCATGTAATTAACATTATATGGTGATAGATTGGGCCTCATTCCAATCGGGAAAATAATGAATATTATAAAAGGAAATTCATGTGTTGAATATAAAATTATTCATGTGTTGAGTAAAATATTTTAAATAATAAAATTTACAACTTTATCGTATTTAAAATTAGAACTACTTCACGGTGGATTCTAATTAAAAATCAAACGATGGATACCATAGTTTTATAAAATATTTTACATAACAAAAATAGTGATGTGTTGACAGTACTCATGTGTTGAGATTAGTCGTGTGTTGAAAGAAATATAGATTCATGTGTTGAATAGAATAAATATTCATTTGTTGAATAGAATAACGAATTTTTGAAATATAAAGCCGTGTTGATTAGAGATGCGTTATTTTGACGCGAACGATATTTATATCGATTTTATTCGTTTTATAAGGAATATTGAAAAGTGATTTCAAAATTTAATATTTTGAAATGAAATTCAAATTAAATTAGATAAAAAAAATCAAATTGAAATTTTATTGAATAAATTTGAAATGAATTCGAATTGAATTAAGTAGAAGGTAAATTCAAATTGAAGTTGAATTGAAACGAATTAGAATTTGAATTGAGTTGAAACGAATTTGAATTTGAATTAAATAAAATTGAAATGAATACGAATTGAATTGAAATCAAATCGATTTGAAATTGAAGATGAAGTTGAAATTGTTTTTGAAACGAATTTAGAACTATTTATAAAATTCGTTTTAGAAAGGAAATCGACGAAATATATATATATATATATATATATATATATATATATATATATTGAGTAGAATGCGCCGCGTCGCGGCAGTTCGTAAATTTCGACCATTAACTTCGAATTGACGTTGCGGGAGATCCGACCGTCGGATTCTCCTAAAACCATAACCATTGGGTTCGTATCGAAAAGTGCTTTCCAATGAATATTAGAAATTTGAAATCTAACGGTTGGATTTGGAATTATGTCCAAATCAAATTTGGAAAAGGTCGCTGTAAGTGCAGTTCGATAGCCGTTGATGGAAATCAACTGTACGGGCCTTGATAAAAATATTAAAAATATGGATAATTTGTGTAAAATCATAATATGTGAATTGGAAAGAACTGGGATGAAAAACTCCACATTTGAAATAATAAAAATAAAATTTTATCGAAATGAACTAGTTTTGAACTAGAATTAAAATCAATTTATTTTTGAAATAAATAAATTGAATTTGAAAGTGATTTTAAAAATAATCAATATTCCCAATACGTGGATTGGACTGGAGTTGAATCGAAATTATCTTCGGAATATTTTGATGTTGGATTTCGTGACTATACAGATATTGTTAAGGGAATTTGAAAGATATATTTTATATCGTTATTCCCAATACGATATTTGTTGGTTTCAGAATTTGATATTGAATATAAGCCGGTATATTTTCTATTCAAATCCTTGTATTTAATATCAAATATGATTTGGGTTTATCGTGAATCGTGTTTTAGATGACATTGGTTCTTTAACCCAGTTAAATGCAGGATGTTGATTTTTGAGAAGATTAAAACTAAGTGGAGTTTTAAATGAATCTTTAATTAGATTAAAATGTGAATTGATAATTTAAATTATCAAATCTGGAAAGTGATCGAGAATGGAGTGTCACCAGTTTTGCTCCAAAGCGATAGTTAAATCTTTAGTTAGATTTGAACGTGAAATTGTAATTAATTTTACCGATAACACCGTGGTGTTAGATGTGGAGTATTACCAGTTTTCTCCATGGGATATATAGGTTGGGATTGGGAAATAAAATAAATAATTACTTCGGTGTGGTTCGCTAATCCCGACGAGTTAGAAATGATATCCAAAGGAAGATTAAAGAATAAATTTAGAAGAATTTATCTTGGATAAAATTAATGGGAACCTTTCCCTAAAATGTGATTTCGTGAATAAAAGAATATTCTGAATTGGAATGAGGCGTTTGTTGTGTTTGTGTAACATTTATTTATCATATACGTGGGTTATTCAGAAAGGCCGGGTTTATACCCATTCTGAATAACCGATTCGACGAGATGTCGAAGATGAAGACGGTGGTTGAAGACCGGAAGTCATCACGTCGTTTGGGTGATTATTGATGATCTCGATTGGGCTGTACACCCAAGATGAGGGAAACAGTTGGTGGTCATCCAGACGTACTTGGAGATGGATGGATATGCGAGGAAAGTGCCTCCGGTTTCGTTCAGACCCAGAACGAACTTTGTAAACGGATTGTGTGTCTGACATTGGATTTTATTCTGTGTTGATTGATCTCTATTAAATATACATCTGTTTGGCGGCGGAGAATTTATTCTCTTGCTTAACGCCCTTCTCTGAGACGTATGAGCTCAGAGGTTGTATATCGATGGACATCAGTAGCATGGAGTGAATTGCCAGTGTGGCACACGTAAGTGGAAAATGATCAAGGCTTCTGTTAAAAAGAAAAGTCTTGTGGTTGATGATCAAAGCACGGCCTGTGTGGCGTAGCTTTGTGTATAACGTGAATTCGCGAGCCTCACACCTCGGTATGAGTCAAAAACGGGATAGTGACTTCAGGGAGAGCACGACGTTTCTTTCTAGCTAGGGTGGTGTCAGTGACCTACCAGCCCTGACATTTATATACTTTTCACCTGTGTGGTTGTTGGATACGAGGCGCCTCAGATATAGGTCTGTAAGGACCGGGAAACGTGTGTTCAGGAATTGCCAATCCTCAAAAGTAAGAGGGGACCGACCCTGAAGATCCAAGGATCATAGTGGGGTCCTGAGACATTTGCTAGAGTGTCTCGAACGCGGAGAGGAGCTTGCCCCTTGCCTCGGCTCATGACGGAATCCAATTTCCAATACGTGATATTGCGGTTTTAATTGTAGAACTAGTATGGCGACATAGTAGATGGTAGCTATGCCGCCTATGATTGATAATTATAATTGAAATTGTTTTGACACTATACACCTATAATAGTATCAAATAATGTGTTTTAAATGTATCAAGAATGCTTTGGCTGTTATAAGGGAAAACCGTATCCTCCGGCTTGCGTTGCATTGTGTGATGGGACCTGGGTCTTATAACAGGTTCATTTTTCTTTATTTAGCATTGCGCTGTTTGTTCTATGCACTGGTATTCTTGGGAGGAAACCCATTCCGTGTTATACGGCGTGGTCCCTTGACTTACCTAACTTTGAAACCAATATTAATAACTGTTTTAGTTCTCACACCAGTCAAATAACTGACCTAGAGTTTATTGTTTTAACCTAAACTCTGGGTGCCCTTATTTTCGACACGGGCAGCTAGTAGTTTTGGTTTTGCAGATTTATATCCACAGGGTCCTGATTTACAGTTGGAACGATGCTCGGAAAGCTCTGTATCCGTGTATCACTTTCAGTTGTGTGTTGTATATTTTTCCACTGCTATGTAATTTATTGTAATCTCCCATATTTATCGAAGGTAATTTATTCATTTATACTCTGTATATTCTTGTATCTGATGGAATTGTTGTAATAACAATGAAATGTTCTTCCGTCTGTGTTCTGATTTGTCCTGTTCTCAAAACGATCAGGGGTTTCGGACGGTCTTTGTCGGTTTAACGATCGATTTGGATCGAGCGAAATTCCTTGCCGTTACATACTCGTGGTTGATGATCAAAGCACAGCTTTAATATAGCATAGCTTTGTGTATAGCGTTAATTCGTGAGCCTCACACCCCGGTGTGAACTAGAAACAGGAAGGACCTCAGCGAGGACATGCATTTCCATCTAGCTAGGTGTGGTGTCAGGGTTTTGCAAGCCCAGATATTTTACTTATGTGGATGATGGATCGCGGGGCGCCTCGGTTATATCAGTCACTACGGGGCCGATGGATTTTCTGGTCGACATACTAACCAGATTTATGCCCCATAGGGCGTGGAGACGCATGTTCAGGGATTTTTAATCCACTTAAAAGCGGAATGTAATGTCCCGACTTTTTCTAGCTTTTGATATTTTTAATGAAGGAATTATAATAAAATATGCTATTTAACAAACTAAAATGATTATAATATGGTATGGATAAATACACTAGTGATATGTATATTTACTTATGTTTTAATTGTGGAAAAAACATAATATAAGTATGAAAAACAATAAAACATAAATCATATGGGAAATATAACAACATATGTAGTTCAACATGAATTCATAGTAAAATGTTACAACTAGGAACTTAACTTTTTACATGAAAGCAATGACCAAATTTTCATATGTAAAGAGGGGCATTTGGTCACTTTAAAATTTCATGGGATTTGAAACAGACAAGAACAAATAAGAAAAACATGTGCAGGGGATTTCATTCGGCCATTCAACATATATTAACATGCACATGGCATATTTGGGTAAATTACAAAGTAAAAGAGAATACATATAAAAACAAAGAAGAGATTGCCAAAGTCAAAGGCCTTAATGTGATTAAACATGTTGAATAGTGTGGCTGGGATATAGGCAAACCATTGCCTAAAAACTAGCAATACAAACTCTCATGTATAAAAACACTTTTAAAACAAAATATCATTCATTGAAAATCTATTTTTTGTCAATAAAATCCAAGAGCAATCAGCCACATTAATGAGGCATGGTGTATTACTTCTAGAAGCGAAGATGAGGACATGAATGAGGAAAATCTGGTATAATGAAATAATAGTTGCTATGATCGAGTAGGATTAGCGAAATGGGAAAGTATATAATCTAAAACATAGTGTAGCTTTAAAAAAATGAGGAGCCTAGAGACTAGCTTATACAGTGAAACATTGTATAGAAAATGGGAAATGTTCTATATAGAACTTGCCTATATAATCCACATAGAAACCACACCATCTTCAAACACAAATATTGGAGATCAAGTAGAACAATGGCAGGATAGTTAGAAGAGCAGGGGAAAGTAAAGGTTATGAGTAAACTCAACAAAAATATTTACTATGATTATTATTTAAATGTTTTTAATGGTTAGGATCTGTATACATGTTTGGTTATATAGAACATCATTTCTAAACATCTATATACCGGTATGTTGATTAAATATATGACAACGTATAACTGAAGTAACTTATGGGTTTCTAAAACAGAAAG
Organism: Allium sativum; assembly: GCA_030737875.1. Classification (NCBI taxonomy): domain Eukaryota; kingdom Viridiplantae; phylum Streptophyta; class Magnoliopsida; order Asparagales; family Amaryllidaceae; genus Allium; species Allium sativum. The sequence goes on from CM060920.1 coordinate 889,052,272, forward strand.
AAAAATTTGAAATACAGTAAACCATCCAATTCCTATCCAAACTTATTTTTGAATCCTGATTAATGGTATTCATCATTAAAATCAATCACCTTCAACATGATTTTTAAGACCAATGTTAGAATTTACAGTGCACTACTTTTGGGTTTTGAGGAGAACGTCTGTTTTTGGGTAAAAACATTTAATCCTTTCGATTTTGGTGATGGAATCGGAACCTGCTGCAGACGGAGCTTCGTAGGGATGATATCGAGGAGTGGACGAGTTTGCAGCACCTTTGGTGGTCAGAGGAGATTGGATGAGATCGGTTTATGTTTTGGGACTGTGTTTGGGTTGCGGTGTTTGATCGAATCATGTTGGGTTTTAGGTTGATCGAGTTTCGATCTGAGCGACGTGGAGAGGCGTACTAACGTGGAGTTTGGCCCTGTAGTGATGGCAGGTTTCCAGGCGATCAGGGGAGGTCAGTGGAGGCTGTTTTCCTGGGATGACCTGGTTATGTACTTTCGTTTTTGGAGTTGAAAGAGGACTTGGAGAAAAAGGGGACGTGAGGGAGGAGCTGATGGTCGAGGATGACCTACGGGGGTGATATGACATGGTGGTGGTATTGCGGTAGGGGTTCCATCACTGGAAGTGGTGTGCACGTGCACACAGTACTGTGTAGGATGAAGCACTGCGACAAGGGAGAAGAAGAAGTGGTACTGAGGAATTGGGTACTTGATACTATGGTAATTTGGTATTGTAGAAGTGGTACTGGACCAGAGTGTGGGATTCAGAGGTGGTTTGGCATGCGGAGCATGGTGTTTTGGTCTAGTAAAGGGAGAATGGCAAATCAGTAGAAGAAAGTGATCGGGCATAGAGTTTGTGGTGATTTGGACGTGTGTGGCATGAGATTTTGAAGGGGATCTAGTATTTGGAAAATCAGTAGAGGGAGCATGATCTGGCAAGCGAACTGGAGTGATCCTGCATGTGCAGGAGTGGAAAATCACGAGCTGGAGATGGTGATTTGGAAGATCAGTAAAGGAAGTAATCTGGCAAAGGATCTAAAGTGATCTACCAAATGAAATCAAGTGATCCGGCAAAGAAAACGTGATCTGGCAAACGAAGGAAGAAATTAGAAATTTAAGTTAAGATTTTGGGTCGGGCTTTCTTATAAAAATTGTTTTAAAAATGAAAATAGAAAATCAAATAGGAAGAATAAATAAATAAATAAAAAGAGAATTTTTATTTAAATATCGTAGGCTAGTGAAAGAAAGACAGTAACGGGAAGATCGAAGGCAGAAACTCGACTGTAGAAGTTGCTGAGTTTGAAATTAGAAATGTAAAGAGAATAATTAAATTAAACTATAAATTTAATTTATTTATGATTAATTAGAAGCGAGAAAATAATTTACAGGTATAACGGAAGTGTTAAACATCGTATGAACAAGGATGTCAAACGAAGTAAAATACCATGTGCGACGCACACACTTATTTTGTTCATTTCTAAATATTGGTCAAAACTGAATAAAATACCGTGTGTGACGCATACACTTTAACTGTTCATTTGCAAAAGATAATTAAATTATCCAGATATGAACAGGGTAAACATATACTGTTGTTTGATAATAAAGGATGTGTAAACTGAATGATAATCATGATTAAGCCGATAGTTATTTATCTATTGTAATAGACATTTCGTACGTCGTTTCGAAGAGCCCGGAATAAATATTCCACTTCGACTCGAATTATACGACGCCTGTCAGAGACATTGAAGACGGAGATATGCAAGGGCTATTTCTAAATAATACCTTCGGTATGTTCAATCCTAGGACAAACCAGAATGGACGGGTGTTTGACAATGTATGTCAGTTAGATTCTACACATCGACTTACGTAAGTATATTACGTTGGTGGCGGAGAAATTGGTTTCTCTTAGCTTTATTACCCGCAATATATTTGGGTAATCAAATGAGTGTTTCTGACGGATATGACGATGTGGCATTCAATGTAACTGAAGAAATAATCTGTTTGAAGGATAAATGTGACTGCAAACCTCACAACCAGGAAATGACAAAAAACCGGGCTAGGCAGCATGGCTAGTTGGGTCATAACCAAGCAGGGTGTATTATCACCATCTAGAGTAATTCCCTTTGTTTTCTTGTCTCTTTTTCACTGGTGCAGCATTCGATAGCGGTTGTCGATCCCATTTGTGGAGGTGGTAATATATTCGTTACACTCAAGCTAAATTAGTGGATGGTCATGTGAGGCCGGGTTTCAAGACGTTGAACCCCAGTGTATCCTCTCTAGAGTACACTGATCGACAAGTGCTCCCCTACCTTGTCTGTTGGAATGCAGTCTCCAATAATCGATCTGCGGTTTTAGATTTTATACTATATACGTGAACGTGAGATGCAAGTGTTTCACTAGACGATTATTTATATTGATAAAAACTATTGTAATATCAAATGTTTTGATATAAAATATTTGGGTCATTATCCATATATTAGTTATGGATTAGCCTAAAGATTTCTAAAGTTAAATGAATATGTCTAATGTGAAAAACCTTATTCCTTGTTTTCTAATCTATTTAACTGTGTTTACTCACACCAGTCCCTGACTTACCCAGAGTTTATTTTCTGTGTTTCTTAAACTCTTGGGTACTCATAATATTTATTATGAGTAGACAAGTAGTCCAGATAGGCAAGTGGGACCTTATGGAGTTCAAGTTCAAGACCCCTAGTAGTATATCTATTTTAAGTACCTAGATTAAGTATCTGTAATACCCTAGTGATCATGTATAATTATGCTATTGTACTATGATGATGTAATATGATGAATTATGCTATGATGTATCAAACTCTGATATGCAATATACGATGTGATATTATATTTGTTAAATTCCACTGTGAGATTCTTATATTTTCTTATTCTTCTATTTTATTAGTTCTATTTTTTCCATCTCAACTTCTAAATTCTTTCAATAATGACATGACTTTTGAGGCATCGAAAATCGCGCCGTTACAGTTGGTATCAGAGCTATTGTTGATTAGTAACCTTGGCTCTGTGGCGTAACTCGGTAGAGATAGGGTTAGTAACACCCTAGATTGAGTTAAGTATTAAGAGAGCGTATTTTGAAAATTTAAATTATAAAATAAATTGTAATACTTAGTATATGACAACTAGAGTCATCAACTCAAGACACCATTAAATAAATCTTCTGATTAGGGTTTGATTTTCAGGCTATTATACTCAGAAAGTAGAAAATGAGTTCACAAGGAAGAAGATACCGAGGAGCAAGTGTGATAACCACCACAACCAATGGATGGAGCTAAAATGAATTAGGGTCGTCCTCAGGATAAATTCAACAACGTTGAATTAGATTTAGAAATATCCAGTAAATAAAATTGGTATCCCTAATAATAAAAACTAGACTGGAGTTATTAGTTGGATATAGACTCATGTAAGTTAAGTAGCCGATTTTGAAATAAAATCATAATTTTGGATTCTAGAAATAAGTTAACTAAAATTATAGTTAAATAAGAAGTCTATGGACGTGTATTAATTAAAATTGAAATTTAATCATGACTAAATAATTTCAGGGACGAAATTCTTTTAAGGGGGGTAGACTGTAATGACCCAAATTTTTCTAGCTTTTGATATTTGATTTTAATGAAGGAATTAGAATAAAATATGCTATTTAACAAACTAAAATGATTATAATACGGTATGGATAAATACACTAATGATATGTATATTTAGTTATGTTTTAATTGTGGAAAAAACAGATATAAGTATGAAAAACAATATAACATAAATCATATGGGAAATATAACAACATATGTATTGTTATAGTTCAACATGAATTCAAAGTAAAATGTTACAACTAAGAACCTAACTATTTACATGAAAGTAATGACCAAATTTTCGTATGTAAAGAGTGGCATTTGGTCACTTTAAAATTTCATGGGAATTGAAACAAACAAGAGCAAATAAGAAAAACATGTGCAGGGGATTTCATTCGGCCATTCAACATATATTAACATGCACATGACATGTTTGGGTAAATGACAAAGTAAAAGAGAATACATATAAAAAAAAAAGAGATTGCCAAAATCAAAGGCCTTAATTTGATTAAACATGTTGAATAGTGTTGCTGGGATATAGGCAAACCATTGCCTAAAAACTAGCAATACAAACTCTCATGTACAAAAACACTTTTAAAACAAAATATCATTCATTGAAAATCTATTTTTGTCAACAAAATCCAAGAGCAATCGACCACATTAATGAGGCACGATGTATTACTTCTAGAAGCTAAAATGAGGACAGGAATGAGGAACATCTGGTATAATGAAATAATAGTTGCTATGATCGAGTAGGATTAGAGAATTGGGAAAGTCTATAATCTAAAACATAGTGTACTTTAAAAAAAATGAGGAGCCTAGAAACTAGCTTATACAGTGAAACATTGTATAGAAAATGAGAATTGTTTAATATAGTACTTGCCTATATAAACCACATAGAAACCACACCATCTCCAAACATAAACAATTGGAAATCAAGTAGAACAATGGCTGGATAGTTAGAAGAGCAGGGGAAAGCAAAATTGTGACTAAACTCAACTAAAATATTTACTGTGATTATTATTTAAATGTTTTTAATGGTTAGGATCTGTATACGTGTTTGGTTATATAGAACATCATTTCTAAACATCTATATACTGGTCTGTTGATTAAATATATGACAATGTAAAACTGAAGTAACTTATGGGTGTCTAAAACAGAAATCAAAACCTGAAATACAGTAAACCGTCCAATTCCTACCCGAACTTATTTTCGAATCCTGATAAATGGTATTCATCATCAAATTCAATCACCTTCAACATGATTTTTAAGACCAATGTTAGAAATTATAGTGCACTACTTTTGGGTTTTGAGGAGAACGTCTGTTTTTGGGTAAAAACATTTAATCCTTTCGATTATGGTAATGGAATCGGAACCTGTTGCAGATAGAGCTTTGTAGGGATGATATCGGGGAGTGGACGAGTTTGCAACATGTAGCGACCCGGGAATTTCGAAACTTGAATCTAGACATTTTACACAATTCAAACTCAAGTATCAAAACCCAGAAAGCTAGGAGAAAGAAGTTAGAGGGTGAGACAAGAAAGAAAGAAATATCAGAATAGAAGAAGAAGAACCAACACAGTAACCAGAGTCTCACATCGCAGCGGAACAATTATAATACAGAAATAAATCTTTATTGAGAGCTTTAAAATACTTACAATATCAGAGTACATAAAAATCTGGACAGTTATAATAACCTGTCCTCATATACAACACACAGCAAAATAGTAGCTATGTAATTTCATATGTCTGGACTCTTCTAGCTCGTCTCTTCATAGTATTCGATAACCTGAACCTGTACACCCCAGGCTAACCTGAGTATTTACAACGGGTCAGTCTGGTGAAACAGAATGAGAAAAACTCGCAAAGTATTAAGGGTAAATCATCCACTCATGATTTTAAAGTTCAAAATTTTTCAAAAGAAAAGGATAATCGTAAGACCAAATCCACACTTAAACACGGACGGTTTCTACCTTATGATAACCCAAAACACGTTTGAAACCAATATCTTTTTTGATATTACAATAATGTCTAAATACAAGTAAATAACAATCTAGTGGAATGATTGCATCTTACGCTCCACATATATAGTATACAATCAAAATCGCCGACGCTTATTGGAGATTGAATTCCAACTTATGACAAGGTATGGGACTACCTGTCGATAGTATATCTCTAGAGGCGAATACACTGGGTTCAACAAGAATGTCTTGCAACCTGGCCCACACATGACCGACCACTCATTTTGCTTGAGTGTATCGAATGTATATCACTAACGGTTCGGCTCAAACCAACGTTTCCCGAAAGGGACAGCATCGATAGATTTAAAGAAGAAAATGGAATTTCTCTAGATAGGTGATTATACACCCTAATAGGAGTGACCCACATAGCCATGCTGCCTGCCCGATTTTCGTCATTTCCCGGTTGATGAGGCTTGAGGCTAGAATTTCCTTTTCTGATAGCACACCACCATTAACTTTGAATGCCACATTATCAGATCTGCCAGATATCACTAATTGACATTCCACAAAAATACCCTGGTCGGGAGCGACCCAACTGTGATACATTTGAAGAAATCAACGTACGTGACCCCTTTGGAAATACTCTGTCAGACATTCGTCTAGACAAGTCATCCAGGAACAGGATGAACCGAAAGCACCCTTCTACTGCATCCATGGAATCACCCTCTAGATCAGTAGCGAGAAGTCCTTTCAATCCGTAGATTCCAATCATGACAAAATCAACATTGAAATATCTTCGGCCGCTAAACCAGAGAAATTCAATCAGTGGTTCTTCTGCTCATGAAGATCGATGGTCTTCAATTGCTCCATCTTCAATAATCTCCTTTCACGTATTCGCTGGTCGGAATGGTTTTCGAATATAAATTCGATCCCAGTCTTTCCGTACCAGCGATAGTATGGGTCAGGTTTGATAGTCATTGTTTTAACTATCAAATAAATAATTATGAGAATAACATGAGTTCACCAGTTCATTACCAGCACCACATGGCCTCTTTAATTCAAAACGATTAATGATAGTAAATCTCAAATCCTTAAATATTTCAATATTTTCAAATAAAACTCATTTGACGTAAGGTTATTATTTCAAACTATTTCACTTTCGTATTTAAGAAAATATCATATTCAATTCTTTATTCTACTATCGTTTCAAACCCATTTACTACCATAGAGGAAAACGACTCATCTTATTTCAAGTAAACAACGTTATAAATCTCCTTTAGTTTATCACCTGAAAATAACTAACTATCATTCTCTTAGTCTAAATTATTTCCAAAACTTTACTTTTTCAATTTCCTTTAATCTCAAAAATACCATTTCAACTTTCCACCATCCCCTTTTTATTTCTTTTATTTTTGGACATTCTATAAATAGATGCCAAATTCTTCCACTTCGGATACTTGGAAAAATCTCATTATATATTCTTGACCCTTTCATTTACATCCCGTTATTATTTCCCATATGAAAATAATAAATTATTTCTCTCCTTTCACATTACAAACTAATATCATCTTTATATAATCCCGAGGTCGTTCAAGTTTGGGTATTTACCTCTCAGACCTTGATCAACAACGGTGTTATCTTTAGATAGACATTAGGTGTAATTCAAAAATCGAACTTATTTTAATATCAAATACATCTCATTTAGCTATTGTATTTATAATATATTTATAAAAAAACTTCTAATCTTTTGAATCTTCCATCTCAAGTATAACCATCATTCTTAATTCATTGATTAAGAAAATCATTTATAAAACATCACATTCTCTTTTACTCCTCTAAACGATACCTTTTACTACTTGGATTTTTGTTAAAATCCTATTACTTACCCCTTTACCACATTCACCTTTTAGCCTTTGGCTTAAAGTCTTATTTTATAAATTTTACTTAATTTAAGCTCTCGCATTTGCTTAGAACTCCCTTTTTTTATCTCTCAAAAACGATTATTCAAATTTATAATATTAAATAAATTTCTGCTCATTCACTTATAAATCTGATAAATATCAGAAACTTCCTTTATAAAATCATTTAAAAACCAATTATAAACTCAATTCATAAATAATAGATATTTATTTTCTTTTTACAACTTTTATTCAAAATATACAGGTTTAAAAATCTGTCCTCAGTTATAAAATATATTTTATAACTTCAATTTGTCGATTTACCTGACGGTACATCGATATTTATAAAACGGTTAATCCATAGGCCATGTACTGCCAATCACTCAACCAATAGTACCCATTGGTTTAAACCAAACAAATATTGAATTTCAGGTTGATATTCAATAACTAGATGAACCATCCAATCAAACAATTCAACTTAAATAAATAATGGTCTCATAACGGTCAATACCAAATTTATTTCACACAATCATGACAGTTCAAACAATCCATTTAAATTAATCACGTTTATTTTATAAACGTGGCTAGTAAGGTGAATTATCTTGACTGGGACCCGTCGTTAAAATAACGATTTGGGTTTCACTGAAATTGAACGACGTTTAATTCCATCAGTTCAAACGATATGTGAATATATATCATCAACCAGTCAAAACACTAGCAACCATAGCACCCAAAAATAAAAACCCAACTTATAAAATGTAAGCGGGAATTACTGAGTGAGTTTAACTCACCTTAATTTGTTTCCGTCATTAAATTGGTTTGGTTCAGTTAAATTAAGCATGTGTTTAATTTAACTGGAAATTCTGACTTCTTCCATCTCCAACCAGGTCTATTCTGAAATGTAGTATCCTTCAATACGATCTCAACGCTTCTGACGACATTAAATTCTGACAACGTATGGTCCAGAAATCGTATTAACAAGCTTATATCAATATTTAAATTAATTAAATCAATTCTTTCATAAATAGGCTTACCCTCAATTCGTTTGGCCCACTACAAAATTTCCCCTTTAACTTTGTCCCGCCATCACCATATAGCCACTGCCTCACATTCCTTTTACCCGACCCGTTCCTCTTATACCAAAACCTTCGGTTCCTCTTGCCATAAATCATCAGCCACCACTAAAAACGTATCCTCCTTCAAACCCTACGCCGCCTCATCTCAGATCCGCTCCCCTTTCTCTCTTCGTTTCTTCAGCCAAAATCCTTTGTCGTAATAACCCGCCACCCTGCTCTAGTCATTCGGTCGCCCCTAGCTTCTATCATGCCCTCCTACCCTTCGATCTCCTTCTACAAACCAATGTGCAGTCCACATCCCCTTCCGCAACTATCGAGTAACCCGGAATTCCACTGGAAACCCTAAATCCTTCTAGAAGTTTAAGATCCCATGACGTCAGAAAAACAAGAACGAGGCTTCAATCGCAAACCCTAGCTCTTCAGCTTCGTCACAAATCAGATAAGTGCTTTCACTATATTTTAACTTTTGTTTTTATTTTGTTTTGATAATTATGAGGTTCGAAACGTTCTGGTTTGTGTGAAATGGTATGCGCGTATATATAGTCGTGTAGAAGTTTGGATATGAACAATGTCGAATCCAATTGTGAAATCATAGGTATAGGTTGTGCTGTGCTTAGATTCTTATGTGTTATTTACTTTCATGTACTAGTTTTGTTCTGATTTGTACACAAGGTTCGAACTATTTATGTATAGATTTATATGTATAGATTTAGTGAATCTATGAATTGTTACATCATTCAGAAACTGGAGAATCCATCTAGATTCTTGTATTCCATTTTTAAAAGTGTGGTATAGTCTTGTCTGAGATTTTGTATGAAATTTTACTGAATATCAATTTACATGTTCTGATCTGCATAGATCTTAATGGGGAACATATTCATATAATTGATTTTTTTCTTTTCGACATTGTACACTTTCTTAGCTGTTAAAGATCTATTAAGATTTGATGCATAACTTTCTTTGTCTGTTTGACTTGTTTTGTAAATTCGATATCTATACACATATCTTGTTTCACTGATGTTGAATGTGGACATAAATATACATATATTTTGTTTGTTTCATTTTTTTAACTCTTTGATTACCTTGCAGATTGATGTTGTACATTTCATTCCACTGTTTGTGAGAGAGCAAGACATGTTCCAGTACGTGAACTCGAAATGAGTTGTTTTTTTTCTTTTTTTTTCACATTTGGTTGTACTATAAAATCAAAATCAGTTGTATATTGTACTATTATAGAGTTGTATATTCACTGTTTTCTAGAGTTGTACATTTTACTGTGCGTGGGAAGTTTGAACTTTACTGTTGCTGTGAGGAAGTTTTGTATTGTTTCTAATTTGAAAATAAACTGTGTTGCCTTCAATTCAATGATGTGCTGAGCGAAACTTAAGGGGAAAGAATGGTAAAAGATTGTGGCTAGTTTATTATATACTATATACATAGTAGTCAAGCTACATAACTTCACTGTGAACATATATCGTGGTTAGTACATAGATCGATGCCAACTTGGTTTACTGTTGGTTTCAGGAACATGTGGTACGAATGGTAAAAGATAGTGATAAATATGTTTAGTCTCCATTTCAAGATTTCCAATGGATTTGATTTTCAATTCATTCGACATTGTAAATCAAAACAGGTTTTCCATTTCATTCGAATTAAATAATAAATTATTATAATTATAAATATCCAAATGGAAATATCATATGCCTTCTCATATGAACAATATGGATTTTACAACCAAATTTTATCAATCTTCGAGTTAAACCATATCAAAGTTATATAAAAATTCCTATTTAATATTTAAATAAATGTTATTGTTTATAAATGATTTTCATGGCGACTATTTCAAAATTTTAACTAGACATAACTAACAAATTATAACACGAAATCACGGTTTTTCTTTTTCACTCGAAAAATATAATCAAATCGATTCAAACGTTTCTGGTTTCACAGAATTCCAACGTAAAACGAATTCTGTATACTCAGTTGAAGTTCAGAACGAAATTTACGAACTACCGCGCCATTTCTAGTTTGTTTATAATTATAAATATAAAACGTTCTGACGTCATTTTTAATAACGAATATATTTATATAATTCAATATAAACCATATTTAAACCACTTTAAGTCGCTCATTCACATTATACAGTAAATTCAACATTTTCCCAATATCCCAAAAATAAAATATTATATTACTAACATAATTTAAATATTCAAATTAAAATTTTAAAATCCCATCATCTAAACTCAAATCAATATTTCAAATAAATAAATTATTTCAAATACATGGTCAAAAAAATACGGGACATTACACAACTGGTGGTCAAAGGAGTCTGGATGAGATCGGTTCATGTTTTGAGACTATGTTTGGGTTGCGGTGTTTGATCGAATCGTGTAGCATTTTGGGTTGATCGAGTTTCGATCTGAGCGACGGGGAGAGGCGTACTGATGTGGAGTTGGCCTAACAGTGATGGCAGGTGTTGTAACACCCCGCGAATTCTATAACTGTGAAATTCACAAATTAAAGTATAATTAATTTCAAATCAAAGAACTAAGGGAAACGCGATATGCCATTGCGTTCGTCTCGGAAAAATACGCGAAATAGAGTCCGAGTTTTCGAAAAACGGAGAACGTATGAAGAAGATATGGCCTTCAGAAGTTTCTGAATTAAGTTTAAAATTCGAACAGAATAAAACAGTTTAAAATTAAAAATCGGGCCCAATTGGCCAGGGCGGGAAAACTCCCGCCTAATGCACCCAGGTCGACTGGGCTGTCGACCTGGTCTAGCCAGGTCGACAGGGCTGTCGACAGGGCTGTCGACAGGTATGTCGACCTGGTCCAGAGCCAGGTCGAACCCAGTCCACCCTGGCTGGCCTATTCTATGTTGGTCGATTTTCTGTAGTCTGCTTTGTCATTAGGGCTAGGTGGCAGGCTCTAATTGGTCTCTCTTTCGAATGAATGGCTACGATCAATCCAAGCAACATCAATGGTCCTAATCAGTTCATAACCCCTATAAAAATGACCCTAGACTCAACCCTAATCTATTCATTCAAAAATAAGAACAAAGCCGTCATGTTGCTGAGGAACGACTAAGAGTAGCCACCAATTGGAGAGAGGATTAGAGGCAAATTCTAAAGCATAAAGCAACTTAATCAAATCAAATCAACAAGGAATCGCATCTCCAAATTCCTAAATTGGAGAATTCGCCACACCATTGTAAGTAGAGTATTATTTTGGTATGAACAAATAATTGTGTTGGTTTGTATACTTGATTTGTGGCGATAAAGTGCGTTACTATGATTCTTATCGATTTGGAATATTGTATACGTTTGGATATTCTCGAATTATGTTATTCAATTATGAAAAACTACATGCGGTAGTTTTATGCAAGTATACGTTTGGAATATTCGCAAATTATGTAATCCATGTTGAAGCTACATGTATGTAGTTGATTAATTGAAATTCATGCAAGTTTGGGGTTTTGCTACTATGCCATCATAATGTGTATTTTTATACAAAAATCATTTTTGTGAGTAATTGGAATAAGTTTGGGTTATTATAATCCATATGAAATTATGCTGAGAATTTGGCATCATGATCTATGTATTAAGCCATGCTTTTGTACTAGAAAACCTATTTGCAAACTTATGAATATGGCTAGGCTATGATCGATATTTTGCATAATTGAAATCCATGTTAGGTCTATATTGTTAACAAGAATTATATGATGACATATGTGGTACATAGCTAGGTTAGATTCAAAAATCCCTTTTGCAAGTTTGCATGACTAAAGTAAAAATCATGATTTCATGTTAGAAATATTTATGCCATGGTTATGTGAATAGATTTAAAATCATGATCAAGTTGAACTATACTTTTGTGTTAGTAACAAAAGTAAGCACCTTTGTAAACATGTAGTAATCTTATGAACATGATTTGCTTATGTTTGACATTATGCCTAAATAAAAATATAGGTTTATGTTGTAGTTAAGACTATGTGTCAATAATGATATCCAATTTAGATTCTTAGCTTAACTACAAGTTTACATGCTTTGATTCATGTCACTTATGCTACTATGCAAGCACACCAGTTTCTGTTTTGTAGTTCCAACGTTATGTTGCAAGTTCATGCGTTCACATTCCCCTTTTTGTGTATGTAATCGTGCTTTAAGCCTCCCCTTTTTCTTATGGCTAAGTTGGGCTTAAAAAGGCTAAGCCCAATATATATATATATAATAAACGGACGTGTTAAACGGGGGAAAATAACGTTGGGTTAAATTTATTAATAAATGAAAATATAAAGTAGAAGGGCCCAAATTCAAGTATGGGTTGGGCCCATGATCGGTGTAACCTTTACACCATTAACTTAATAATGGGCCGCAAATATTTACATATAAGAAAATAAAGAAGAAAGACAAAATATGTAAATGTAGAACATACGATGTGTTTAACCCGAGGTTGGATTGAGTTGTGATGTAAACCTGCCCGGAACCGCCCGGCTGTCCAGTAGTCACAACAATACCTATCCAATGTGGGAGGTTAAACATGGAGTCCAATAAGGACCCGAGGTTAGACTGAGTAGTGGCGTAAGACTGCCCGGAACCAACCGGCAACAGGCAGCCACAACAATACCTGTCTAATGTGAGAGGTCAAGGCTTTAATAAGACAATTAAGGATGAGTCAGGATTGTTAGGATTAAGTAAACTAAAGACTTAATCAAAATGGAACATGCTAAACTAAATGGACTGGTGGGGGGGGGGTTAGGTTAGAAAACACTTAACCAACTTAGCATGTTGGCTAGAGATAGAAAACCTAGTAACGGGGGACCCTTTTCAGCAGTAACCCTAGAAGGTGTATCAGGATACCCTGAAACTAGGCAGGGTGGGACACGATTACTGGGCTGATTGTAAGAGGTCAAATCGACGGCGGTGGTGTAGCAGTGTAGGTTCTAACGGGGTGCGGGCGTGCACACACTCCGGCGCAGAAAAATAAGGCACTGGACACCAGTAGCATACCTGTGCATTCTAGGATTGTGTCGGGCCGCCTCCATGGGACTTGATACACCCCATGGTGGGACCAGCATAGGTAACTACAACATCGGGGGCCGTAAGACACATGTAACTATGCGAGTAGGAGTCGATCATCATAGAATGGATCACATCACCCTGATTATGGGGTGCCAGTTGGAAACTAGTTTATATGGGTTCAGAGATTAACATGGGGTACGATAGTATATTCGACCCTAGACAACTTAACCAAGTTATAGTGCTTTCCCACTTCTTGTTTATACTTATCACACCCAGTTCTTTATTCATTGACAGAATAGTACTAGACTTACTCAGGCTTTATGTCTGACTCTACTTTTCTTTCATCTTATTTTCTTCCGTTTCCCCCCCCCCCCCCAGGTCCACACGGAGGGAACACTGCAGCTTGACCAGCCTTAACATCCAGCTTGAAGAAGAGAAATGTATTGCTTGGACCTTTTCGTTTTGAACTATGGCTTTGGACAACCACTATGGGGCTTTTGCAGTTTATCTATGTTTTATTTATGCTTCTTTAAATAATGTAATCAAGACAGATTATGAAAGTGTTATGTTATGTTTTGGAAAAGATGTAAGACAATTATGGTGATGTTGTTGTAGCACGTATTTGCTTTTATGAAATAAAAGTTTGTTGATTTTCCGCTGTTTACAAATATGTGTTCTTATATCTGTCTTGTATATCTGTGACTTATACTTATAAACCTCCACCAAAATTAGGGCATTCCCTTTGAGAGTGACCCTAACGGAGGTGGGGTGTTTCACTTGGTATCAGAGCATAGGTCTACCAGATAAGATAAAAAGTTTTGAAAAATTATTTTCAAAATTGAAATTTAAAGAAGCATTTTTTTTTAAAAAAAAATATTATTTTATTTTTAAAGGCAAAGTCCACTCCCCAAAGCCATAGGTACTATCTCTTATCCTTCGTTTTGAATCTATCCTTTTTGTTTCAGCATGTCCGAAGATCTTAACTTGCCAGAAGGGGTGCCAATACCTGGTTGGTTTAGATGGTTCTTAGAAGCAAGGGCCACTCAGCCAGGTCCTACCATTCCTCCTCCCCCAGCTGCAGGAAATCATCCAGCTGCAGCGGCACCTTTTCCTCCACCTCCTCCTCGGGGAAACACGTTTGCTAAGATATGTAAAGATTTTAAAGCTATGGGAGGATAGGATTTCCATGGAACTGAGTCCTTCGTGGCAGCTAGAAATTGGCTGAAAGAAACGGAGGACCTATTCATCATCTTTGAGGTAGAGGATAGACAAAAAGTACAATTGGCAGTGTGGCTATTGAAGGGCGAGGCTTCCTACTGGTGGGAAGTCACTAATGCTGAAAGACCAGTGGAGACATGGGAGGACTTTAGGGCAAGGTTTGAGACTAAATTTCTCTTAGATGCGGAAAGAAGTTTGCAGTTGGAAAAATTCTTATTTCTTAAGCAAGGGGACAAGACACTCAGAGAGTATGTGAATCAGTTTGATGAGCTGGCTAGGTTTGGGCTTGACCTAGTCAACACCCCACACAAGAAGGCTCTCCGTTTCGTCAAAGGGTTGAATGAGCCATTACACAGTTTGGCCATGACCCATATACCCATGGGAGCCACGTATGAAAGATTGGTGCAAATGGCATTGCTGAATGAAGAGGATAAGGGCAAGAAGGAGACAAAGGCAGAAAGCTCTCAAGGGAAGAAAGAGGGTTTGCAGCCTAAGAAGGCAGACTTTAAGAAAGGCGGGAAAGGCAACAAAGAGAAGAGGAAGTGTAATTTCTGTGGCAAAGTGGGGCACTTAGTAAAGGACTGCCGGAAAAAGAAGGCCAAGGAGAATGGTGGGTGCTTTTCTTGCGGTGAGACGGGCCACAGGGCTAAGGACTGCCCAAAGAAACGAGGACAGGGGCAGAGGGCTGGATCCACCCCAGGGGCACAGGTTCATGTGCTGGAAGCGCCACCTCTGCAACAGCGAGGTATAAATACTTCTGTAGAAAGTGTAGTTTATCTTTATGATCACCCGGTTCGCACTTTATTTGATTCTGGCGCATCACACTCCTTTATCTCGTCTGCTTTAGTAGAATCTCTGCACCTAAAAACTAGTATGGTAGAGGACCCCTTAATTGTTTCAAACCCAATTGGGGGCCCAGCTCATTTGTCTATGATCTGTTTGGGATTGAAAATCTCTATTCTAAGTGTAGAATTTCAATGTAGTGCCTTTGTTTTGGGCTTTTCGGGTTATGGTTTGATTTTGGGTATGGATTGGCTATCCAGTAATGGGGCCATCCTTGATTGTGAGAAAAGGGTTGTTAGGCTCCTAACCCAGCTCGGTAATACTTTGGAAATTTCTTGCAATCCCTTGTATGCGGTTATGCTTAGTTATCTTGAATTGCTAGATGCCTCTGTTGAAAATTTGCAATCAGTTAGAGTGGTCCGGGAATATCCGGATGTCTTCGAAGAGGTGAAGGGCTTGCCTCCGAAGCGGGAAATAGACTTCTGCATATATCTTGTAGATAATGCAAAGCACGTTGCGTTACCCGTTAGACACATGGCTCCACGGGAAAGGAAAGAGCTCAGTAAACAGATTAAAGAGCTTCTAGAAAAGGGGTTCATTAGGAGGAGCATTTCAGAATGGGGCGCTCCAGTGGTGTTCGCTACAAAGGCGGATGGTTCACTCCGTCTATGTGTTGACTATAGGGAGCTCAACAAGCTAACGAAAAAGAATAGGCACCCTCTCCCTAGAATTGACGATTTGTTTGACCAGCTTGTAGGAGCGTCTGTTTTCTCCCAACTCGATTTAGCAACCGGTTTCCATCAGCTAAGGGTGGCTGAAGATAGCATCGATAAAACGGCATTCAGAACCCCAGACGGCTTCTTTGAATGGCTTGTCATGCCTTTCGGCTTGACAAATGCACCTTCTTACTTCGTGGACCTGATGAGTAGGGTATTTAGAGATTTCCTCAACAAATTCGTAGTGGTCTTCGTAGATGATATCCTTATCTTCTCAAAGAGTGAAGAGGAACATGCTCAGCACTTAAGGGCAATCATGGAAACTTTGTGAGTCCATCAACTAAAAGCCAAATTCTCCAAATGCCACTTTTGGAGAGAAGAGGTGAGGTTCCTTGGGCACATAGTATCCAAACAAGGGTTAGCAGTGGACCCTGCTAAGGTAGTGGCGGTACAGGATTGGAAGACACCAAGGAATGCAACTGAGGTCCGAAGCTTTCTAGGACTAGCGGGTTTCTATCGAAAGTTCATAAGGGATTTTGCGAAAATCTCAGCTCCGCTCACGAAATTGACTAAGAAGAATCTAGTGTTTAATTGGGACTTGGATTGCGAGTTTGCTTTCCAACGACTGAAAAGGGCTCTCACAACAGCCCCAGTTTTGACGCTGCCAGATAGGAGCAAGATGTTCACTGTTTATACAGATGCATGTGGGACAGGGCTAGGCGCCGTCTTAATGCAAGAAGGAAGGGTAGTAGCTTATGGCGGGAGGCAGTTGAAAGTGCACGAAAAGAACTACCCAACCCACGATCTTGAGTTAGCCGCCATCGTCTTCGCACTCAAGTCTTGGCGACACTATCTCCTAGGTGAGAAGTTCGAACTTTACACTGACCATAAATCGTTGAAATATCTTTTCTCGCAGAAGGATCTGAACTTGAGGCAACAAATATGGATGGAGTTTCTTGCCTCGTACGATTTCGAAATCTCCTACACTCCGGGCAAAGGCAACGTAATAGCAGACGCGTTGAGCCGAAAGAAATTGACCCTAAGCCCGTTGTTTGTTGAAAGACAAAGCCTAGAGTTTATAGCCAGCTTCGACTTTAGGCCTTCCTCCGATTTCGTACCAGGCTTGTTAGCATCTCTCGAAGTGCGCCCAACTTTAGTGGATTCAGTAGGGACAGCACAACGCGAAGACCCTCAGCTTGTGGAAACAATTGATAGGCTAATTAGGGGTGAGACTTCAAGTCACCTCAACAGATACTCCATCGACGATAAGGGTTTGCTAAGGCGAGACGGAAGACTATGCGTCCCACAGACAAAAGATTTAGTAAAGAAGGTTCTCGAGGAAGCACATCACTCCAAGATGACGATACACCCAGGCGGAGATAAAATGTACAAAGACATAAAAAGGATTTTCTTCTGGAACGGCATGAAAAAGGACGTGGCAGAATTCGTTTCTAAGTGCATGGTGTGCCAACAGGTTAAGGCGGAACAAAAAAAGCCTGGCGGACTACTACATCCTCTAGAGGTCCCGCAGTGGAAGTGGGATAGTATCTCAATGGACTTCATCGATGGGCTGCCTAGGTCTAGGAGAGGCAACACTAGCATTTGGGTAATAGTGGATAGGCTTACTAAAAGCGCCCACTTTTTACCTGTCAAAAGTAAAAGAACTGCCTCATCCCTAGCATCACTTTACCTCAAGGAAGTCGTTCGACTCCATGGAATACCATCTAGCATTGTTAGTGACCGAGACCCCATCTTCACCAGTGAGTTTTGGCGGAGTCTGCAAGAAGCAGTAGGAACGCAATTATGCTTAAGCACAGCCTATCATCCCCAAACCGACGGCCAAACAGAGATAGTGAACAGAGTTTTGGAAGACCTTTTAAGACTATGCGTCCTTGACTTCGGAGGGACATGGGAAGACCACCTTCCTTTGGTGGAATTTGCCTACAACAACAGCTATCAAGCAACCATCGGAATGTCGCCCTTCGAAGCTTTATATGGAAGACCGTGCCGATCGCCCACTTGTTGGTGGGAGTCTACGGATAAGCTCATACTTGGACCAGATATGATCCGAGAGACTTCAGAGAAAGTAGACTTAATACGAAGAAGGATGAAGACGGCCCAAGACAGACAAAAGTCCTATGCCGACAAGAGAAGGACCGACCTTGAATTTGAGGTTGGAGACAGAGTTTTTCTCAAGGTATCACCGCTAAGAAACGTTGTTTGTTTTGGAACCACAGGAAAACTGGCACCGAGGTTCGTAGGGCCATTCCCTATCATCGAGAAAATTGGCCAATAGATTAAAGCTACCTGAGAAGTTGGCTGGAGTCCACAACGTCTTCCACGTTTCACATCTCCGAAAATGTCTACATGAGTCTGCTGAAGTGGTAGAGCCAAATATCCTCGAAGAGGCCGAAGTGGAACGCGAAGCAACCATAAGAAAAGTTCCAACCCGCATATTAGGAACGGAAGTGAAGAAGCTACGCAACCGTGAAGTCAAGCTCGTCAAAGTTCAGTGGAGCGACGCCGAGGGAGACGCGACTTGGGAAACTGAAGCTAGAATACGCGTTGCCTACCCTTTTCTGTTCGAGGGTACATCCTTGATCTTTCCTTTTCCTTACGTTGCGCTTTTATCTATCTTTTTAGGTATATTTCCTCGACCTTATCTTTTAGGTAGAAACCCTTTGGATGGAAACATGTAATTGAAACATGTTATGGATGATGGTTGCAAGTGGTTGCAAGTGATTGCTAGTGGTTGCTCGTGGTTGCATATACACACACAATCTAGGTTTTAAATCGGCTCAGTCACTTCATATTGCATATGCATATATGTTTACATTCGTATATGGTTGAACTTTAATGTGTTGTCATATGGATGTTGCATTTGTATGAATGATTGTGCACTCATGTAGAATCATGAATAGGAAAATTTGCATACATAATGGATTCATGGCACTTACATAATTCGCATTAAGGAGGTCAACTGAATCAGTAGACCGCCTGATTTTGCATTAGATAAGTACATGTACACACACACTTCGCATATGATCATGAAGCATTAGAAGTCTTTTAAGGACATGGATGCTCGTGTTTGATGGATGAGTAGATGGATGATTGGATGTTAGGATATACATTCCTCCTAACTTGAAGATTTCGGGGACGAAATCCTTTTTAGTGGGGGAGAATGTAACACCCCGCGAATTCTATAACTGTGAAATTCACAAATTAAAGTATAATTAATTTCAAATCAAAGAACTAAGGGAAACGGGATACGCCATTGCGTTCGTCTCGGAAAAATACGCGAAATAGAGTCCGAGTTTTCGAAAAACGAAGACCGTATGAAGAAGATATGGCCTTCGGAAGTTTCTGAATTAAGTTTAAAATTCGAACAGAATAAAACAGTTTAAAATTAAAAATCGGGCCCAATTGGCCAGGGCGGGAAAACTCCCGCCTAATGCACCCAGGTCGACTGGGCTGTCGACCTGGTCTAGCCAGGTCGATAGGGCTGTCGACAGGGCTGTCGACAGGCATGTCGACCTGGTCCAGAGCCAGGTCGAACCCAGTCCACCCTGGCTGGCCTATTCTATGTTGGTCGATTTTCTGTAGTCTGCTTTGTCATTAGGGCTAGGTGGCAGGCTCTAATTGGTCTCTCTTTCGAATGAATGGCTACGATCAATCCAAGCAACATCAATGGTCCTAATCAGTTCATAACCCCTATAAAAATGACCCTAGACTCAACCCTAATCTATTCATTCAAAAATAAGAACAAAGCCGTCATGTTGCTGAGGAACGACTAAGAGTAGCCACCAATTGGAGAGAGGATTAGAGGCAAATTCTAAAGCATAAAGCAACTTAATCAAATCAAATCAACAAGGAATCGCATCTCCAAATTCCTAAATTGGAGAATTCGCCACACCATTGTAAGTAGAGTATTATTTTGGTATGAACAAATAATTGTGTTGGTTTGTATACTTGATTTGTGGCGATAAAGTGCGTTACTATGATTCTTATCGATTTGGAATATTGTATACGTTTGGATATTCTCGAATTATGTTATTCAATTATGAAAAACTACATGCGGTAGTTTTATGCAAGTATACGTTTGGAATATTCGCAAATTATGTAATCCATGTTGAAGCTACATGTATGTAGTTGATTAATTGAAATTCATGCAAGTTTGGGGTTTTGCTACTATGCCATCATAATGTGTATTTTTATACAAAAATCATTTTTGTGAGTAATTGGAATAAGTTTGGGTTATTATAATCCATATGAAATTATGCTGAGAATTTGGCATCATGATCTATGTATTAAGCCATGCTTTTGTACTAGAAAACCTATTTGCAAACTTATGAATATGGCTAGGCTATGATCGATATTTTGCATAATTGAAATCCATGTTAGGTCTATATTGTTAACAAGAATTATATGATGACATATGTGGTACATAGCTAGGTTAGATTCAAAAATCCCTTTTGCAAGTTTGCATGACTAAAGTAAAAATCATGATTTCATGTTAGAAATATTTATGCCATGGTTATGTGAATAGATTTAAATCATGATCAAGTTGAACTATACTTTTGTGTTAGTAACAAAAGTAAGCACCTTTGTAAACATGTAGTAATCTTATGAACATGATTTGCTTATGTTTGACATTATGCCTAAATAAAAATATAGGTTTATGTTGTAGTTAAGACTATGTGTCAATAATGATATCCAATTTAGATTCTTAGCTTAACTACAAGTTTACATGCTTCGATTCATGTCACTTATGCTACTATGCAAGCACACCAGTTTCTGTTTTGTAGTTCCAACGTTATGTTGCAAGTTCATGCGTTCACATTCCCCTTTTTGTGTATGTAATCGTGCTTTAAGCCTCCCCTTTTTCTTATGGCTAAGTTGGGCTTAAAAAGGCTAAGCCCAATATATATATATAATAAACGGACGTGTTAAACGGGGCAAAATAACGTTGGGTTAAATTTATTAATAAATGAAAATATAAAGTAGAAGGGCCCAAATTCAAGTATGGGTTGGGCCCATGATCGGTGTAACCTTTACACCATTAACTTAATAATGGGCCGCAAATATTTACATATAAGAAAATAAAGAAGAAAGACAAAATATGTAAATGTAGAACATACGATGTGTTTAACCCGAGGTTGGATTGAGTTGTGATGTAAACCTGCCCGGAACCGCCCGGTTGTCCAGTAGTCACAACAATACCTATCCAATGTGGGAGGTTAAACATGGAGCCCAATAAGGACCCGAGGTTAGACTGAGTTGTGGCGTAAGACTTCCCGGAACCAACCGGCAACAGGCAGCCACAACAATACCTGTCTAATGTGAGAGGTCAAGGCTTTAATAAGACAATTAAGGCTGAGTCAGGATTGTTAGGATTAAGTAAACTAAAGACTTAATCAAAATGGAACATGCTAAACTAAATGGACTGGTGGGGGGGGGGTTAGGTTAGAAAACACTGAACCAACTTAGCATGTTGGCTAGAGATAGAAAACCTAGTAACGGGGGACCCTTTTCAGCAGTAACCCTAGAAGGTGTATCAGGATACCCTGAAACTAGGCAGGGTGGGGCACGATTACTGGGCTGATTGTAAGAGGTCAAATCGACGGCGGTGGTGTAGCAGTGTAGGTTCTAACAGGGTGCGGGCGTGCACACACTCCGGCGCAGAAAAATAAGGCACTGGACACCAGTAGCATACCTGTGCATTCTAGGATTGTGTCGGGCCGCCTCCATGGGACTCGATACACCCCATGGTGGGACCAGCATAGGTAACTACAACATCGGGGGCCGTAAGACACATGTAACTATGCGAGTAGGAGCCGATCATCATAGAATGGATCACATCACCCTGATTATGGGGTGCCAGTTGGAAACTAGTTTATATGGGTTCAGAGATTAACATGGGGTACGATAGTATATTCGACCCTAGACAACTTAACCAAGTTATAGTGCTTTCTGTAACACCCCACCTCCGTTAAGGTCACTCACAAAGGGAATGCCTTAACTTTGGTGGAGCATTTTAGTAAACAGAACAGAAACTTACAAGACAGATAAAACAGTACTTGAAAAATTTTGACTTTATTACAACGGAAACAGAAATCAATATGGTTAAATCCTTTCAAATCTCAGAATCCAAGTACAAAATATCAGTCTTGTACAAAAGCTTTCAAAATGCATGGTTTAAAATCATAATCCCTACAGAAGAAGACAAGCCATACTTTAAGCACTTCAAGCAGAAGAAGTCCGGATCTAGCTAGAGTATTCCCTCCTTAGAAAACCTGGGGGGGGGGGGAACGGAAGAAAAGAGGCGAAACAACAAGGGTCAGACATAAAGTCTGGCAAGTCCAGTGACTTTCAGCATATGAACAGATAATAATAATATGATATGAACATAAAACTGGATGTGAGATAACTATAACAGGTGTAGCAGACATAACAGAAAAACAGAATGATATAAACTATTGTTTTACACTTCTCTACACTAATACTAGTATAGCAGAATTAGGTGTCACCCTAATGTCTAAATTGAAGCAGGAACGGGTACAGAATACTTTAACAGAAACAGAATGCTAATAATGGGCCTTTACTACCCGATCAGAAACAGACAGGAGAAGAAACAGATTTATCCCTATGGAAACAGAATGTGGAATTAGGTGTACACTAGTAATGGGCCTTTACCACCCGATCAGACGGTACCACACAGAAACAGACAGGTGTTACCACCCAACAGAAACAGACGGTACCCACAGAAACAGACAGAACTAAGCGTACCCTAAAACCCTATCCCAAGCGATCGGCTCCCTAATACATAAATATCCTGTGTCGGCCCCACTGTAGGGTGTATCACTCCCTAAAGTGACAACCAATTGGCACAGACCTATTTACAGATGTCACGGCGTCTTACATCCTCAGAGGCAGACCGGGATCCATGCACGCACATGACCCGGTTGGAACGCACCATCAACACCCCTCGCCATTATCAGAATGAACCACTTATAATTAGTTCAGTAAGCGTGCCCGGACCCTACCTACTGTTGGGTCAAAGTTTTGATACCAGAAAAGGTTACTGACTAATATGGGTCCCAAACAACAGATGACACAAGTAATTCCCCTCTAACCTTGTGTCCCCAGACTAACAGATTTCAGATTAACTTGTTTACAAGTTCAGACATACATAATTCAGGTTTACTAATTCACAAATTAAGTTAACAAGTTTTCAAACTAACGGGTCAGATGTACAGATTTTTCAGATTTGTCTAACTTTGTATTGGGCCTACAGATTCATGGACGGGTTTTACTACATCTATTAATCCCATTGGTTTAACCCTATTTTCCCCAATACATTTTAGACGTCATTCTTATCTTAGATTTGCATTAATTAATTATTAATGCACAGACCTCTCACATTAGGTCGGTAGCTTGTGGCCGCTGGATATGCCGGGCGGTTTCGGGCAGACTTCTGCCACAAGCCAGACCTAACCTTGTGTCTTACGCATGTTATGACTAACTTCTCACATTAGAACCTATTGTTTGCGGCCACTGGATGTGCCGGGCGGTTCCGGGAAGATTTACGCCGCAAACTCATTCTAACTTCGAGTTAGCCATGTTTATCTTTGCGGCCAATTAATTAATAATTTACCGTTTATGCGCACGCCCAATATATATATGCCAATTCAGATTATATCAATAACAGGATGATTATATCAACATAGCAGATAACAGATTTTATATGAATTAACGGATTTTACAGATTTAGCAACTTAGCAGAATTTGGCATATAACAGGTTAGGCATTTCAACCGACAAATTTAACAGATCAGGCATTTCAATCTAATTAGCAGTCTAGGCAATATAACAAAACTAGCAGTTTAGGCAACTTGGCAAATTAGCAGATTTAGCAAATTTAATATTTCTAAAGGTTCTATTTACATGCCTTGCCTAAACATAAATTAGGCCTAAGTTCATATGCCTAAATAATGTCATGATTCACAATATGATCATATACTTCCATGTTTGCATACATTTACATAGCGCAGAATATGGACATAATTTATCCTATAACATATGTTCCAATTTTTGTTAAACTAGCATTTTACAGCAGATTCACATATAAATTATACCAAATATAACCATTAATTCCAATGCATGCCATATATCCAAAAACCCCTATTTAGGTGTAATCACAATAATAGATATCCTAATTAATGCAAATCTTTTACACCTAAGCTTCCATATCTTCTTCTTTTTAAGTCATGAATCATTATGCAAACTATACCCAACAATCTAAATCTTTAAATCATATCTTCTAAAAATCAAATCTTGACTTTTATATGCATTTTGTCCATAGTCTCAAATCATATGTAATCTTACAGTGGTTCCTCTTCTTCTTTTATCACAGAATATGCATAGGTCTAAAACTAGTTTATAACATATGCTTATTTTTCTAATTAATTACAGATCTAAATAACATATGTTCATTTCTCTAATTAGTTACAAATCTAAATTACAACATACTCTATGCATGCAATATATAAATTACATGTTCATAGCCAAATTTATACATCCAATCCCAAGTCACATGTCCAATATATTTTATGCTTCAAATCTAAAGTCATACGTTCAATTCAGTCTTGTCAAATTTCGCATCATTCATTAATTGTCCCAAATTTTGCGTTCATACGTTAATCTCTTTATGAGATTGGGCACAGGCTCGTGGTAGCCTGGCTATAGAAACAGAAAAGAAGAAAGGAATACAGAACAGTCACAGAAAACAGATCCAACAGAAGAGAATATATATACAACCTCAAACTCAGTTTTAAATGCATATCAAAATTATAATTAACGTTTATAGCGGAGAATAACTGTACTTGCCTTGATTGGATTAAAGAAAGAACTTTAACTTGTTGTAGAATCTTTGCAGAAACTTTAATCTCTAGTTTGAATTGAGTTGCTTAGGCTGATGTTGATTATCTTCTAGTTTTAATTCCAGCAGAGCAAAGACGCCATTTTTATTTTTAATTAGAAGAAGAGAGCGATGGAGGCTAGAGAATTGTGTAAGAAACCTAGGTAGAGTCTAGGGTCATTTTATAGAGTTTATGAACTGATTAGGACCATCGATGTTGCTTGGATTGATCGTGGCCATTCATTCGCAAGAGGGACCAATTAGAGCCTGCCACCTAGCCCTAATGACAAAGCAGACCACAGAAAATCGACCAACATAGAATAGGCCAGCCAGGGTGGACTGGGTTCGACCTGGGTCTGGACCAGGTCGACAGCCCTGTCGACAGCCCTGTCGACCTGGCTAGACCAGGTCGACAGCCCAGTCGACCTGGGTGTCTTAGGCGGGACTTTTCCCGCCCTGGCTAATTGGGCTCGATTTTTAATTTTAAACTTGATTCAGAAACTTCCAGAGGCTATATCTTCTTCATACGGACTCCGTTTTTCGAAAACTCAGACTCTATTTCGCGTATTTTTCCGAGACAAACGCAATGGCGTATCCCGTTTCCCTTAGTTCTTTGATTTCAAATTAATTATACTTTAATTTGTTAATTCCACAGTTATAGAATACACGGGGTGTTACATTCTCCCCCACTTAAAAGGATTTCGTCCCCGAAATCTTCAAGTTAAGAAGAATGTGTCCTACCATCCAATCACTCATCTACTCAACCATCATCCACAAGCATCCATTGTCCTTAGAAAACTTCTAATGTTGTATGAACATATGCAAAAGTGTGTGTATATGTTCCTTATCTAATGCAAAATCAGGCGGTCTACTGATTCAGTTGACCTCCTTAATGCGAATTATGTCAGTGTCATGAGTCCAACATGTATGCAATAGAATTCTGATGATATATATTATTTCTATATGAGTGCACAACCATTCACTCAGATGCAACATCCATGTGCTGAATCAACCATTTTGCATCCACAAGAATTGAAAAATGCTCACTCATCCATATGCAGTATGAGAGTGTTTTCGAGCCGATCTAGTGCCTAGTGTGTGTATATGCATCCACGGGCAACCACTAGCAACCACTTGCATCCACTTGCAACCATCAAACATAACATGTCTCAAACACATGTTTACACCCATTAGTTTCTACCTAAAGTTCAAATATTCGATCGATAGGATACGGTCGAATGATGGAAGCGAGTACAGATAGAACGAAAATTTGGTTCCCATTAGACATGGGTCCTAAGTATCGGCCCCAAAGACCGAAACCAACATTAAATTGATACCCCACGAAAACTCAGAATGTATGCGTCATACTTGACGCCTAACACAGATATCTCTCAAACCCCAGTCTCAAACAGATGATCCATAACCCTTATGGGTCTGAGTCTATAGCGGAATTCAGAAATAATACTAGCATTAAAGTGCAGAGAATCGATTACAAAATCAAAATACCAAAATCAGAAAAAGTCACAATCAGATAAAGAAATTAAACCTACTATAGAAATTTTCCTATTTCTATCCTAGCCACTAGCCTCAAGAGTGTTCGCCTGCCCTCCTTGTCCTCGTCTCTTCGGGCAGTCCCTAGTGAAGTGTCCCATCTCCCCACAGTTGAAGCAAGCGCCCTTCCTTTTTCTGCAATCCTTATTCAGATGAGTTGAGCTCCCACAAGTAAAGCACTTTTTCCCCTTCTTATCTTCAAACTTCTCATCCTTCTTTTGTGTTTCCTTTTTGGGCCCCGCTTTCTTATTCTGTGGTTCTTCCTTCTTTGTCTCTTTCGGGCCCTTGTCTTCCTCGTGCAGTAGTGCCATATCCACCAATTTCTCGTAAGTTGCTCTCATGGGTACATGGGTCATGGCTAGGCTGTGCAGTGGCTCATTCAATCCTTTAACAAAGCGGAGAGCCTTTTTATGCTGAGTGTTGACTAAATCCAATCCGAATCTTGCTAGTTGGTTGAACTGGTTGACGTATTCCTTGACCGTCATACTTCCTTGCTTAAGAGACAAGAACTTTTCCAATTGTAAACTTCGTTCAGCTTGCGAGAGAAATTTTGTCTCAAACCTTGTTCTGAAATCCATCCATGTCTCAACCGGCCTCTCGGCGTTAGTGACTTCCCACCAGTAGGAAGCTTCGTCTTTGAGCAGCCATACTGCCAACTGTACCTTCTGCCTATCGTCCACCTCGAAGATAACGAATAGATCCTCAGTTTCTTTGAGCCAATTCCTTGCTTCTACGAATGGTTCAGTTCCTTTGAAATCCTTCCCACCCATGGCCCTAAAATCTCTACAGATTTTTGAGAAAGCAATAGCACGAGGAGGGGGTGGAGGAGGGGGATCATTTGCTGGACCTGCAGCGGCGGTCCTAGCCTCAAGATATTGACGAAACCAACCGGGTACATGAACACCCTCTGGTATCTCAGATGCTTCAGACATGCTGGAACGAAAAAGGAAAGGTTCAATACAAAAAGGACTGAAAGAAAGATATACGGCTCTTGGGGATCATGTTTTTTCAAAGTAAGCTTTAATTTTGAAAATACTTCCTTTTAAAACCTTTTTGAAAATAGTTTTCAAAAACTTTTATCTAATCTGGTAACCTTTAGCTCTGATACCAAGTGTAACACCCCACCTCCGTTAAGGTCACTCACAAAGGGAATGCCTTAACTTTGGTGGAGCATTTTAGTAAACAGAACAGAAACTTACAAGACAGATAAAACAGTACTTGAAAAATTTTGACTTTATTACAACGGAAACAGAAATCAATATGGTTACATCCTTTCAAATCTCAGAATCCAAGTACAAAATATCAGTCTTGTACAAAAGCTTTCAAAATGCATGGTTTAAAATCATAATCCCCACAGAAGAAGACAAGCCATACTTTAAGCACTTCAAGCAGAAGAAGTCCGGATCTAGCTAGAGTATTCCCTCCTTAGAAAACCTGGGGGGGGGGAACGGAAGAAAAGAGGCGAAACAACAAGGGTCAGACATAAAGTCTGGCAAGTCTAGTGACTTTCAGCATATGAACAGATAATAATAATATGATATGAACATAAAACTGGATGTGAGATAACTATAACAGGTGTAGCAGACATAACAGAAAAACAAAATGATATAAACTATTGTCTTACACTTCTCTGCACTAATACTAGTATAGCAGAATTAGGTGTCACCCTAATGTCTAAATTGAAGCAGGAACGGGTATAGAATACTTTAACAGAAACAGAATGCTAATAATGGGCCTTTACTACCCGATCAGAAACAGACATGAGAAGAAACAGATTTATCCCTATGGAAACAGAATGTGGAATTAGGTGTACACTAGTAATGGGCCTTTACCACCCGATCAGACGGTACCACACAGAAACAGACAGGTGTTACCACCCAATAGAAACAGACGGTACCCACAGAAACAGACAGAACTAAGCGTACCCTAAAACCCTACCCCAAGCGATCGGCTCCCTAATACATAAATATCCTGTGTCGGCCCCACAGTAGGGTGTATCACTCCCTAAAGTGACAACCAATTGGCACAGACCTATTTACAGATGTCACGGCGTCTTACATCCTTAGAGGCAGACCGGGATCCATGCACGCACATGACCCGGTTGGAACGCACCATCAACACCCCTCGCCATTATCAGAATGAACCACTTATAATTAGTTCAGTAAGCGTGCCCGGACCCTACCTACTGTTGGGTCAAAGTTTTGATACCAGAAAGGGTTACTGACTAATATGGGTCCCAAACAACAGATGACACAAGTAATTCCCCTCTAACCTTGTGTCCCCAGACTAACAGATTTCAGATTAACTTGTTTACAAGTTCAGACATACATAATTCAGGTTTACTAATTCACAAATTAAGTTAACAAGTTTTCAAACTAACGGGTCAGATGTACAGATTTTTCAGATTTGTCTAACTTTGTATTGGGCCTACAGATTCATGGACGGGTTTTACTACATCTATTAATCCCATTGGTTTAACCCTATTTTCCCCAATACGTTTTAGACGTCATTCTTATCTTAGATTTGCATTAATTAATTATTAATGCACAGACCTCTCACATTAGGTCGGTAGCTTGTGGCCGCTGGATATGCCGGGCGGTTCCGGGCAGACTTCTGCCACAAGCCAGACCTAACCTCGTGTCTTACGCATGTTATGACTAACTTCTCACATTAGAACCTATTGTTTGCGGCCACTGGATGTGCCGGGCGGTTCCGGGCAGATTTACGCCGCAAACTCATTCTAACCTCGAGTTAGCCATGTTTATCTTTGCGGCCAATTAATTAATAATTTACCGTTTATGCGCACGCCCAATATATATTTGCCAATTCAGATTATATCAATAACAGGATGATTATATCAACATAGCAGATAACCGATTTTATATGAATTAACGGATTTTACAGATTTAGCAACTTAGCAGAATTTGGCATATAACAGGTTAGGCATTTCAACCGACAAATTTAACAGATTAGGCATTTCAATCTAATTAGCAGTCTAGGCAATATAACAAAACTAGCAGTTTAGGCAACTTGGCAAATTAGCAGATTTAGCAAATTTAATATTTCTAAAGGTTCTATTTACATGCCTTGCCTAAACATAAATTAGGCCTAAGTTCATATGCCTAAATAATGTCATGATTCACAATATGATCATATACTTCCATGTTTGCATACACTTACATAGCGCAGAATATGGACATAATTTACCCTATAACATATGTTCCAATTTTTGTTAAACTAGCATTTTACAGCAGATTCACATATAAATTATACCAAATATAACCATTAATTCCAATGCATGCCATATATCCAAAAACCCCTATTTAGGTGTAATCACAATAATAGATATCCTAATTAATGCAAATCTTTTACACCTAAGCTTCCATATCTTCTTCTTTTTAAGTCATGAATCATTATGCAAACTATACCCAACAATCTAAATATTTAAATCATGACTTTTATATGCATTTTGTCCAAAGTCTCAAATCATATGTAATCTTACAGTGGTTCCTCTTCTTCTTTTATCACAGAATATGCATAGGTCTAAAACTAGTTTATAACATATGCTTATTTTTCTAATTAATTACAGATCTAAATAACATATGTTCATTTCTCTAATTAGTTACAAATCTAAATTACAACATACTCTATGCATGCAATATATAAATTACATGTTCATAGCCAAATTTATACATCCAATCCCAAGTCACATGTCCAATATATTTTATGCTTCAAATCTAAAGTCATACATTCAATTCAGTCTTGTCAAATTTCGCATCATTCATTAATTGTCCCAAATTTTGCGTTCATACGTTAATCTCTTTATGAGATTGGGCACAGGCTCGTGGTAGCCTGGCTATAGAAATAGAAAAGAAGAAAGGAATACAGAACAGTCACAGAAAACAGATCCAACAGAAGAGAATATATATACAACCTCAAACTCAGTTTTAAATGCATATCAAAATTATAATTAACGTTTATAGCGGAGAATAACTGTACTTGCCTTGATTGGATTAAAGAAAGAACTTTAACTTGTTGTAGAATCTTTGCAGAAACTTTAATCTCTAGTTTGAATTGAGTTGCTTAGGCTGATGTTGATTATCTTCTAGTTTTAATTCCAGCAGAGCAGAGACGCCATTTTTATTTTTAATTAGAAGAAGAGAGCGATGGAGGCTAGAGAATTGTGTAAGAAACCTAGGTAGAGTCTAGGGTCATTTTATAGAGTTTATGAACTGATTAGGACCATCGATGTTGCTTGGATTGATCGTAGCCATTCATTCGCAAGAGGGACCAATTAGAGCCTGCCGCCTAGCCCTAATGACAAAGCAGACCACAGAAAATCGACCAACATAGAATAGGCCAGCCAGGGTGGACTGGGTTCGACCTGGGTCTGGACCAGGTCGACAGCCCTGTCGACCTGGCTAGACCAGGTCGATAGCCCAGTCGACCTGGGTGTCTTAGGCGGGACTTTTCCCGCCCTGGCTAATTGGGCTCGATTTTTAATTTTAAACTTGATTCAGAAACTTCCGGAGGCTATATCTTCTTCATACGGACTCCGTTTTTCGAAAACTCGGACTCTATTTCGCGTATTTTTCCGAGACGAACGCAATGGCGTATCCCATTTCCCTTAGTTCTTTGATTTCAAATTAATTATACTTTAATTTGTTAATTCCACAGTTTTAGAATACACGGGGTGTTACACTTTCCCACTTCTTGTTTATACTTATCATACCCAGTTCTTTATTCATAGACAGAATAGTACTAGACTTACTCAGGCTTTATGTCTGACTCTACTTTTCTTTCGTCTTCTTTTCTTCCGTTTCCCCCCCCCCCCCTAGGTCCACAGGGAGGGAACACTGCAGCTTGACCAGCCTTAACATCCAGCTTGAAGAAGGGAAATGTATTGCTTGGACCTTTTCGTTTTGAACTATGGCTTTGGACAACCACTATGGGGCTTTTGCAGTTTATCTATGTTTTATTTATGCTTCTTTAAATAATGTAATCAAGACAGATTATGAAAGTGTTATGTTATGTTTTGGAAAAGATGTAAGACAATTATGGTGATGTTGTTGTAGCACGTATTTGCTTTTATGAAATAAAAGTTTGTTGATTTTCCGCTGTTTACAAATATGTGTTCTTATATCTTTCTTGTACATCTGTGACTTATACTTATAAACCTCCACCAAAATTAGGGCATTCCCTTTGAGAGTGACCCTAACGGAGGTGGGGTGTTTCAGGTGTCCAGGCGATCAGGGGAGGTCGATGGAGGTTGTTTTCCTAGGAAGACCTGGTTATGTACTTTCGTTTTTGGAGTTGAAAGGGAACTTTGAGAAAAAGGGGACGTGAGGGAGGAGCTGATGGTCGAGGATGACCTACGGGGGTGATATGACATGGTGGTGGTACGGCAGGGGTTCCATCACTGGAAGTCGTGTGCACGTGCACACAATACTGTGTAGGATGAAGCATCGTGAAAAGGGAGAAGAAGAAGTGGTACCGAGGAATTGGGTACTTGGTATTGTGGTAATTTGGTATTGTAGAAATGGTACTGGACTAGAGTGTGGGATTCAGAGGTGGTTTGGCATACGGAGATGGTGTTTTGGTCTGGTAAAGGTAGATTGGCAAATCACTAGAAGAAAGTGATCGGGCATAGAGATTGAGGTGATCTAGACGTGTGTGGCATGAGATTTTGAAGGGGATCTGGTACTTGGCAAATCAGTAGAGGGAGCATGATCTGGCAAGCGAACTGGAGTGATCCAGCATGCGTGAGAGTGGAAAATCACGAGCTGGAGATGGTGATATGGCAGATCAGTAAGGGAAGTGATCTGGCAAAGGATCTGAAGTGAGCTGCCAAATGAAATCAAGTGATACGACAAAGAAAACGTGATCTGGCAAACGAAGGAAGAAATTAGAAATTTAAGCTAAGGTTTTGGGTCGGGATTTCTAATAAAAAGTATTTTAAAAATGAAAATAGAAAATCAAATAAGATGAATAAATAAATAAATAAAAAGAGAATTTTTATTTAAACATCGTAGGCTAGTGAAAGAAAGACAGTAGCAGGAAGATCGAAGACATAAACTCAACTGTAGAAGTTGACGAGTTTGAAATTAGAAATATAAAGAGAATAATTAAATTAAATTATAAATTTAATTTATTTATGATTAATTAGAAGCGAGAAAATAATTTATAGGAATAACGGAAGTGTTAAACATCGTATGAACAAAGATGTCAAACGAAGTAAAATACCGTGTGTGACGCACACGCTTATTTTGTTCATTTCTAATTATTGGTCAAAACTGAATAAAATACCGAGTGCGATGCGCACACTTTAACTGTTCATTTATAAAAGATAATTAAATTATCCAGATATGAACAAGGTAAACATATACTGTTGTTTGATAATAAGGGATGTGTAAACTGAATGATAATTATGATTAGGCCAATAATTATTTATCTATTGTAAAAGACATTTCGTACGTCGTTTCGAAGAGACCGGAATAAATATTCCACTTCGACTCGAATTATACGACGCCTGTCAGAGACATTGAGGACGGAGATATGCAAGGGCTATTTCTAAATAGTACCTTCGGTCTGTTCAATCCCAGGATAAACCAGAATGGACGGGTGTCTGACAACGTATGTCAGTTAGATTCTACACATCGACTTACGTAAGTATATTACGTTGGTGGCGGAGAAATTCGTTTCTCTTAGCTTTACTACCCTCAATATATTTGGGTAATCGAATGAGTGTTTCTGACGGATATGACGATGTGGCATTCAAAGTAACTGAAGAAATAATCTGCCAGAAGGACAAACGTGACTTCAAACCTCACAACCAGGAAATGACAAAAAACCGGGCTAGGCAGCATGGCTAGTTGGGTCATACCCAAGCAGAGTGTATTATCACCATCTAGAGTAATTCCTTATGTTTTCTCATCTCTTTTTCATTGTTGCAGCATTCAGCAGAGGTTGTTGATCCCAACCGTGGAGGTGGTAATATATTCGTTACACTCAAGCTAAATGAGTGGACGGTCATGTGAGTCCAGGTTGCAAGACGTTCGTGTTGGACCCCAGTGTATCCTCACTAGAGTACACTGATCGGCAGGTGCTCCCCTACCTTGTTTGTTGGAATCCAATCTCAAATAAGCGACCTTCGGTTTTAGATTTTATACTATATACGTGAACGTGAGATGCAAGCGTTTCACTAGAAGATTATTTATATTGATAAAAACTATCGTAATATAAAATGTTTTGATATAAAATATTTGGGTCATTATCCATATATTAGTTATGGATTGGCCTAAAGATTTCTAAAGTTAAATGAATCTGTCTAATGTGAAAAACCTTATTCCTTGTTTTCTAATCTATTTAACTATGTTTACTCACACCAGTCCCCTGACTGACCCAGAGTTTATTTTCTGTGTCTCCTAAACTCTTGGGTACTCATAATATTTATTATGAGTAGAAAAGTAGTCCAGGTAGGCAAGTGGAACCCTATGGAGTTCAAATTCAAGACCCCTAGTAGTATATCTATTTTAAGTACCCAGTTTAAGTATTTGTATTACCCTAGTGATCATGTATAATTAAGTTGTTGTACTATGATGATGTAATATGATGAAGTATTCTATGATGTAACAAACTCTGATATGTAATATATGATGTGATATTATATTTGTTAAATTCTGCTGTGAGATTCTGATATTTTCTTATTCTTCTATTCTATTAGTTCTATCTTTTATATCTCATCTTCCAATTCTTTCAACAATGACACGATTTTTGAGGCATCGAAAATCGCGCCGTTACATGGATCGGCCTTGATGCTCCAGATATTGTTGCGGCTGGGACTTGAGACATGGGCTAAATTGTTTCGAATTGGCACAGGATGTTACCTTTGCATTGGTGCACAGATGGAATCGAACTTCCAATACGACATTTTACCGTTTTAATTGTATACTATTGGCGACATAGTGGCATGGGACGCTAATGCCGTCTTGGATTGATACATTTATATTTGAAGTTGATTTCTTCACTTATATTAATAATAAAAGATGAAATTTCATGTATTAAGCATTATTTGGCTATTATAAGGTAAAACTCCATCCTTCGGCTTGCGTTGCATTGTGTGATGGGACCTGAGTCTTATAATAGCTTCATTGTCCTTTATTTAGCACTGCGCTGTTTATTTTATGCATTGATATTCTTGGGGGTAAACCCGTTCCACGTTATACGATGTGGTCCCTTGATATATCCAATTTAAAATCAAGTTAACTAACTGTTTTAGTTCTCACACCGGTCACATGACTAACCTAGAGTTTATTGTTTTAACCTAAACTCTGGGTGCCCCTATTCTCCACACGGTAGCTAGTAGTTTGGTTTTGTAGATATTATATTCAGAGGATCCTGGATTTACAGCCAGAACAATACTCGGAAAGCTCTGTATCCGTGTATTCCTTCCAGTTGTGTTTTTTATTATTTTCCGCTGCATTGTAATTTGTAAATCTCTAATATTTTCCAATGTATATTATTTATTCATACTTTGTATATTCTTGTACTCTGATGTAAATTGTTGTAATAAGCAATGAAATGTTCTTCTGTTTGTGTTCTGATTTGCTGTGTTCTCAACTCGATCCGGGCTTTCCCGTAAGGGCGAGTTTGGGTCTTGTTAGTGTGGTATCAGAGCTTTGGTTTACAGAGCTCGAGAATAAGGCATATTAGAACCAAACGAAAGAATTCATCGGAGATTGGATTAGTAATATCCAATGGGAATGACTCGTTAGAGATAGGATCAGTAGTATCCTAAAATGAGTCCGAAGGGTGTTATTTTTAAAATAAAAATGAAAATTAATTTTGTTTTGAAAATTTAAACTTTATAATACATATTTGTATATTTATTTTAAATCAAATTTGGATGATCGAGTATATAAAGATTTTGAATATACGCATAATGAACGTGTATTCAAAGCCTCAAATATATTGGATAGATATAGAATCACACTCTAGTCGCCCGGGAATGATTCTATTGATGACTACGTAGCATCAGTCGTTTATTTCGAGTTTCAAAAGTGGGATATCTATATATTTCCAATTGACTGGTGTGAGAACCAAAACTAGATAGGGTCTATTGTTGTGACTTGGCATCAAAAATGGATTTATATATATATATATATATATATATATATATATATATATATATATATATATAATTTATGTGTTTGAAACGATAATCAACTAATTGATTGCTAATTGGGTTGTTTGATTATTGGTTTGCAAGCCGAATTGAGTCAAATATTGAACATAATAGAAAACTGTTTGGAAATTGCATACATGTACATGCATATATATATTGGACAGGCATAGCAGAAAGCTAGGAAGAGGAATAAAATTGTATGCCCGACAAATAGTTACATGTTTACTAAATTTTTTCGGTTTGGATAATGTTATGAACCAACTGGCTTTTTCTTTTTCTTTTTGGATGATGAGGGCCCTGCGTGGCTAGTTGCGGTTTTAAATGTCTCTCTATACAATGGAGGTTATGGCGAAATATTTCAAAAATTTAGGGGGTTAGCCAAATTTTTGAAGAATTTGAAAATTCATAGAAACTGAAAAGTTGAAGAATGAAAGTTGAGTCGATTAGTAAAACAACTTTCAACACCGTTCCTTTTCGAGGACGAAAAGATTTAAGTGGGGGAGATTGTAACAACCCGGAAAATCAGAACCAATTTAAAAATTTTATTTTGGCAATTTTAATGAATTTTGAATATTTAAAATGATTTATTTTAAATAATAACGACTAGAAATTTATTTTGAATAGAATTAGAACGTTTATATTTATTTAAATCGAAGTTAGAGTATAAATATTTGTTTTAATTATAAAAGGAATTGAAAATGGCGCGGTAGTTTGAAATTTCGATTTCAAATTTCAAATGAATGTACAGGATTCAAAATAAACCAGATTTTAGTAAAATCAGAAATATTTGAATCTATTTAAAAATATCTTTCCAACGAATGTGAAAAATCCAGATTTCATAACGGGAATAAAAAGTTATGCCCAGTTGAAGATTTAAAATAGTCGATGTGGAATTTATATAATATATGGCCCTTAAAAATAGCGATTTTGCAAATGACCTCCGTTTTCGACGAAACCACTTTGGTTTAATCTGGAATGTCGAATTATTGCAAGATTCCAATTTTCATAAATTTTTGAATTAATATGTGAGCGTGGCAAAAGAAAACGTGTTTTGTCAAGTTTAGTTGAATTGGATCGACCAGAAAATGGCCATTTTTCAAACGGTCTCCAAATTCGATGAAATTAGTTTTTTTAGGACCGTATTGTTAAAACATAGCTAGAATTATTTTTTGGGAATTTTTGGAGTTAATACGTGGCCCCGGTAAATTAAAATGTACGTTTAAATTAAATATATAATGATTTATACTTTAATTTTGATGAAAACTGAATGAAACGATATAATTGGCTTTCGGGACATATCCCATTGTGTCCGGAATAGGGCATTTGGCTCGGGGCGATAGTCATTGGGTTTGATTTGTAGTTCAGAATGTTAAACTTCAATTACCAGAAATAATAGAATTAAATAATATTATAAACATATTATATATATTAGCCATTTTCTTTTAAAACCCTAGCCAACCCTTCTACGTTATGAGTCACCGCCTTCACAAGTTAAGAGGCCAATATCGCTCCTCGCTTCTTCCCACTCGTTCTCCCAATCACCGCTATATCCATCCAAACCACAACCATAAATTGAAGTGCACTTCAAGCTCAACAAACTGAACGGTCAAGATCAATTTTTGTGCACTAATTTGTGGGAAATCGAGCCACAAAGTTAGCGCCTTTAAGGCAGATTTCAAGTAGCATTAGGGCTTCGGGTCTGACACCGTCAGTGGCGTTGGGGAGAGGGCGACTCCGGCTATCAAGGGGCCATCGCTGATCGACGGCCAGTAGACGCTTGTGGCAGCGACAGGCTGACACAGAAATCGGTGATGGGTTTAATTCAGGAACAACGGGTTTTTTGAGAAGGAAGAAAGGTTATTTTTTTTCCTTTTAATTGTTTAGATAATTTAAAAACCATAGATTTAAATTTAGATTTTATTTATAAAAAAAACATAATTGTAAAAATCAGTTTTTTTTAAAGTAATTAGCATTAATAGTTTTCATTTTTAAAAAAATATAAAAGTATTATTTTTAAATTTAAAATATATAAAAGCATTGTTTTTTAAAATATATAAAAGCATTGTTTTTAAATTTAAATATATATAAGCATTGTTTTTAAATTTAAAATATATAAAAGCATTGTTTTTAGATTTAAATATGTGCAGCATGTTTTTAAATTTAAATATATATATATATAAAGATTGTTTTCAAATTTAAATATATAGCATTGTTTTTAAATATATAGCTTGATTTTTTTATAAATAAATAGCATTGGTTTAAAATGTTATTTTTAAAAATGAAGAACATTGAAAAGGAAAAAAATCAATTTTAAAAAAAAATATATACATGCATAAAAATAAGATTTTTAAGTTATATTCATTGTTTTAAAATATATATAGAGTTGATAAAAATATGATTTTTAATATAGAGATAGCGTCATAAAAGTGTAATTTTTTATATATAAGGATTGAAACAAAATTGTATATATAATAGCGTTATAAAAATATGATTTTTATAATAGGAACAACATTAGAATAAAAATATGATTTTTAATATCCACTGCTTGAAACAGATGAAGATGGAACTTGTTGGAAACAAATCCAAATCTAAACCATTCAGAAATAAAGAATGGAGGAGTGGATCCCAAAGGTGAGAACTCCTTCTCACTCTATTTATTTTCCAGTAAAATATATACTAGGAGGCAGACGGTGTTTAGCAGCACCCGACACCATTGATTTTACAAACCATGATTGTTTGTTTGAATTGAATGTATTGTATTGTGATTGTTGATTGTATGGTATGGAATAAAATATTTAGAAAATAAAAATATCGTTTTTATTGAATGAATACAATATATAAAATATTCAAGTATGGAATAAAATATTTGGACAATAAAAATATCGTTTTTATTGAATGAATATAATATATAAAATATTCATGTATGGAATAAAATATCTAAACAATAAAAATATCATTTTTATTGAATGAATATGATATATAAAATATTCATGTATGGAATAAAATATTTGAACAATAAAAATATATTTTTTATTGAATATACTAACCATATAAAATGGTCATGTGTTGAAAATAAATATTCATTTACAAATCAGACGATTTGTTTATGTACACCCATTTAACCGATCTTGATTGGGACGATAAATTTTACACATCACCCGACTGCACAATAATGTTCCGTATGTGTTGTTTGAAAACCCCACATGGGTATGGGGATGATATTTGACATACACTAATCATGATATTAAGTTTATGTTAGTCGATGAGTTGGCAGGCTGTGATGAGCGTTAATTATTTATTTCTAATGCTTATATAGTTGTAAATTGCACTCTGGATGATGGTTGATTGTGTTTGATTATTGTTGTATACATGTGATGTTGAAATCCATATAAATAAAATTATATGG
Organism: Allium sativum; assembly: GCA_030737875.1. Lineage (NCBI taxonomy): Eukaryota > Viridiplantae > Streptophyta > Magnoliopsida > Asparagales > Amaryllidaceae > Allium > Allium sativum. The sequence goes on from CM060920.1 coordinate 889,091,599, forward strand.
TAATTGACTGTGTTCGATTCCAATTCGGAAAGAACGAATATTTTAAATTAAAGAAAATTTTAAAATGACGAGTAATGAATATTTTAATATAACTAATATTTTAAAATAATTTTCAGTAATGGATAAAAATATGATTTTGATGTCCGATTCGGGATGGGCACGAAAATAATTAAATATATAAAGTTGAGATGATAAAATTAACGCCATTTTGACGTGAGCGATATTTATATCGATTTTATTCATTTTTAAAATGAATATCGAAAAGGAAATGATTTCAAAATCTGATATTTTGAAAATATTATCATTTATATTATAATGATAAGGAAAATTCAATTTTGATTTAAAATTGAAAATGAAGTTAGAATTGTTTTAAAACGAATTTATAAAATACGTTTTGAATGGAAATTGACAAAATATATATAATATATATTTAATGGCCTGAATAGAACGCGCCGCACTGCGGTAGTTCGCGAATTTCGACCATTGACTTCGAGTTGACATTATGGGAGATCTGACTATCAGATTCTCCTAAAACTGGAACCGTTGGGTTCGTATTGAAAAGTGCTTTCCAACGAATATAAGGGATTTGAAATCTAATGGTTGGATTTGGAATTATGTCCAAATCAAATTTGGAAAAGGTGGCTGTAAGTGCAGTTCGATGACCATTTATGGAAATTGACTGAACGGGCCTTGATAAAATTATTAAAAATATTAATAATTTGTGTAAAGTCATAAGAAATTATTTGGAAAGAATTGGGATGAAAAATTCCATATTTGAAAAGATGAAAATATTCTTTAATCGAAATGAACTAGTTATTTACTAGAATTATAATCCAATTATTTTTAAATAAATAAATTGAATTGAGAATGGGTTTTAGTATAACCAGAATTTCCAATATATGAATTGCAGTGGAATTGAATGGAAATCCTCTTTGGAATAATTTCGATGTTGGATTTCGTGATTATACAAACATTGTTATGGAAATTAGAAAGGTATATATATATCGTTATTTCCAATACGATATTTGTTGGTTTCAGAATTTGATATTGAATATAAGCCGATATATTCTCTATTCAGAGCCTTGTATTTAATATCAAATGGGATTTTGCGTTCGTCGTGAATGCTGTGTTAAATAATACTGTTCTTAAACTTAGTTGAGAAAAGAATGAATCTTTTTATTAAGATTTAGTGAAATTTTCCAATTAATTAATATTTAATTGGAATTCAATAAAAGAATTCGGTTTTGGGTTTGTCGTGAATGGTGTCTTCATTAACACTGTAACACCCCACATCCATTAATGTCACTCACAAAGGGAATGCATTAGCTTCCATGGAGCGTTATTAGTGTATAGAACAGAATATAACAAGACATATACAAATATTGGTACTTGAAAATTTTAAAACAACTTTTATTGTAGCGGAGAAAAGGTTTGATTACAACACTTCATAAACCAAGTAAACTTAAAATCCATCTTGACATATTGTTTTCAGAGTACATAAAGTAAAAAGCATAACCCCAAACACAAGTAGCCATAAAAGAGATGAGCTGAACTTTACTTTCAGCAATCCAAGCACTTCCAAAAGAGAGAGAAAGAGATCCAAATCAAGCTCCGCTAGTACTAGTCCCACCCTGAAAACCTGGGAGGGGGGGGGGGGAGGAAGAAAAGAGGCGAAAACAAAGGGGGTCAGACATGAAGTCTGGCGAGTACCATAACTTTAACAATACATTTATTAAAGTAATCAGGATAAGGCATAAACTGGTAAATTAAGGAATGATTATGAAGCAAGTGGGCAAGACAAAGAAAACAGAGTAATATTTTGGCATTAATTGCGCTTCTAATCACCATAGGATAATTAGTATACTACACCAATGCTAATTACACCGCACCATTAATAGTCACCCTAAAAGTTGATCCCGCCCACTGAAATAATAATAATAATAATAATAATAATGGTAGTTTCGTGTACCCCTAGCTGTCTTCATAGGTGATGCCTGCTACTATGTCCACTAGCTGTACCCCCTACCCTCCCCATTCTAATTACAATGTTTATTCATAATATGGTAGTTATACTCCTAGCTGTCTTCATAGGTGCCGTCTGATCCTATCTCCGCTAGTCGTACCCACTACCTTCCCCATTCGATCGGCTCCCTAACTCGTAGATGCCCGTGCTGGTCCCACAATGGGGTGAATCACTTCCCAAAGTGGCAAACCGATACCATTAAAGATGCATGTCTTATATCTACACGATGCAACAACGTCTTACCTACCAGCCCGGGCCCACACACGCACATGACCCCGTAGGACTTGCATTGCCACCGCTAACCCGTTTTGACTCTTACAATCAAACCCAGTAAGCGTGTCCCGTCCTCAACTTTGGTCGAGCTCAAAAAGATACTTAATGGGTTACTAGTTTGAAAAGGGTCCCCACACAAGCTGTCCACCTATGCTTGGTCCCCACTAGAATTTCCCACTTAACCCCTTCTTATTCATGTCTTCTTACATGTTTTCAACTAGGTTAAGTGTTTATAATTATATCCCACATGTCACCTATGTTATTCACTAAACAAATCAACATGTGTTATTAGTTAAGCTTGTCTTAACCCTATTCGCTTATTAGATCAATATATTACTGGTTAAGCTGGTCTTAACCTCATCCACTTATATCTTATTGTTTAAGTTGGTCTTAACCCTATCCGCTTATCAAGTCAATATACATTATTGGTTAAGTTTGTCTTAACCCTATCAGATCAATACATATTATTGGTTAAGTTTGTCTTAACCCTATCCGCTTATTAGATCAATATATTATTGGTTAAGCTGGTCTTAACCCCATCCACTTATCAGATTAATATATATATATATATATATATATATATATATATATATATATATTTGGTTAAGCTGTTCTTAACCCTACCCACTTACCATGTTTTTTATGATTAAGTACATCTTAGTTCACAGATACATTGTTTAAGAGAATAACTCCCTAAGTATCAACCCCGAAGACCGAAATCAACATTAGATTGTTACACAGAGAATCACTCACTCAACCAAACTTCTGTTTGTCATTCATATTCATCTTTGCTCGGCATTAATTAATTATTAATGCACAGACCTCTCACATTAAGTCGATTGCTTGTGGCCGCTGGATTTGTCGGGCTGTTCCGGGAAGACTTCCACCACAAGCAAGACTTAACCTCGTGTCTAAGCATCTTTTAATTTATGCCTTTGACCTCTCACATTAGACTACCGTTTTTGGTTGCTGGATTTGCCGGGTGGGTCTAGGCAGTCTTACAGCACAAACGAGTCTAACCTCGTGTCTTAGGCCTTTATTACTTATTTAATTTGTGCCTTTGACCTCTCATATTAGACTACCATTTGTGGTTGCTGGATTTGCCGGGCGGGTCCGGGCAGTCTTACACCATAAACGAGTCTAACCTCGTGTCTTAGGAATTTATTATTACACATTATTATTCAACCCCAATTTGAATTAATATCCCAATTTCAAATTGCCAATAACTTCCAATTTTAATCCATGTCCATAATTGTCACTTAAATTATGTCCATAATTACTATGTATATAAATTAGGCTAATTAATGTCTTAAATTAATTATATGCCTTTATGCCATTTTGTGTCAATTCATAATTATGCATATTTAATATTTTCCCATTATCCCCACGTCGTTCGTACGTTGAACGTGAAATATGTTAGACTCACGAATAGTCTAACTCATAAAAAGGAAAGAAACATCACAACTTGCATAACACACAAAAAAGATCTAACTAGCATAACATGGATCAAAACTGGCATGATTATGACTCATATTAACATAAATTTGCATAACCAACACTTGCATAGGCAATAGTCATAAAACATAAATTTGTATAAACTATGTACTGTCATGGATCTATATGTATAGATCTAAACATGTAATTATGAACTTGCATATATTGTTATGGTTTTCCTATGACTTGCATATGAATTTCGTACAAACTTACATTCAAACTAGCATATGATTCACATACAAAACTAGCATAGGAAACATAAATTTGCATAAGTATGTTACTGCCTTGGATCTAAATATAGATCTAATATCAAAATGTGAACTTGCATATGGATCTAAACATAGATCTAAACATAAAAATGTGAACTTGCATATGGATCTAAACATATAAATTAATGTCACTCTTTTTGCTTATAAACTAGCATATGTATATACTTGATTCACATATGTTATACATCCCAACTTGCATAAGATACACATATGTTTCAACATGCTAAACTTGCATACATATGTTTTAACATCGCAAACTTGCATAAGATTCGCATATGATTTAACACATAAATTTGCATAAGATTCACGTAACATAAACTTGCATATAATTCACAAATTAACATATGTAAACTTGCATAAAATGAATCAAGTTAAACATGTATAATTGTACATATAAATAGATCTACCAATCATACAACAAAAAAACTGTCATATGTTCACAAACAGACAATAACATCACATGTTTCAACAGACATGTTCTCATAATCCAATTACAACCCATCATAATTAATTTATTAACTATATTGTGAAAGAAATAACACTCGCAATCAAAAGAATAGTCTTGTTTTTTTAGGGATCTGTATTCTGAAACTGAATTGCTCGCATTTGATGTAGACTAATTGTTATTCTAATTTGGATTTAGATTTGATTCTTATTCTTGCTTCTATCTTTCTTTTAATTTGAAGAAGGAATGGTGGCTAAACTAGAACGATCATGGACGACATGGTGGCTCCTTGGAATGAATTTGTGTGATTTAGGGTTTTAGGATAATGGTTGCTTTTATAGAAATTAAATCTTATGTGAGCCGTTAGATCATTTTCGGAGCAATCAGAGCCATCCAACTAAAGCACGTGTCACTCAGCCCATCATAGCATGACACATAAGCTCTAACACCTTAGAATTTGTCACAAAGCCAATCAGAGAAGGCCACGTAAAAAAGACAATCCTTGACTAACAAAAAAATGTGCCACGTGCGCCACATGATGCGTACACGTCTTATATCTACATATATATATATATATATATATATATATATATATATATATATATTCTATATATATATATATATTCCTTTTTATCTATCTTCCCAATTAACCATTTTCACACTAAACCACTTTTTGAACTGTGTTCACACTAAGCCACTTTTTAGCCATTCCCCTAAAACAAAAATATGGCGCTGGCGGGGACGAACTCTGTACCTCTGTATGTAGATCACATGTTCTAACCAAGTGACCTACTAAGTCTTTTGCTTACAAAACTTAGAAAAATCCTAAACATTTTTCTTTTCTCATTCTTCTTTTTCATGTTTTGCTGCAATATTTAATTTAAAGATATTTCTTCATACGAAGTCCGATTTACGCAAACTCGGACTCTATCTCAAGCAGAATTCCGAGGTGAACGCAATGGCGCAACCCATTTCCCTTAATTACCACATTTGAAATTATGTATTCCTTAATTCATTAATTTTAATATTTAAAATCATGGGGTGTTACATTCTCCCATCCTTAAAGGATTTCGCCCCCGAATCTCCAAGTTAAGGAGAATGCATATCCTAACATCCAATCATCCATCAACTCAACCATCAAACACAGGCATCCATTGTCCTTACAAGATTTCTCATGCTGTATGAACATATGCAAAAAGTGCGTGTATATGTTCCTTATCTAATGCAAAATCAGGCGGTCTACTAATTCAGTTGACCTCCTTAATGCAAATCATGATAGTGCCATGCATCCATTATGTATGCGAAAGAATCCCATCAATACAAAATAATCCTACATGTGTGCACAACCATTCATCAAAATGCAGCATCCATATGATAACACAACCATTATAGATCCATTAATTTAAATAAGCACACACATTTATATGCAACATGAAGGTGATTGAGCCGGTCTAATGCCTAATGTGTGTGTACATGCATCCACGAGCAACCACTAGCAACCGCTTGCATCAATTTGCATCCACCAAACATAACATGTCTCAAACACATGTTTACAACCATAAGGTTCTTCCTAACTAAGGATCGAAGATGTCATCGCAAAGATAATACTAAATGATAGGACAAGTATCAACAAAGCGGCATAAAAAGGATAAGTTAAAACATACCCTCAAAAAGGAAAGGGTACAGCGTACCCATCTTGTCTTCCGTCTCCCAAGTTGCATCTCTTTGATCATCTCCCCATTGCACTTTGACCAACTTGACCTCTTTGTTGCGTAGCTCTTATACCTCCGACCCAAGGATGCATGCAGGAGCTCGTCTAATCGTGGCATCACCCTCTACTTCCACTACTCTAAGCATGTTCGGCTCCACTACTTCCGCGGTATCTTGTAACACTTCCGCAAATACGATACGTGAAAACATGTCATGAACATTGCTAAAATTGTTGCCTCTTTTCATGTCCTTCCAAAATCTAGGATACATAACCTCAAAAGATCTTCAAGGATTTTGTTCACCCCTTTCTGTCCGTTCACCTGTCTGTAGGTGATAAGCGATACTCGTACTTGCCGCCTTTTGCATATAACCTTTTCCTCTTGCACCGAAAACTGCTCCAAGCCCTGTCTCGCAAGCACAATTATATACTGTGAATGGCTTACTTCCATCTGGCAAAACTAAAGCTGGAGAGGTCATCAAAACCCTCTTCAAACAATGGAAAGCATCATCAAAGTCAACATACAAAGCAAAAATCAAGTTCTTCTTCGTTATCCTAGTAAGTGGGGCTGATATCTTCGCGAAGTCCTTAATGAGCTTTCAATAATAACCAGCCAGCCCTAAAAAGCTTCTTACTTCTGTTGTGTTCTTAAAATTCTTCCAATCTTGGGTTGCCACCACGTTTGCGGGATCCACAGCTATCCCTTCCTTAGAGACCACGTTTTCTAAGAACCTCACTTCTTTTCTCCAAAAATGGCACTTGGAGAACTTAGCTTTAAGTTGATGCGCTCATAGGATCTCTAAGACTTCCCTAAGATGTAGGGCATGCTCTTCTTCACTGTTAGAGAAAATCAGGATATCGTCCACAAAGACTATCACAAACTTGTTTAGAAACTCCCTACTCGTTAAGTTAACAAAGTATGCAGGTGCATTCATCAAACCGAAAGGCATGATGAGCCACTCGAAGAAACCGTCAGGAGTTCTAAATGCAATCTTATCGATGCTACCTTTAGCCTCCCTTAGCTGATGAAACCCTGTAGCCAAATCCAGTTGCGAAAAAAATGAAGCACCCACCAAATGATCGGATAAATCATCTATCCTCGGCAATGGGTGTATGTTCTTCTTTGTTAGCTTATTCAGCTCTCTATAGTCCATGCACAATCTAAGTGAACCATCAGCTTTTGTAGCAAAAACGAATGGAGTGCCCCACTCCGAAATACTCCTTCTTATGAACCCCTTCTCAAGCAATTCTTTCACTTGCTTACTGAGTTCTCTTCTCTCTCTCAGAGCCATGTGGCGCATTGGTAATGCAACTGGCTTTGCATTATCTACTAGGTATATTCGAAAGTCTGTCTTGCGCCTCGGTGGTAAACCTCGAACTTCATCTAAGACGTCAGTATATTCATGGACCACACGAACAGATTCCAAATCATAATTGGATGCGTCAAGGGATTCTAGGTAGCTAAGCATTACCGAACCTCTAGGGTCACAAGAAATATCGAGGGTCTTTCCACAACGAGTCAACAATCTAACTACCCTTCTTTCACAATCTAGGATGGCACCGTATCTAGCTGGCCAATCCATACCTAGAATCAAGCCGTAGCCCATGAAGCCAAGAACGAAGGCGTTGCATTCAAACCCAATGCCCAAGATAGACACTCTCAAATCCCGACAAATCATTGAAAGATGAGCCGAACCACCAATAGGATTTGAGACTACTATGGGATCCGTAACTAGACTAGTATTTAGGTGCAGTGTTTCAACTAATGAAGCAGATACAAACGAGTGTGAAGCATCAGAATTCAAACAAGGTTCGAACAGGATGATTAAAAAGAAAAACCAATTTTCCAACCAAGATATATTTCTACCACTATCAGGTATGTCAGTCGTGAGGGAACGTGTTTTTCTCCAGAAGATCATGTACCTTGTCCTTACCTTTGCCTTTTGCTTCTTTGGACGATCCTAATAAGATGTCTTGTAATGATAACAACTAGTCTTCTTCATCTTTCTAACATCTTTATTTAAGTAGTCAGGTATTTCACAAGTGTTGCCCTTCCTTTTCTCTTGGCCCCTTGTTATCCTTATCGCCTTTTTTTGGATCTACTTTATCGTGTGTCCTTTCCATGTCTCACCTGCACATTCGCTGTTTGTGGCCTCCTACCAAATGAGGCTTCGTTCTTCATTAGTAAGTAGCTAATTGAACCTTCCTCCCGTCGTCTATCCTAAAGGTACCAACAAATCCTCCACTTCCTCCTAGTTTTGATAGACGTCCCAGTCCCATGAAGTGGTTTTCCACCCATCGTACGGAAGTTCTTACATATCTTAGAAAAAGCGTCTATATGCGTGGAGGAAGAAATTCAAAAAGGAAAGAGGAAGAGATTGAAAACAGAGAATCGAAGGAAAGATATATGGATCTTAGAGCTTATGTCTTTAAAACAAACAAACTTTTATCTTAAAAATACTCTCCTTAAAAGATATGTTTGAAAGTATTTATTTACAAAATGCTTTTGAAAACATTTTTTTCAAAATTCATATCTGTTCTGGTAACCTTCAGCTTTGACACCACGTGTAACACCCCACGTCCATTAATGTCACTCACAAAGGGAATACATTAACTTCCATGGAGCGTTATTAGTGTATAGAACATAATATAACAAGACAGATACAAATATTTGTACTTTAAAATTTTAAAATAACTTTTATTGCAGCAGAGAAAAGGTTTGATTACAACAACTTCATAAACCAAGTACACTTAATATCCATCCTGACAAATTGTTTTCAGAGTACATAAAGTAAAAAGCATAACCCCAAACACAAGTAGCCATAAAAGAGATGAGTTGAACTTTACTTTCAGCAATTCAAGCACTTCCAAAAGAGAGAGAAAGAGATCCAAATCAAGCTCCATTAGTACTAGTCCCACCCTGAAAACCTGGGAAGGGAGGGGAGGAAGAAAAGAGGCGAAAACAAAGGGAGTCAGACATGAAGTCTGGCGAGTACCATAACTTTAACAATACAATTATTAAAGTAATTATGATAAGGCATAAACTGGTAAAACAAGGAATGACTGTGAAGCAAGTGGCCAAGACAAAGCAAACAGAGGAATATTTTGGTGTTAATTGCGCTCCTAATCACTATAGGATAATTACTATACAACACCAATGCTAATTACACCGCACCATTACTAGTCACCCTAAAAGTTGATCCCTCTCACTGAAAATAATAATAATAATAATAATAATAATCATAATAATAATAATAATGGTAGTTTCGTGTACCCATAGTTGTCTTCATAGATGTCGCCTGCCCTTATCTCCACTAGTTGTACCCACTACCCTCCCCATTCTAATTACAATGTTTATTCATAATATGGTAGTTATACTATTAGCTGTCTTCATAGGTGTCGTCTTCTCCTATCTGCGCTAGTAGTACCCACTACCTTCCCCATTCGATCGGCTCCCTAACTCGTAGATACCCGTGCTGGTCCCACAGTAGGGTGTATCACTCCCCAAACTGGCAACCCGATACCACTAAAGATGCACGTCTTATATCTACATGATGTAACAACGTCTTACCTACCAGCCCAAGCCCACGCACGCACATGACCCCGTTGGACTTGCGTTGCCACCGCTAACCCGTTTTGACCTTTTACAATCAAACTCAGTAAGTGTGTCCCGTCCGCGGCTTGGGTCGAGCTCACAAAGATATTTAATGGGTTATTGGTTTGAAAAGGGTCCCCACACAAGCATTCCACCTATGCTTGGTCCCCACTAGAATTTCCCACTTAACCCCTTCTTATTCATGTCTTCTTACATGTTTTCAACTTGGTTAAGTGTTTATAATCATATCCCACAAGTAACCCATGTTATTCACTAAACAAATCAACATGTGTTATTGGTTAAGCTTGTCTTAACCCAATACACTTATTAGATCAATATATTATTGGTTAAGCTGGTCTTAACCCCATCCAGTTATATCTTATTGGTTAAGTTGGTCTTAACCCTATCCGCTTATCAAGTCAATATACATTATTGGTTAAGTTTGTCTTAACCCTATCATATCAATATATATTATTGGCTAAGTTTGTCTTAACCCTATCCGCTTATTAAATCAATATATTATTGGTTAAGCTAGTCTTAGCCCCATCCACTTATCAGATCAATATATATATATATATATATATATATATATATATATATATATATATTATTGGTTAAGCTGGTCTTAACCCTACCCACTTACCATGTTTTTTATGATTAAGTATATCTTAGTTCACAGATACATTGGTAATGAGAATAACTCCCCAAGTACCAACCCCGAAGACCAAAATCAACATCAGATTGTTACTCCGACAATCACTCACTCAACCAAACTTCTGTTTGTCATTCATATTCATCGTTGCTCAGCATTAATTAATTACAAATCCATAGAACTCTCACATTATGTCGATTGCTTGTGGCCGCTGGATATGCCGGGCGGTTCCTGGCAGACTTCCACCACAAGCAAGACTTAACCTCGTGTCTAAGAATCTTTTAATTTATGCCTTTGACCTCTCACATTAGACTACCGTTTGTGGTTGCTGGATTTGCCGGGCGGGTCCGGGCAGTCTTACACCACAAACGAATCTAACCTCGTGTCTTAGGCCTTTATTACTTATTTAATTTGTGCCTTTGACCTCTAACATTAGACTACTGTTTGTGGTTGCTGGATTTGCCGGGCGGCTCCGGCTGTCTTACACCGTAAACGAGTCTAACCTCGTGTCTTAGGCATTTATTATTACACAATATTATTCAACCCCAATTTGAATTAATATCCCAATTTCAAATTGCCAATAACTTCCAATTTTAATCCATGTCCATAATTGTCACTTAAACTATGTCCATAATTACTATGCATATAAATTAAGCCAATTAACGTCTCAAATTAAATATATGCCTTTATGCCAATTCACAATTATGCATATTTAATATTTTCCCATTATCCCCACGTCGTTCGTACATTGAACTTGAAATATATTAGACTCGCAAATAGTCTAACTCATAAAAAGGAAAGAAACATAACAACTTGCATAACACACAAAATAGATCTAACTAGCATAACACGGATCAAAACTGGCATGACTATGATTCATATTAACATAAATTTGCATAATCAACACTTGCATAGGCAATAGTCATAAAACATAAATTTGTATAAACTATGTACTCTCATTAATCTAAATGTGTAGATCTAAACATGTAAATATGAACTTGCATATATGAATATGGTTTTCCTTTGACTTGCATATGAATTTCATACAAACTTACATTCAAACAAGCGTATGATTCACATACAAAACTAGCATAGAAACATAAATTTGCACAAGTATGTTACTGCCATGGATCTAAATATAGATCTAATATCAAAATGTGAACTTGCATATGGATCTAAACATAGATCTAAACATAAAAATGTGAACTTGTATACAGATCTAAACACATAAATTAATGTCACAATTTTCGCTTATAAACTAACATATGTATATACTTGATTCACATATGTTTTACATCCCAACTTGCATAAGATTCACATATGTTTCAACATCCTAAACATGCATACATATACATGTTTTAACATCGCAAACTTGATTAAGATTCGCATATGATTTAACACATAAATTTGCATGAGATTCACATAACATAAACTTGCATATGATTCACAAATTAACGTATGTAAACTTGCATAAAATGAATCAAGTTAAACGTGTATAATTGTACATATAAATAGATCGACCAATCATACAACAACAAAACTGTCATATGTTCATAAACAGGCAATAACATCACATGTTTCAACAGACATTTTCTCATAAACCAATTACAACCCATCATAATTAATTTATTAATTATATTGTGAAAGAAATAGCACTCACAATCAAAAGAACAGTCTTGTTTTTCTGGGATCTGTATTCTGAAACTGAATGGCTCGCCTTTGATGTAGACTAATTGTTATTCTAATTTGGATTTAGATTTGATTTTGATTCTTGCTTCTATCTTGCTTTTAAGTTGAAGAAGGAATGTGGCTAAACTAGAACGATCATGGACGACATGATGGCTCCTTGGAATGAATTTGTGTGATTTAGGGTTTCAGGATTATGGTTGCTTTTATAGAAATTAAATCTTATGTGAGTCGTTAGATCGTTTAAGGAGCAATCAGAGCCATCCAACTTTTGAAAGTGTCACTCAGCCAATCATAGCATAACACATAAGCCATAACACCAAAGAATTTGCCACAAAGCTAATCAGAGAAGGCCACGTAAAAAAGACAATCCTTGACCAACAAAAAAATGTGCTACATGATGCGTACACGTCTTATATATATGTATATATGTATATATATATATATTTTCTTTTTATCTATCTTCCCAATTAGCCATTTTCACACTAAACCACTTTTTGAACAGCGTTCACACTAAGCCACTTTTTAGCCATTCCCCTAAAGAAAAAATATGGCGCTGGCGGGGATCGAACTCTATACCTCTTATATGCAGATTACATGTTCTAACCAAATGAGCTACTAAGTCTTTTGCTTACAAAACTTAGAACAATGCTAAGCATTTTTCTTTTCTCATTCTTCTTTTTCATGTTTTGCTTCAATATTTAATTTAAAAATATCTTCTTCATACGGAGTCCGATTTACACAAACTCGGACTCTAAGCAGAATTCCGAGGTGAACGCAATGGCGCAACCCGTTTCCCTTAATTCCCACATTTGAGATTAAGTATTACTTAATTCGTTAAATTTAATATTTAAAATCACGGGGTGTTGCAAACACTGTTCTTAAACCCCGTGTGAAAAGAATAAATCATTTAATTAAGATTACTGGAATTTCCAGTTATATTTAGTAACTATAATAAAAATGGAATGTGAATTGGGTTTATTGTGAACTGTGTTTTTAATGACATTCGTTCGTTAACCCGATTAACAATGAAATGTGATTTGGAATTTATAAATCTTTTAATTAAGATTTAATGGAATTTTCCAAAGTAAAGTTTTCCAATTTAACAAAACAAATTGGAATGGAATGGAGTTCAATTTGGTAATAATCAAAGTGAACTTCTGTGGAGGAAGATTGTTACTATATATGGAATTTAAGAGACTTGGTCGTTATTCCATTTATATTATCGGTTGGATATGGAAGTTTATATTGATTATATATATTGATCTATTTTCCGTGAAGATTCCACTGTTAATGGAATGTGATTTTGGGTTTATCGTGAGCTGTGTTTTAAATGTCATTAGTTCTTTAACCCAGTTAAAGATAAGATTAATTTCTTAACTTTGAATAATCATTAAGTAATGATTTTTGAGATTAAAACCAAGTAGAGTTTTGATGAATCTTTAATTAGATTGGAAGGTGAATCAGATAACCAAAATTATCAAATTCAAGAAATGATCGAGAATAGAGTATCACCAGTTTTGCTCCAAGCAATAGTTAAATCTTTAATTACATTTGAATGTGAAATGGTAATTAGTTTTTACCGATAACACAAGTGGTGTTAGATATGGAATATCACCAGTTTTGCTCCATGGGATGAATAGGTTTGGATTGGGAAATTAAATAAATGTTTATTTCAGTAAGGTTCGCTAATCCCGACTAGTTTGGATTAACCTTAATTTGGTTTGAAATCATATCCAAAGGAAGATTAAAGAATAAATTTTAAAGAATTTATCCTTGATAAAATTAATGGAAACATTTCACTAAAATGTGAATATTTGAATAAAAGAATATTCTGGATTGGAATGAGGCGTATGTTGTGTTTTAATAGCACTTGTTTATAAAATATGCGAGTTATTCGGAAAGATCGGGTTTTCCCATTCTGAATAACTGAATCGACGATAAGTTGATGATGATGACGGTGGTTGAAGACCGGAGGTCTTCACATCGTTTGGATGATTACTGATGTCTTTATTGGGCTATACACCCAAGACGAGGTAATAAGTGGTGATCATCCAGACGTACTTGGAGATCGACCGAATATGCGAGGACCTCTCTCTTGTATTGGACATATGGGATGAGGAATAAGGTGCCTCCGGTTTCATTCAGACCCAGAACGGACTTGTAAATGGATGTGTGTCTGACATTGGATTTTATTCTGTGTTGATTAATCTCTATTAAATATATATCTGTTTGGCAGTGGAGAACTTATTCTCTTGCTTATCGCTCTTCTCTGAACGTACGAGCTCAGAGGTTATATATCGACAGACATCAGTAGCATGACATGCTGAGATGCAAATGATCAAGGCTTATGTTGAAAAGTAGAGTCCTGTGGTTGATGATAAAAGCACGGCTTTAATATAGCATAGCTTTGTGTATAGCGTTAATTCGCGAGCCTCATACTCACGTGTGAACCCGAAACGGGAAGGTCCTCAGGGAGGACATGCAATTCCTTCTAGCTAGGAGTTCTGTCAGTGTTTTGTAAGCCCAGACGTTTTACTTATGCGGATGATGGATAGCGGGGCGCCTCAGTTATATCGGTCACTGCGGGGCCGATGGATGTTTTGGTCGACATACTGACCAGATTTATGCTCTATAAGGTGGGGAGACGCATGTTCAGGGATTTTTAATCCACTTAAAACGTGGACCGGCCCTGACGCTCCGTGTGTAGTTGCGGCTGAGACCTAAGACATGGGCTAGATTGTCTCGAATTGGCACAAGATGTTCCCTTTGCCTTGGTTCATAGATGGAATCCAACTTCCAATACGACATTTTACAGTTTTAGTTGTATATTATTGGCAACTTAGTGGAATGGGATGCTAATGTCGTATATGATTGATACATTTATATTTGAAGTTGATTTCTTCACTTATAGTAATAATAAAAGATGAAATTTCACGTATCAAGCATTATTTGGCAATTATAAGGTAAAACTCTATCCTCCGGCTTGCGTTGCATTGTGTGATGGGACCTGAGTCTTATAATAGCTTCATTGTTCTTTATTTAGCATTGCATTGTTTGTCTTATGCACTGGTATTCTTGGGGGTAAACCATTCCGCGTTATACGGGGTGGTGCATTGATATATCTAACTTTAAAATCAAGTTAAATAACTTTTTTAGTTCTCAGACCAAACACATGACTGACTTGGAGTTTATTGTTTTAACCTAAACTCTGGTTGCTCCTATTTTCCACACGGCAGCTAGTAGTTTGGTTTTGTAGATATTATATTCATAGGATCCTGGATTTACATTTGGAACTATACTCGGAATGCTCTGCATCCGTGTATTCCTTTCAGTTGTTTTGTATTATTTTCTGCTGCATTGTAATTTGTATTTCTCTGATATTTTCCGATGTATACTATTTATTCATACTCTATATATTCTTGTACTCTGATGTAAATTGTTGTAATAAGCAATGAAATGTTCTTCTGTTTGTGTTCTGATTTGTCATGTTCTAAACTCAACCCGGGCTTTCCCATAAGGGCAAATTTGGGTCTTGTCACTTAGAGCCATTCTAAACGGGTCGTTGCTTCCTGTAAGGATTACATTTGCACAGATAACAATAACATATACTTCGAATGGAAATCTCACATAGCGGGAAGAGAATATATTACCAAAAATAAGATGTACCATTTATTTCTATATCACAGAAATACATAGTCACAGTTACATTTATTCAATAGGTACATCAAATAGCTCATTTTCATAAGATTCCAAAAGAAGCAAAGCAATAACTACCAATAATATCATAATAACTTTGTCTTCTCCATCGGCTTCAATCCTAACTTCATCTATGGCTTTACCCAATCTACTGACCTTTTGGATGTTAAGGGGAGGGGTCATAACATAAAGTTCTATGTGACTGGAATATAGTGTTACTTATTGTCTATACCTTATATTTTTAGCAGGTTACACATGTCAAGGTATGTCTACGCGCAAACAAGATTTCACACAAACATAAATATCTAACCAATGGGGTAGATATCCAAGTCAATCACCCATTAGTGTCTTTAGTGTAAAGAGCCAACGAGGTGGCATTCTCGGTCACTTATGGCCCTATTAAAGGTGGATTTTTAATATATATATGTAGAGAGAGAGACACACACTAGACCTCTCACATTAGACCATATACATGTAGATGCTGGATACGCCGGTCGGTTTCGGGCAGGCTTCTACTAAAAATCGGTTCAACCTAGTGTCTTGTGTACTAAGTTTATGAATGGTCCATGGCACCTAGACATCTCACATTAGTTGGGCCTACTTGTAGTTGCTGGATATGTCGATCGGTTCTGGGCAGGCTTCTACCATAAATGGCAATTAACCTTGTGTCTTTATGTCATTTATTTATATATATGTTTAAACCATTCCATATATATACGCATACACAAGAAAACAAATACATATGTATATTTGTTAAGGGGATATTTCAAATTCAATCTTTAATTTAATCGCATTTTTACGCTAATATAACGTTAATTACGTTTAAATAAGTAATATAATAATAGCGCCTAATTAACATAACATTCCTATAAATGGAAAAACGTTTTAATTGGGATGGAAGTTGCCATCTTATCCAAATTAAGGCACACAAGATAGATTTTTCCATATTTTACCGCTACACATAAACATGATGGCATAATGAACATATAGCAAATAGTAGTGAATGGAAAACATATACATAGATATAACAATTATAACTTGTATCCTTAGGCATGTAGAAATGATTTAAATATTAAATTAAAAGTAGAGTATTTCATACATTCGCACATGTATGTTTACAAACCCACCCTTTTTGTGGTGTTATACACCCAAAAATGTTTACATTTGATCTATTCCAATTTATGAATGAGTTTTGTAACGTCTCATATTTTCAGTAGTAAGATATTTAATATATTTTATTATTTAATATATTGATTTGGAATTTTAAATGGATTTAAAATATATAATTCGATTGTATAATGAAGCTTGAACGTTGAATTTATATATAATATAAAACGAGCTCGAAATGGCGCGGTAGTTCGTAATTTGAGTTTTGAACTTCAATTGAATATACTGGATCCGATATAAGTCGGAATTCTATGAAACAAGAATCGTTCGGATTGATTTGATTATATTTTCTGATGGAAGAGAAAAATCGAGATTTCATGTTATGGATTGTTAATTATGTCCAATTAAAATTTCCAAATAGTCGCTATGGAATTATTTATTAATTATAGCGATTAATTTAATAATTTAATTCGATTTAAAAAGGGTTTTTAATCATAACTTGAGATAAAGATCGAATTAAGCTACGAAACTAATTCTGTTGGATTCATAATGATGTTTAGAGTTAGAATAGATATATAGTTTATTATTTTTGGAGACCGGATATTTTTTGTGTCCAAAATATAGTTGTTTTACGTGTAAATTGGAATAACGGATTATTGAACGAAGCCCGTTTTCAGCGAAACTAATTTTATTGAATCCATAATGATGAGATGTAGTAGTGTTTCAAGTTATTGGATTTATTATGTGACCGTGGGAAATTTAAACATGTGTTTTTCACGTATGATTTATAAAGGACGTCTTTTCAAACGATGTCGGAATTCGAAGAAACCTATCCCATTGTGTAAGGAATATTTTTCTATGCTAAGAAGTAGGAGTTTCGTCTCAATCGAAGGACGTATGTGGGTGTTTTATTGTGTTACTTCATGGCTAAGTATAGTTTAATAATATTTTAATAAAGTCATAATCTTATAAATACCCCCACTGTACCAAATACCCTGATAATTTGGTCAAAAATTCATTCGTGGTCAACAGACTATAAATTTTTTGCCTTCGTCCTAAATCAAAATGAATGAACCAAATTTTCTGACTTTCCTCCACTAAAATATCTCAATCGGATCACTTAAACTGAAATCACCAAAAAAGAAAAGATGTCGAGCTCAGTTAGCTCTCCAAGATGAACTGGTGCGATCGGAAGTTGTGAACCGTGGTGAGCGAATGGACGTGGGAAAGCCACTGGGTTCGTGGCTTCATAAAGACGGAAGGGAGGATCGACTTAGCTGAGTTTTGGGTCGGTAGCCATCGCCGTTGAGCAGCTTCGCGGGAAGACATCGGATTAAACTCTGATCGTCAAAGTGAGGCGCTGCAAGGAGGAAGAACAGACAGGTGACCATGGGTTTTGCTAAAGCTGTATAGTTTGGGCACAAATGAAGACAACAAAAAAATTGGAGCAACTCGCGCTATAGGAATGTCGAGAAAAAGCTTTGCGGCGTGATTTGGTGTACAAGAGGGAAACACTTTGATTAACGTGAAGGGCTATGAACGAATGGAAGTAGCAGCGTGGTATCGGAAGGTGGGGAGAAAAGCAACGTTGGGAAGCTGAACATGTAGCAGGTGAATGGTAGGCACTTTATATTCTGGAAATATAATGGTGGTCAGTACAATACTAAAGAAGCAGCTACAGTTGGGCAAATTATAGAAACAGAAGTGAATAGTAAAGAAATGCGTGAAAGGGGGGGGAGGGTTATATGCTTTAAAATGTAAAGCAGTAGTACTGTTTCAACATATATAAAAGAAATAAACAAAAGTGGACACATTTCGAGCTGAAGTATATTTCGAAGTGGCAGCTTTATGTTGGGGAACTCTGTTACAAAGGGACAGTGGCCATATATACTAGTGAAAATAAAATGAAGGTCTGATGAAGCTGGGTTTTCGTGTCGAACGCAGTAGCATAAAATAGTAAGAATGGGTTAAAACATGAATGGTGTATTGTTTCCAAAACAAAGAAGAGCAGCGGTATCTACACAAAGAACTAGGGAAGAGTTGAGCTGTCAGTCTGCATGGTTTTAAGGTATGAAGGAAATAGAAGTGGTGAAGTAACTGTGTAAGGTCATGGTAGGATAAACGGGACAAAACAAAATAATGTGGGCTTGGGAACAAATATTGGGCATGTGAACAAAACAATCAACGATGGGCGGATAGTATCCGTGAACAATGGAGAGTTTATGTGTATGTGCAAACTGTATGGCACGAAGAAGAAGATGGGAAGAGGCAGCGTGGAATTAGGGAAAATGCTTGGCACAGTTTGGAGCAAAACATTGGGACGTAGGTCGATAAATGAAGGAAGCTTCACCGGAACAAATTAGCAAAAGCAGATGTTGGTGCCAGTGACTATGGAGTTTGTGAACTCATTAACCTGGCTTACGTTGAAATGCATTAACAAAAGAGGCGTGGGTTTCATTTGTGAAGGGGAGCAGTTGAAATGAATATGACATGGCGTGAAGAAGTTAATATTGGTTTGAACCTGATCCACTTTTGGAGGATTAACATCGTGTGCGGACATGTATGAATAGTACCATCCATATTATAGTTCAACGTGAAGAAGGGGTTATTTTCAACGGAAACAATGAATGCTTGGTGAAGAGAAAACAAGGTGGCTCATATCGAAAGTAAATTATCTCGACCTTAGCCACGTTATAATTATTTTTAGAAAGTAACTAACGTTGAGGAACCTAAATTAATTAAGTGATTATCAAAATAAATCGTCTAATTTATATTATTTATAACTATCGCATATGTGATCAAAATGGAACTAGACAAGTTGTACTAGAACTGTATCAAAGAATATAACTTTATGGACTGATCTGGACTATGGAGAAGACGACCGGAATTAACAGTTGAATTAAACATTACTTAATTTAACCGTAATCAATCACTTCAGGAATAAATGGAAATCAAAGTGAGTTTAACTCAATCGTTTACCCACTTATATTTATATAAGTCGGGTTTATTAATTATGTGCTATGCTTGTTAATCGTTTGATGGATGCTATATATATATATATATATATATATATCTGTGTTGAGCTGATCTGATTAAATTAAACGATCGTTTAATTAATTGGAACCAATCGTTATTTATAACGAATATTTCCATATGAGGTAACTTACCACGTTGGTTATGTTTATAGTATATAAACGTAAATTAAAACATGAGTGCTTGGATTACTGTGATTTATATATTGTTGAATATTATATCTGGTTATTGAATTGAAATTGTGGTAACGTATTTGATGCAGGGAGAAACAGGTTGGAGGGATCCAACTGGATTCCTCAAAATTATTATTTATTTTCATATTACTGTTATATGAACTGTATGAGCAACCCAATTGTTTGGTTGATTTGTTTATGGATTTTTGAATCGTAATTCAATGATTGTTGTGATATTAACCAATGGGCGGTATTGGTTGAGTAAATGGCATCAGATGGCTTTAAAATCAGTTAGTTTATAAATATGGTTTTACCGTCAGGTGAATCGATAGAAATGAAGTTATATAATTTATTTTTGTAACCGAAAATAGATTTTTGAAATCTAATAATTTAAATGGAAATTTATTTAAAAGGAAATAAATAATTACTTTTAATTATTTAAGTTATAAATAATTATATAGTGATTTTATAACAAAATTTTTTATGTAGATAAGATTTATAAATAAACGATCAGAAATTAAGTAACAGATAAGTATTGGATTTATTGTTTCTAAGAAAGCATAAAAATGAAGTTATTTAAGTTAATTATAATATTAATTAATTTAAAGGTGAAATTAATTGGAATCGGTCAAAGGAATTATTGTGTTTTGAGTTAACCAAGTCGAACGTTTCAAATGAGGTTGATTATTAAGTTGAATTGGTTTATTATCAAGTAACCAAATGAAATAACTTAACGAATAGTTGTTTAATTTTAATAAAAGTTTAAAAAGGAAATTTATTATTTATTTTTGTTAAATAAGTAATTAACTAATTTTATAATAGTTAATGTTGAAGTAAATTATTATTTTTAATAATAGTAATTTTAGTAATTACCTTGTAAATGAAATTCGTCTAGGTAAGGAAATCAAAGATTTGAAATGAAAACATGTTCGATTATAAAGGAGATTATGAATGGGTTTTGTATTAGAACCCGAGTTTTATAAATTAAGTTATAAAAGGGATTGTGAGCGAACACGATAGCTTGAAATAAACATTAACTTAATATGTGAATTGAGTGAAAAGAAATGAGGTAAAAAGGATTTTTATATTGAACCAAAGTCATAAATAAGGTTTATAAAGGAGATGTGGAGTCGAAATGTTGATTTCGAATTGACGATACTTAATAATGAGAGTAAGAGAATGAATAGAATTGAAATGAGACTTTCAAAATGGAAAATGGTCGAATGAATTAGAAATGGAATAGTATGGGTTGATAACGAGTTAATATAAGAACTAGAACCTAAATAGAGATTGGTTGAGTGATCTTCTGAGTATAAATCTGATGTTGATTTCGATCTTCGGGGTTGATACTTAGGGAATTATTCACTTACCAATTTACGGTCAGGGACTAATGAAATGTTGAAGTATAGAAATTCATGAATAAGTGATAAGAATGTTTCAAGCTATGAAATAAAGAAATTGGGAATATAATTTGGAATTTTCAAAGTAACGGAAATAAAAGGATATGACGACCCCATTTCCCGTACAAACGGAGACAAGGGTAATCTTTGGAATATAACACAAAAATAGGTAATAGCAGAACAGAATTAAATAAATACACCATATAATGAACAATAGAATATACTGGATAAAAGTAATCATCAGAGTTACACAGTATACAGGATCTTACTTAGTACAAATACAGTTCAACTATACATATATGTCTACAGCGGAAACAAACAAAATATGTACAATAGGAGCTGAACAACATAAAAAGAGATAAATGATAGAATCCATCTTTAGCTCCAGCTATCCAGAGGAAGCCAGCTAAACCTGAATACAAGGCTGCCCGTGTAGGGAAAGTGGCACCCGAGTTTGAAAGTGAAACAAACTACGAGTCAGTCATGGGACTGGTATGAGAAATCTACTCCACACATTTAAAATATGGCTAATCACAGGACCACGCCACTTTCGTGGAACGGGTTTACTCCATTGGATTGCCAGTGATTTAAAAACAAATATTTCTATTAAACATCGCAATGCTTTTTATAAAAATGAAGCCATTATAAGACTCAGTTCCCATAATACAATGCAACGCAAACCGGAGGATAGAGTTTTTACCTTATAACGGCCAAAATATGCTTGATACGAATAAAACAAAGGCATTTGATATTATTGCTAGTGTTTGTATGTTTTGAAAACAATTTCAAATCATAACTATCAATCATAGATGGCATTAATGCCCCATACCACTATGTCGCCATATATAGGTATACAATCAAAACCGCAAGATGTCGTATTTGGAAATTGGATTTCCGTCCTGAACCAAGGCAAAAGATAGTCCTTACCGAATTCGAGACGCTCTAGCCCGCCCCTCAGGCAAGTACTCAGTCAAGCCTTTGGATCATCAGGGCCGGTCCACCGATGTGGATTAAAATTCCTGAACAATGCGTTTCCCCGCCCTATGGGGCGTAGGTGAGCCAACGAATGACTCCATCGGACCCGGATCGTCCGATCAAACCGAGGCGCCTCGCAACAGCAACAACCACATAAGTCAAACTCGTCAGGGCGTGTAAAACCACTTACGCCACTTCTAGCTAGAAGGAAACACATGCCCTCCCTGATGTCCTCTCCCGTTTCTAGTTCATACCGGGGTGTGAGGCTCGCGATTTCACGTTATACACAAAGCTACGCCACACGGGCGGTGCTTTGATCATCACCAGAAGACTTTGCTTTTCAACAGAAGCCCTGATCATTTGCCACTTAGGCATGCCACATTAGCAATTCTTGCCATGCGACTGATGTCCATCGATATACAACCTCTGAGCTCATGAGTTTCAGAGAAGGGCGTTAAGCAAAAGAATAAATTCTCCGCTGCCAAATAGATGTATATTTAACAGAGATCAATCAACACAGAATAAAATCCAATGTCAGACACACAGTCCATTTACAAGTCCGTTCTGGGTCTG
Source organism: Allium sativum (assembly GCA_030737875.1). NCBI lineage: Eukaryota > Viridiplantae > Streptophyta > Magnoliopsida > Asparagales > Amaryllidaceae > Allium > Allium sativum. Next base: position 889,114,704 of record CM060920.1, read on the forward strand.
AACGAAACCGGAGGCACTAAATACCTCACAAACCCATCGATCACCACGTACGTCTGGATGATCACCACTCATTATCCATATTTCGGGATGCCTCCCAATCAGGACCTCGGTTACCATCCAAACGAGGTGAAGATCTCTGGTCTTCGACCACCGTCTTCATCTTCGATTTCTTATCGTCGATTCAGTTATTCAGAATGGGTTAAACCCAGTCTTTCTGAGCAACTCGCGTATATAATAAACAAGTGCAACACTAATATACACATGCATCATTTCAATTCATCAGTCACTAACCGTCAATCAGTAAGAGAACGATTTCCCAAATATTAACCCCGAAGGCCGAAACTAACATCAGATCAACACCGAGGAAACCATTCGACTTAGCCAACCTTCAGTTAATTTCTAGATCACATCCATATCGTTTATAATATTTTATAACGATTTATTGCTATTTTTATTTATTTTAAAATAGCGAATATATTAAAAACGACGCTTCGGGCCATAACACGACCATGGCGCTGTTTTTCTTCAGATTTGATTTACACATATCTGAAAATCTAACTGTTGGATCTTCACAAAATTTACATCACTAGAAAGATCTTTTCAAAACGAATCCAACGGTTCCAGTTTCGGGAAATCCCGACGGTCGGATCTTCCTGTATAATCGTTTGAAGTTTCGATTTCAAAATACGAACTGCAGCGTCGTTATTCGATTAAATATAGCTATATATATAATCGTTTCTGGCGCTGTTTTTCTTCATATTGGAATTAAACATTCCAGACAATCCAACCGTTTGATTTTTACAAAGTTGGTGCCGTTGGAAAGATATTTCCAAGGCGAACCCAACAGTTACGATTTCAGGAAAATCCGATGGTCGGATCTCCCGGTAAAATCGTTTGAAATCACGGTTTCAAAATACGAACTGCAGCGTCGTTATTTGATATATTTTAATTCTATTTATATATATATATATATATATATATATCGATTCTTCGATTTCAAAGCTACATTCTTTTCATACATTTAATAAAAATGATATTTTTATCTAACTGTCTTCTATTTCAACATTTCACTATATTTAACAATTCATGTATATAATAAAAATGTGATTTTTATTATAAAACAATTCATTTCAAAACACTATTATTTTATATAGTTCATATAGGTAATAAAAATAGGATTTTTATTATAAAACAATTTCTTTTAAAACAAGGTCATTTTACATAGTTTATATAGATGATAAAAAGGTGATTTTTATTATAAAACAATTTATTTCAAAATATGAATACCATTCAACACATGAATTTCTATTCAACGAATGAATATCGATTCAACACATGAAGGTTTTCTATAGTTTATATATATAGATAAAAATGTGATTTTTATATTTAAAACACGAACACCATTCAACACATGAATTTCAATTCAACGAATGAATATTGATTCAACAAATGAAGGTTTTCTATAGTTTATATATATATATATATATATAAGAATGTGATTTTTATATTTAAAACACGAATACCATTCAACACATGAATTTCAATTCAACGAATGAATATCGATTCAACACATGAAGGTTTTCTATACAACGAATAAATATAGTTTCAGCAAATGAAAATAATTCAAACACATGAATATTATTCAAAATTTCGGCAGCAAAACGGCAGGGTAGTTAAAACCGGGACCGTCCCTAGTACGGCTCCTCGCTCTACCTTAAAACCTCTCGGTTTTTGACAATGGGGATCATGCATCTAGTTCGCACGCAGGCGGCATGTATATATTTATTTCATTTCCACAAACTAATCCTATGTGGTTTCAACCAAATATTTCTCAACCGCAAATGGGTATTTTTCAGGCACAATCAATCAATATCAACCACAAACAATCCCAATCAACCATTCGCTATCAATCAATTTTTACACCAATCACAACCAATAAATATCATCCATGGTTTGTGGACGAGGGGCGTATATATATATATATATATTTATATATAGCAATTCACTTCTATTTCAACACATATATAATTTTTACAATGCATATACAACTTATACATCAAACGTACAACTTATACAACGCTTATACATGAGGTGTACAACGCTTATATAACTCATACACCGACTATATAATTTATACATCGTCGTTTTCCATATCGTCTATAAATTAGAAATCTCACATTGGGTTCCACTCCACCAAAAATAGCAGAAGGCTCAGAAAAATATGCGGCCTCTTCTAGAAGGTAGAAGACGTCCACACGAGTCCACTGTCTCTTATTTCACTAAATTTCGACATGAAGCGAAAAAGATATGATTTTTCAAAGTTTGCAACGGTTTAAAGGTGTTAAAATCAGATTAAATAAACAAAGCCGATTACCTCAGCAAATCGTTTGAAACTAGGGTTGTAATTTTCTCCCAATCCGTGAAGCTAGAGGACGATCGGCCTTCGCAGCGTCGAAGGGCTAGGAGAGAGCTTCGAGCGCGTAGGGGAGTGGGCCAGCTCGGTGGACCCAGGTGATGGCGGCAGCGGTTGAAAGGCTACGACTTTGAAGGCCTGGATCTCGCGATTCACCAGACGAGAGGGGGTGCCACGACCATGGATTTGAAGCTTGAGGGGAGCTCTTCAAAAACCCCAACTGGGTCGAAGGCTATCGATGCATGTAGGAGGAGAAAACGAGGGGGAAAGCTCGGAACCCTTTTCCGTCGTTCGCGATATCAGATTAACGGGGAGAGAGAAAATCGTTTGACCAATGATTTTTTTTTATTTATAAATTTTCAAAAACCCAAAAATACCCGTCTTCACGTACTAACACCAATCCAAACCCAACGATTGTCGTCCCTAGCGTTTTACCCCCATTCGGAACACAACGGGATATGTTTCGTAGGCCCATTCGACTGTTTTAGTCAGTTTTCCTTCAAATTAAAATATAAAACATTCAATATTCGATTAGAACGTACATTTCAATTTGCCAAGGCCACAAACTGATTCGAAATATTCCAGAAAAATAAATCTGGCTATGTTTTGACGATACGGTCCCAACAAAACTAGTTTCGTCGAATTCTGAGATCGTTTGCAAAAAGGCCGATTTCTGGTCGATCCAATTTAACTGTAATTGACCAAAACACGTTTTCCTTTTCCACGCTCACATACTAGCTTCAAAATTTATGAAATTTGAAACCTAGTAATAACTTCACATCCGGGATCCAACAAAAGTGGTTTCGTCGAATTCCGAGGTCGTATGCAAAATGGCCAATTTCACGGGCTATATAAATTCCATAGCGACCTTTCTGAAAATTCATTTGGCCATAAATTTTGCTTTCGCTATGAAAATTTGATTCTTCAGATTCGTTAGAAAGGTATTCACTAACAGATTTAAATATTTTTGGTTTCACTCAAATCCGTTTTGTTTTGCACCCGATACAGTCCGACAAAGTTTGAATTCAATTTTTGAAACTGCAGCGCCATTTCAGGCCTTGTTTATAATTAGAATTAATTATGTTCGTTTTCAATTGTTGATTCAAACTCAGTTTTCATTGCTATTATTTAAAATGTTTATTTTATATATTTAAAATCTATTATTTTAGCCAATTTAAAAATTTTAAATTGGTTCAGATTTTCTGGGTCGTTACAATCTCCCCCACTTAAAACTTTTCGTCCCCAAAAAGGAACAAAGTAGAAAGTGGTTTGATTAATCAACTCTACGTTCGATCTGGCTTCAATTCTCCAACTTTTCAGTTTCTGGGAATTTTCAAATTCTTCAAAAATTTGGCTAACACCCGGAATTTTCGAAAAATTTCGCCATAACCTCCTTTGTACGGGGAGAGGTTTGGAAATTTATTGGGCCGTATTAGGTACCCAATAAATCCTAATAAGCATACACATATTTATAGTGAAATATTTTGGTGTTTACAGGGGAGCGTGTATTGATAATAACTCCAGAGAATAAATTCTCGTCACCCTGTCAAAGCCTGAGGGAGTGTGTATTATTAATGCTCCAGAGGATAAATCCTTGTCACCTCGTCTCGTGTGGGAAATAAATAGTCCATGTGCCGTATCTAATAACTAGAGAGACGTGATTATTGTCAACTCTAGACCCGTGTGGGGTTTTTATTAATCTGGCAATTTTATCGTTACAATTTAAATAGTCCATATCAGTCATCAGTTCAACCTGTAAAATATAGTCATCGCCATACAAGCCTCTCGCTCGTATGGTAAATCTTCCACCTCGTCACACAAGCTCCAAATGCTTATGCGGTATATGATGAAGTATGCCTATCTTCTGAAGTATGCCATGTAATGTAGTTCAAAATTAATTGTTACTATCCTATGGCGACAATTATTTTTACACACAGAATAACCAGCACTCTGCATCCAATGGCATTCACAGGAGTTGATATAATAATATTTTGCATCCAACTCATTAAGGTTTACCTATTTTTCGGGCACACAAATAAAATCTTTACTCAACAGCTAATCCATTTACCTATTCAAACATATATAATACATATGTATATATATTTCTATTTATTTTCTAATCAGTTCAATGTGTGATTTAATCGAATAAATTCTACCATTCATTCTATTATTGATTAAATTAACTATCGTTTTGATAATTTAATTAATCAAACTTACCATCACACAACTCAAACAATCAATCCAATTGTTTTTAGCTTTTTAAAAATCATACAGATCAATTTCTATATTCTTTTAAAATCATTCAGACTATAGAATTAAAAGTGCACATCCATGGAAAGAAAATAACAATTGAGTAGAGAACTAATTGGTAATGCAAAGTATGGTAAATGTACCTTACACCGGAGTCAATCAGAGATATCTATTCGGCATCTGGGATAGGCTTTCTGAATGCTCTCCTCAGTTTCCCAAGTACAATCTCGTGGATCTCCACTCCATTGCACTTTGACTAAGTGAACCTTCTTGTTCCTCAGTTCTTTGGTCTCTTTGCCGATGATCTTCAGCGGCTCTCGTCTCACAGCTAATTCAGGGGTAATTTCAATATCATGTTGAGATGCTTCTTTGTAAGCTTCGTTAAATGACCAGATATCTTCGAAAAGTTTTTAACGAACTTCCGGTAATAGCTAGCCAATCCGAGAAAACTGCAGACTTCAGTGGGGGTGCTAGGCTGCTTCTAGTTTTGAATAGCTGTGATTTTGCTTGGATCCACAGCAATTCCTTCTTTCGATACGACGTGGCCTAGAAATTTTACTTCATCTTGCCAGAATATACATTTGGAAAGCTTTGCTTTCAATACATTCCTTCTCAGAATTTCTAGAACCTGTTCCAAATGCTTTTCATGTTCGGCCTTTGACTTAGAGAGGATTAAAATATCGTCAATAAAAACCAGAACAAATTTATTCAAAACCCCTCTGAACACCCTATTCATCAGATCGACGAAGTAAGCATGAGCGTTACATAAGCCGAACGGCATTACTAACCACTCGTAGAATAAGTCGGGACCTCTGAATGCTGTCATTGGAACACAATCTTCGGCAATTCGTAGTTGATGGAAACCTGTACCTAGGTCCATTCATGAAAATACTTGTGCGCCATTTAATCGATCCAACAAATCATCAATCCGCGGCAAAGGATATTTGTTCTTTATTGTCTGTTTGTTCAGATCACGATAATCCACACATAGACGTAGAGTTCCATCAGATTTTGGGACAAACACCACTGCTGCTCCTGAATCAGAGAAACTAGGCCTGATTAGACCCTTCCATACTAGCTGTCATGTTTGATTGTCAAGTTCTTCTTTCACTTTCAAGGACATTCTTTGAATAGCGTGAACTACCGGCCTTGCATTGGGAATCAAAGCAATTTTGAAATCTATTTCCCTCTGCGGAGGTAAGTGAACAACTTCTTCGAACACATCAGCATAGTGCTTGACGACAGGAATTTCTTTGATGAGGTCAGGAATATTCTCTGTAACTTCCGGGATAGTTTCTATTTGGGCTGGAGAAACATTCAAAGCTGCCCAGAAGTCTTTTCTATTAGATTTCTGACCTTCACACAGTATGATTATATAAATCCCTGATTTAATCTTAGCCCTAACAACTCTCTCGGCACATCTAACCACTGCTTCATATTTGGTTAGCCAATCCAATCCCAGAATAAGATCGAATTCATTAAAATTCATGACGGCGGAGATAGTAGGGAATTTATAGCAGGAAAAAGAGACAGGAACCCCACAAACCCAACTGAGACCGATGGAACCCCCAACTGGATTTTGGACAGTCATTGGTTCTTTGAGCTTTTTCAATTTCAAATCCAACTTCTTGACTGCACTCTTTGCAGTAAAGCTTCGTGATGCGCCAGTATCAAACAGTACTTTAACTGGAATGTTCTTAACATTGAGCGTGCCTTCTAAAACATCAGCCCTTTCTTGACTAGCTGAGGGCTCGGAAGTCTCTGCCAATTCATTTATATGTACTGCTTCAGATTTCTTTGAGAGTTGGCACTCCCGTGCAATATGACCTGCTTGGCGGCACTTATGGCATCTCCTTTCCCCATGTGGGTTCTTTTGTTTCTTAGTGAGCTTAGATCCACTTTTTCTTCGTTTGTTCCAAGATTTCCAACTTATCGCCAAATGTCCTTTTCTATTGCAGCTTGAGCACGTGGCGGTCGTTATTCGTTCGTTCCCAGATTCAGCCCTTTTTCTCTTAGCACTGGGCTTCTTATTGACCTCAGACTTCGTACTGGCTTCTGCAATATCAGTTTCTGACTCTTCTTTGTTACTAGGACAGGCTTCCTCTTCGTCGCGCAACATACCTTTCTTATGGAGATCTTCGTACTGATAAGCCATATAAATCATTTCGGAGAAAGGAAGTTTCACATTCCTCATTACACTGTTCTGATATTTTCTTTGCAGGCCATGAATAAATCTCAGATTCTTCCTCTTTGGATCTTGAATCATATGAGGAGCAAAGTGAGCAAGTTCATTGAATTTCTTATGATACTCTGGGATGGTCATATCACCTTGTATCAGATAAGAAAATTCGTCACATAATCGCTCGGTTGCTTCGGGAGGAGTAAATCTTTCTAGGAAGATCACTTTGAATCTGTCCCAGGTGATATCACCTTCCGGATTATCTTTGATGATTGTTTCCCACCAAATTAAAGCTTCTTCTTTGAGCGCCCAAGATGCTACTAACCGTTTCTGGTCATCTCTCAGCGGATATGGTCAAAAATTCTTTCGACAGAACTCATCCAAGCTTGAGTCTGAATTATAGATTCATTGCCCGAGAATTGTGCTCCGTTCAGATTTCAATATCTCTTTAATAGAGCCTCTAGATCTGGTTCTGTATTCCTTCTGTTTCTGGCACTCATTTTTCTAGTACTTCTGCAAACAGCAGATCAAGTGTCAGGTCACAGAAAGTGTATTTTAAAACATAGAAACATATACTTCAAATGTAAATATGTCTATCGAGGTGTAATTCCCTTCTTCTTTACTCATACTAGGATATTACTGATCCTATCTGTGTAGAGTTGCCCGTCCCAGAACACTACTGGTTCTATTTCTGACGAGTTCGTTCATATGTTATATTCCAGAACTAAGCATAACCAAAGCTATGATACCACGCTATGACGACCCCATTTCCCGTACAAACGGAGACAAGGGTAATCTTTGGAATATAACACAAAAATAGATAATAGCAGAATAGAATTAAATAAATACACCAGATAATGAAAAATAGAATATACTGGATAAAAGTAATCATCAGAGTTACACAGTATACAGGATCTTACTTAGTACAAATACAGTTCAACTATACATATATGTCTACAGCGGAAACAAACAAAATATGTACAATAGGAGCTGAACAACATAAAAAGAAACAAATGATAGAATCCATCTTCAGCTCCATCTATCCAGAGGAAGCCCGCTAAACCTGAATACAAGGCTGCCCATGTAGAAAAAGGGGCACGAGTTTGAAAGTGAAACAAACTACGAGTCAGTCATGGGACTGGTATGAGAAATCTACTCAACACATTTAAAATATGGCTAATCACAGGACCATGCCACTTTCGTGGAACGGGTTTACTCCATTGGATTGCCAGTGCTTTAAAAACAAATCTTTCTTTTAAACATCGCAATGCTTTTTATAAAAATGAAGCCATTATAAGCCTCAGTTCCCATCACACAATGCAACGCAAACCGGAGGATAGAGTTTTTACCTTATAACGGCCAAAATATGCTTGATACAAATAAAACAAAGGCATTTGATATTATTGCTAGTGTTTGTATGTTTTGAAAACAATTTCAAATCATAACTATCAATCATAGACGGCATTAATGCCCCATACCACCATGTCGCCATATATAGGTATACAATCAAAACCGCAAGATGTCGTATTTGGAAATTGGATTTTCATCCTGAACCAAGGCAATAGATAGTCCTCACCGAATTCGAGACGCTCTAGCCCGCCCCTTAGGCAAGTACTCAGTCAAGCCTTAGGATCGTCAGGGCCGGTCCACCAATGTGGATTAAAATTCCTGAACAGTACGTTTCCCCGCCCTATGGGGCGTAGGTGAGCCAACGAATGACTCCATCGGACCCGGATCGTCCGATCAAACCGAGGCGCCTCGCAACAGCAACAACCACGTAAGTCAAACTCGTTAGGGCGTGTAAAACCACTGACGCCACTTCTAGCTAGAAGGAAACGCATGTCCTCCCTGATGTCCTCTCCCGATTCTGGTTCATACCGGGGTGTGAGGCTCGCGATTTCACGTTATACACAAAGCTACGCCACACAGGCGGTGCTTTGATCATCACCACAAGACATTGCTTTTCAACAGAAGCCCTGATCATTTGCCACTTAGGCATGCCACATTAGCAATTCATGCCATGCGACTGATGTCCATCGATATACAACCTCTGAGCTCATGCGTTTCAGAGAAGGGCGTTAAGAAAAAGAATAAATTCTCCGCCGCCAAACAGATGTATATTTAACAGAGATCAATCAACACAGAATAAAATCCAATGTCGGACACATAGTCCATTTACATGTCCGTTCTGGGTCTGAACGAAACCGGAGGCACTAAATATGTAACACCCCACCTCCGCCAGGGTGGCTCTTGCAAGCACTCTGACTTTGGAGGGGCGTTTGAATCAGGTAAACATGCATAATGATATATCAAGGCAGAACAAGAACATATGTATATATGTAAACAGAGTAAATAACATAGATAAAACAGCGGAAGATTTTAAACCATTTCAAAACAAGTCTGGTACAACATAATGTCAACTTTCCAAATACACAAGTCTAGATAAAAACAACATTACTGAAAAACTGAAATACATAAGCACTATCCCCAAAATAAGTGATAACCATAGCTAGCTTCATGTCAAGACCGTACATGAGCTAAAATCCTACAAGCAAGCGATCAGAAATCCAAGCTAAGCTCCAATATTCCCTCCCTGAGAACCTAGGGGGGGGGGGTGAACGGAAGAAAAGAGGCGAAAGAAAAACAGGTCAATCAAAAAGACTGAGTAAGCCCTACTACAATCAATGTAAACTGATAAAGTTAACTGGCATGATGAAAGCTGAGATGAACATATGGATAACTACATACTAGCATGATGATTAACTAACAAGGTAGATAAAGGTGTCATCGCATAATCAGGTTTAAGGTTTTTGCACCACAGGTGTACTAGCAAACTAACATGACTTGAATAAGCAAGTATTGATCCCTTGGCCCAAGCTTTGGCCCAATAACATGAAGTGACCCTAATACGCGGTCCAACCAAACGGTCTAGTCGACCGGCTCCCTATAAGCCTAACTCGTCACGTGTTGGTGTCAATGCGGCCCAAAACATAATTGTAGTCAGACTGTGCAGGGTCTCCCGTCGGGTGTATCAAGCCCTAGGGTGGCAACCCCTGGACACCATAAGCATAAGTGCACAGTCTCGATCTACCGGTACCCGTGCATGTTTTCCCCGGCTTCGGACTAAGTGCACGACCATAGTCCGCCCGGAACTACACCGGCGTACCACTCTGCCGTCGTTTTTGGTCTCTTACCTCAAGTCCAGTAATTGTGCTCCCCACCCTAGCCTAGACCCTAGGGTCATAATGATACGAACTTGGGATTACTGCAGGAGTGGACCCCCATTGCTAGGATTTTTCTAGTGGGTTAAGTACGGTTTAACCCTCTTGCTGATCGTGGATTAACTTGGTTAAATGTAACGATGAGTTCACGACTTAACCCTGATTAATCTACCAAGCCCAAATTGGTTAAGTATTAAGTGGACCATGACTTAACCCTAATCATGAGGCATTAATTAATTTAATGTGCCTTAACCTCTCACATTAGACCTTGTTGTGGTTACTAGTTAAGCCGGGTGGGTCCGGGTAGCTTTACACCACAACTTGGTCTAACCTCGGGTTCAAGGTACAACATGACCAACTTCTCACATTGGGTCCTATTGTTTGTAGCAACTAGTTAAGCCGGTCGGTTCCGGGTAGGTTTACGCTACAAACTCAACCCAACCTCGAGTTGGTCACACTTATCTTTTCTAAGTGTCATGTCCATCATGTTTCCAAAACATATTACACTTTTCAAGCAATTGGGTAGACCTAACTTAATAGGTAAATTCCCAATGAGTAGACCTAACTTAATAGGTAAATTCCCAATCTTATGTTTTTATGTCTTTTAAGTTTACCCAACCCCAAACGCAATCCCATCGCTTACATATCTCAATTAGCGCATAAAGGATAGAAAGAGGGAACTTGGCATAATCATGACATAAAGGTGTTGAAGCCACAAGTTCAACATGGTGGCATATGAAATGTACACATGTTCATATACTTGCATATTACATTTTTAGGCCTCAAAAGCATGCATAAAACCAAACTTAGCATATTGGTGATACGTGGTGATAAATGACATGTAAAAATGGCCATAATCTCGCATTTAGCCTCACATGCAAGTTATCATAAGGGATATGATAACTTACATGTTGCCAAAATGCAACCTTTAGCATAAAGCTTGAAGCTTTATGTTCATATACTCAAGATAAGCTTGCATAACTTGATAACATGAACAAAATGATCATCCCAAACTTGCATAACATACTTGTATATCATATGACAAACTTGCATATCAAACTTGCATAACATAACTTGCATATCATATGACAAACTTGCATATCAAACTTGCATAACATAACTTGCATATCATATGACAAACTTGCATATCAAACTTGCATAACATAACTTGCATATCATATGACAAACTTGCATATCAAACTTGCATAACACATCATAGTAAACTTGCATAACACATCTTAGTAAACTTGCATAACACATCATAATGATCAAACACAACTTGCATCATTCATTAACTTTAGAGTTTAAATATGAAAGTAGAAAAGGGCTTACAATGCTTATGAAGACACAAAAATATGACAAAGCCCTTATGCAACCAATTAAACCCAAAATGCAAGCTTCAATAGAAAAACCCTTAAGCCAAAATGATCAAAACCCTTGCTTTATGATGCAAATATAGAAACTTGACTTGAATGCAAGCTAATGATGCTCATACAAGCTTGAAAACACTTGTATGCATGGAAAATCTCATAGAAATTTATTTAGGAATTTTATGAAGAGAGTGGAGGCCATGAGAGGAATGATTTTGCCATAGTTTAGTTACTTGAATGAATAATTATGATTTAGGGTTAGGTTAGGGCCTTATTTATAGAGATTAGGACTAGTTCTAGCCTTAGGATTAAACCCTAGTTCCAATCTCAGCCCTCAAAACCGAATCTGGCCCCCAAACTCAACACAAACCCAAAATGGTGCACCAGGCAAAACTTCCCGGCTGAGCCAAGTCGATAGGGCTGTCGACTTGGGTCAACCAAGTCGACTCCCAAGTCGACAGGGCTATCGACTTGGGTGCTCTGGCGGGAATTTTCCCGCCTGGCCCAATCTTACCCAAATTTCCAAATTCAAACTTGAATTTGAAATCTGTTTTTACTTTGAAATTTTCTGAAAACTTCGTTGGGCCTTAATCGGGTCATACGGACTTCGATTTTCGAAAACTCGGACTCTATTTCGCGTATTTTTCCAAGACGAACACAATGGCACAGTCCGTTTCCCTTGATTCAGATTTTAGAATCAAATTCTGCCTCAATTTATGTTATAACAGGTTATTGAAAATACGGGTTGTTACATTCTCCCCTCCTTAAAGGATTTCGTCCCCGAAATCTTCAAGTTGGGAAGAACGTATCCTACCATCCAATCATCCATCTACTCAAAACATCATCCACGAGCAATCATTGTCCTTACAAGATTCTAAATGTTGTATGAACATATGCAAAGGTGTGTGTATATGTACTTATCTAATGCAAATATCATCAATGCAAATTATGTTAGTGAAATGAATCCATATGTATGCAATTCCTAACATAATGTATAACATCTACATGTGTGCACATAACATACATCCATATGCAACATCCATGTGATAACACAAAAATTTCATCCATGAATAAGCGTAAACACTCATGCATATGCAATATGAGGAGTGTGTGAGCCGATCTAGTGCCTAATGTGTATAATGCATCCACGAGTAACCACTTGCAAACACTTGCAACCACTTGCAACCATCAAGCATAACATGTCTCAAACACATGTTTCATCCAAAGGGTTTCTACCTAAGGTTCTCATGACAAGATTAACATAATAAACTAGATAATCAAGACAAACATGGATAGCAAAAGATATGCTACAAAGAAATCGGGAAGATAAGCAGGATATACTCCTTTCGGATTACAAGAAATCCCTTCCTAACCCAACCCATATTCTATAAAAGCCCAAAAGGTTTAGTCAACCTAACAGACCCCTCCAAACCTTGACATGTATTACTAACAAATAAGTCATACCACCTGACAGAAATAGGACCGAGAACGGGACCGAGAGGATATACGTAAAAAGATAACATACGAGTAAGTTCCACAGGAAAACAAGGATTAAGGATATACTCTTAGAAAGAGATATGATGCGCGTATCTAGCCTTCAGTCTTTTAAGTCACGTTTCCTTGAGCTTAACTCCACTGTGCTCTGACCGTCTTTTACCTCATGATTTCTTAGCTTCTTAATTCTTATTTCCAAATATGCGTTGGAACCCATTTCATTGTCGCCTCTCGTCTTCCTTTTTCACTTACTCTTCTATCATTCTTGGCTTAAACATAACTATGACCTCATGGTTTCATGCAAGCTCTCCAAAATTCACTAGTGAATCCTGGATCTCGTTTACTTACCATAAAGTATTCTACGCAGCAGAACTTTTCTTGAAAATACCAATCCACGTTGCCAATTGCTCTTACCAACATGATTTTCTATAACTCATGTTTGAACGAAATGAACCATCCGCCTGCGAATGATAGGCCGTAGTTAGATTCAGTTGCTTGCCCATGACTTCCCGTAGACCATCTCAAAACTGGCTAGTGAAAATTGAGTCATGGTTACTAACTATCCTTTAGGGAACCCCGTGCAACCGCTTTATTTCTTGAAAGTAAACTGTCGCTAGCTATGATGCAGTCCTTTCGCTCTTTACTGGACTGAAATGAGTACTCTTCGTGAGTCTACCTACTATGACCCACATGCTCGTATTCTCTTTCCTTGACCTAGGCAGTCCATCCACGAAATCCTTCGTGACGCTTTTCCCTCTTCCATTGCGGGGACCTCCAATGGATATAATAGCCCACCGGGCTTCTATGACTCGGCCTTTAACCTGTTGGCACAACATGCGCCTTGGAACAAACTCGGCCACCTCCTCGAGTGATGTGCATCTTCAAGAGCCTTCTTTTTCTCATTGCGTCTTAGCCATCCCTTGTCATCTATAGCGACGTGTCTTAACATCTCGCCTCGAATCAACTTGTCCATGATCTCGACCAACTGCGGGTCTTCTTTCTGTGAAGTCCCTACTTGATCCAGAAGGGTAGGTCTAAGCTCAAGGGACGCTAACTAACTGAGAGAACTTCTTACTTCAGTTGCATTCCTTGGAGTCTTCCAATCCTGAACTGCAACTACCTTAGCGGGATCCACCGCTAAGCCTTGCTTAGATACTATATGCCCAAGGAATCTAACTTCCCTTCTCCAAAAGTGACACTTGGAGAACTTGGCCTTCAACTGATGCGCTCTAAGCGTATCCATCACCTCCATGAGATGCCTTGCGTGCTCTTCCTCATCCTTAGAGAAGATCAGTATATCATCTATGAAGACCACGACAAACTTGTTCAAGAACTCCCTGAACACCCTACTCATCATGTCCACGAAGTAGCCGGGTGCATTAGTCAAACCGAATGGCATGACCAGCCATTCTAAGAATCCATCTGGAGTTCTGAACGCAGTTTTCTCTATACTATCCTCAGCTACTCTGAGCTGATGGAATCCAGTAGCAAGATCAAGAGAAAACAGATGTTCCTACAAGCTGATCGAACAAATCATCGATCCTTGGCAATGGTTGTCTATTCTCTTTGTTTAGCTCTCGATAATCAACACCAAGTCGAAGAGAACCATCTGCCTTGGTAGTAAATACTACAGGCGCTCCCCATTCAGACATACTTCGTCTAATGAAGTTCTTCTCAAGCAACTCCTTGACTTGCTTTCTTAACTCTCATCTTGCGAGGCCATGTGCCTAACCGGCCACGTAATTGGCTTGGCATTATCAACCAGATAAATGCGGGAATCAATCTCTTGCTTAGGGGTAACCCCCCTTCACTTCACCCAATATATCAGGATATTCTCGGACCACCCTCACCGATTGCAAACTATCGATAGACGAGTTGAGGGATTCAAGATAACACAACACGACGGGACCCATAGGGTTACTAAAATTTTTTTAGGGTATTACCGAGGCGAGTCATGAGCCTCACAACCCTATGCTCAAAAAATCAAGGATGGCTCCAAAACTGGACAACCCATCCATGCCCAAAAATCAACCCATACCCCATGAAACCGAGAATATAAGCATCACACGAGAACTCTACACTAAAGATAGAGATTATCAAATCCACTTAGATAATAGACAAATGGGTGGAAACCCCAATTGGATTTGAAACACACACGGGATCATTAACTAGACTAGTACTTAGGTGCAAACTTTCAACTAGATCAGATGAAACAACTATGCGATGCGCTAGAATCAAACAAAGTACGAACAGGAAAATCAGAAATGTAAACAAGACTTTCAACAGAAATACTACCTCGATCGGGAACTGGAGCAGCATTGAGAGCATGAACTTTCCCTCTTGAAGGTCCAGCACGCTGAGTCTGACCCTGGCCTTGCCCTTGGTTCTTCGGGCAATCCTTACTGAAATGTCCAGTCTCACCGCAGAAAAAGCATTCACCATTCTCCCTTTTCCTCTTCCTACAATCCTTAATAAGATGCCCAATTGAACCGCAATAATGGAACTTCCTCTTGTCGTTATTGCCCTTGCTATTGTTCCCCTTGTTGCCTTGACTCTTGTTCTTGTTCTGATTGCCTTGACTACTCTGACCACTTGGATTACCCTGATTTCCTTTCCACTGGGAATCAGTTTTCTTAGCTTGAGTATCATTCATCTTGATCTCTTTCTTGTCACTCCTATTCTCTTCGTTGAGTAGGGCCACATTCACCAAACTCTCGAAGGTCGCTCCGATAGGTATATGAGATATGGCCAAACCGCGCAATGGCTTGTTTAGTCCAAGAGCAAAGTGCATGGCCTTCTTCTGAGCTGTGTTAACCAAGTCTAAACTGAACCGAGCAAGTTGATTAAACTTATCCACGTATTCCCTAATGGTCATGTCCCCTTGCTTTAGTGATAGGAACCTCTCCATCTGAAGGTTCTCCTCTGCTGACGATAAAAACCTCAGTCCATATCTTCTTTTAAACTCGTCCCAAGTCTCAATTGGTCTAGTAGTGGTGGTGACTACCCACCAATAAGCAGCTTCCCCTTTCAATAACCATACCGCCAACAGAACTTTCATATGATCTTCTATATCTAAGATAGCAAAGAGGTTTTCAGTTTCCTTTAACCAGTTTCTTGCCTCAACAGAAGTCTCCATCCCAACAAAATTCTTGCAACCCATCGCCTTAAAGTCTTTGCAAATCTCCGCGAAATCCTCTTGTGGATGCTGAGGTGGAGGAGGAAGAGGAACCTCAGCGACAGGAGGAGGAGGAACATTAACTACTGGAGGAGGAGGAGGAGGAACATCTGCGGGGCCGGCTTCGGTCGCCCTAGCCTCCAAAAGTCTCCTATACCAAACAGGTACGTGTACTCCCTCCGGGATAGCAAAGTTATCAGCCATACTGAAAACGAAGAAAAAGACAGATTCAGAATGGAGAAAAACGAAGGAATTTTGCTAATGGCTTTTTGGGGAATAGCCTTTAAAATAAACTAGACTTTTCTTTGGAAAATACTTTATACTTGGTTTTGAAAATAGTTTTCCAAAAGTTTTAAAAACCTTTTTGTTCCTTCTCGTAAACCATATGCTATGATACCAAATGTAACACCCCACCTCCGCCAGGGTGGCTCTTGCAAGCACTCTGACTTTGGAGGGGCGTTTGAATCAGGTAAACATGCATAATGATATATCAAGGCAGAACAAGAACATATGTATATATCTAAACAGAGTAAATAACATAGATAAAACAGCGGAAGATTTTAAACCATTTCAAAACAAGTCTGGTACAACATAATGTCAACTTTCCAAATACACAAGTCTAGATAAAAACAACATTACTGAAAAACTGAAATACATAAGTACTATCCCCAAAATAAGTGATAACCATAGCTAGCTTCATGTCAAGACCGTACATGAGCTAAAATCCCACAAGCAAGCGATCAGAAATCCAAGCTAAGCTCCAATATTCCCTCCCTGAGAACCTGGGGGGGGGGGGGGGGAACGGAAGAAAAGAGGCGAAAGAAAAACAGGTCAATCAAAAAGACTGAGTAAGCCCTACTACAATCAATGTAAACTGATAAAGTTAACTGGCATGATGAAAGCTGAGATGAACATATGGATAACTACATACTAGCATGATGATTAACTAACAAGGTAGATAAAGGTGTCATCGCATAATCAGGTTTAAGGTTTTTGCACCACAGGTGTACTAGCAAACTAACATGACTTGAATAAGCAAGTATTGATCCCTTGGCCCAAGCTTTGGCCCAATAACATGAAGTGACCCTAATACGCGGTCCAACCAAACGGTCTAGTCGATCGGCTCCCTATAAGCCTAACTCGTCACGTGTTGGTGTCAATGCGGCCCAAAACATAATTGTAGTCAGACTGTGCAGGGTCTCCCGTCGGGTGTATCAAGCCCTAGGGTGGCAACCCCTGGACACCATAAGCATAAGTGCACATTCTCGATCTACCGGTACCCGTGCATGTTTTCCCCGGCTTCGGACTAAGTGCATGACCATAGTCCGCCCGGAACTACACCGGCGTACCACTCTGCCGTCGTTTTTGGTCTCTTACCTCAAGTCCAGTAATTGTGCTCCCCACCCTAGCCTAGACCCTAGGGTCATAATGATACGAACTTGGGATTACTGCAGGAGTGGACCCCCATTGCTAGGATTTTTCTAGTGGGT
Organism: Allium sativum; assembly: GCA_030737875.1. NCBI lineage: Eukaryota > Viridiplantae > Streptophyta > Magnoliopsida > Asparagales > Amaryllidaceae > Allium > Allium sativum. The sequence goes on from CM060920.1 coordinate 889,132,296, forward strand.
TAAGTACGGTTTAACCCTCTTGCTAATCGTGGATTAACTTGGTTAAGTGTAACGATGAGTTCACGACTTAACCCCGATTAATCTACCAAGCCCAAATTGGTTAAGTATTAAGTGGACCATGACTTAACCCTAATCATGAGGCATTAATTAATTTAATGTGCCTTAACCTCTCACATTAGACCTTGTTGTGGTTACTAGTTAAGCCGGGTGGTTCCGGGTAGCTTTACACCACAACTTGGTCTAACCTCGGGTTCAAGGTACAACATGACCAACTTCTCACATTGGGTCCTATTGTTTGTAGCAACTAGTTAAGCCGGTCAGTTCCGGGTAGGTTTACGCTACAAACTCAACCCAACCTCGAGTTGGTCACACTTATCTTTTCTAAGTGTCATGTCCATCATGTTTCCAAAACATATTACACTTTTCAAGCAATTGGGTAGACCTAACTTAAAAGGTAAATTCCCAATGGGTAGACCTAACTTAATAGGTAAATTCCCAATCTTATGTTTTTATGTCTTTTAAGTTTACCCAACCCCAAACGCAATCCCATCGCTTACATATCGCAATTAGCGCATAAAGGATAGAAAGAGGGAACTTGGCATAATCATGACATAAAGGTGTTGAAGCCACAAGTTCAACATGGTGGCATATGAAATGTACACATGTTCATATACTTGCATATTACATTTTTAGGCCTCAAAAGCATGCATAAAACCAAACTTAGCATATTGGTGATACGTGGTGATAAATGACATGTAAAAATGGCCATAAGCTCGCATTTAGCCTCACATGCAAGTTATCATAAGGGATATGATAACTTACATGTTGCCAAAATGCAACCTTTAGCACAAAGCTTGAAGCTCTATGTTCATATACTCAAGATAAGCTTGCATAACTTGATAACATGAACAAAATGATCATCCCAAACTTGCATAACATACTTGTATATCATATGACAAACTTGCATATCAAACTTGCATAACATAACTTGCATATCATATGACAAACTTGCATATCAAACTTGCATAACATAACTTGCATATCATATGACAAACTTGAATATCAAACTTGCATAACACATCATAGTAAACTTGCATAACACATCTTAGTAAACTTGCATAACACATCATAATGATCAAACACAACTTGCATCATTCATTAACTTTAGAGTTTAAATATGAAAGTAGAAAAGGGCTTACAATGCTTATGAAGACACAAAAATATGACAAAGCCCTTATGCAACCAATTAAACCCAAAATGCAAGCTTCAATAGAAAAACCCTTAAGCCAAAATGATCAAAACCCTTGCTTTATGATGCAAATTGTGACGGCCCGCCGGCACCAGCCTGCATTTCCTCCGAAAGTGCGCTGTACACATGCCCAACTAGCACGGGACAGTCGTCATGAGAAAAGAAAGAAGAGAATGAACTAATCAAGGAACCTGTAGAATGTCTCACAGCGCATGGGATAAAATATAATAATAACATACTTGACATAAAACAGGCGAGACAGTGCATAAGCTGATAACTAATAATCAATGTCAACATCAGAGCAGCGGAAATCCAAATACAGCTTATTACAACTTTCCAAATTTACTGTCTCTAACAAAAGAAAACTAAAGTAGAAGATGCACCACCAATGCCCAAGCAGTGATCTTCAACAACACAGGGAGAATAATAATATATATATTACGTGGAAGCCTCCTGCTCGTCTCCGGATCATCTACCCGTGCATCACCAGCTAACCTGTCTCTAGTCTGCTCGTGTGAGCACCCAGAGTAATAAGAGGAGACATAAAACTCTGGGTCAGACATAAAGCCTGGTATGAGCGATAAGCATCTAAATAGAATAATAACAGGTATACTAAACCATACCTGAACCTGGACCTGCAACCAAAGAGTTAGTACCACATACCGTACAATGCTCTAAGGTGCCATAATGAATAGTGTAAGAATACAGGGGGGGTGGGATGTGTATGTCAAACAATCAAGCATAGCAACCATCCTCACGTCTCTCACTCAGTGCGTAAAGTATACGATATCTACCACTTTGGAACACTAGACAAACTGAGGTAACGACGAATCCCGACTTGTAGGTACCCTGCTGTGACCAAGCCAAACACTTGGAGTCATGACCAAACATTTCAATGACCCACTTCATTGGTCGTAGCCCTTGGTTCTACCGAGGCCATAATGGCCCTGAATCCGCCTTCGTACCTCCTACCATAGTGGTCCAAAGCTATAGACGTCGATAACTCCTTGGCACGCGTCCCGCAGCAAAGCCCAACCATGAAGCGAACTCGTTGATTCCCATCTAAATCTTGAGCTCTAACTTCTCATTTGGACTTCCTTTGCATCTCGGGTTTTGATCGAATTGGAGTGGGTCTTCAGAAGAGTTGTCGTGCAGCAGCAGCTCTAGGATTCTGTTCGGTAGTCATCACCTTCATCGGTTCGGGTCGGTAGTCCACTTCGGGTCGGGTCGGTGTCTTCCTCCGGGTCGGGTCGGTTCAGTGATTCTCCCCCTTCAGATATCAGTTCGGTTCGGGTATCTCTGCTTGAGTTCGGTTCGGAGGTAGTTCATCCGATCTGATTCCTTCTGTTTGACTTGTTTGCCTGCTCCGATCCGTCCTGTTCCCTTTCTCCGATCCGATCTGCTCTATTGCTCCGATCCGATCTTCTGTCCACTCCAACTCTAAGCAATGGCCTTCCTTCCTGCCAAGCTCCTTCCAGTGACAAGTCCCAATCCAGTTCGGATTCCCTTGGCCAGTTCACTAGTCCGATCCGACCCCTGCTCCGATCCGAACCGGTTCGGGACCTGCACATTTCTGCAACTTTCCAACGAGCTTTCTACGCCATTCGACGACGTTTTCGACCAATTTAACTATTCTAATCAATCATATAACATATCATAGAGTCATAGCAATATGTAAGAGCAACCCCAAACATCAAACAACAATCCAAATGAATCAAAATAGATCAAAAGTGGCTAAAACCTCACATTTTCCTATAATCCTTCTTAATCATGTTTAAGCACATACTTAGTAAAACTTAATCAAATCGTCTAAATTTTATAACAGAGGCATGAAATATTATTTAAGAATTTCTAAACATTTTTCCAGAATTTATTAGTGTATAAATTCGCTAATCTTCACTAATTACCCTTAATTAACTGTAATTAGTGTCAAAACGATGCTATCACTCACCTTGGCCACAACTAAAACCCCAAAACTGAATTATTCTCTGATTTTGCGCTGTTCCCAAGCTTACACAGCAGCTCTACCTCGGTTCTCGTGCTAATACTCCTTGATTTGATGTTTGCTAAGCCTAATCTTCAATTAGAAAGTGATTTTTGGGTGTTTTAGAGAGATTTAGAGAGTGGAGGCCATGGCTAGGTCAAGAGGAATGAAAGTGGCGGCTGGAAAATGTCTAAAGAAATGTTTTCTAACCCTAATCAGCCCCTATATACCCCTAAACCCGAAATTCCCCTCTGGGCCTAGCTGCTAATCACCCGGTTAAGCCCAATTAAGCTGTTTTTCACCATCTGAAACTTGTTTCAGCAATATCTCCCAAACGGTGAGTCCGTTTGGCTATTGTGACCACTCTACGGAAAGAGAAACCATCATCCGGAACTAATGGAGGTGGTTTCAGGTCAAAATTCCTTTTCAGTCAAAAGTTATGGCCAAAACAGTGCCAACTAGGGGTAAAATGGTCATTTAAAAATCGGAAAAAATCGTGAACATGGGAAATGACCCCAATAGTCGTCTCCCAAAGTTACATGACCATACGACTTCGTATGTGACAGAAATAAATATCCTACGATCCTATGATGCGTAGAATGCGGGTCGTTACACTCTTCCCCCCTTAAGAAATTTCGTCCCCGAAATTCCTTAACCCAAAACATACAAGGGATCCCGCATGCCTAACAACCACATACAACAATCAATCATGCAAAATAAGCAAACAAGTCTATCCTAGCATGCGGAAACTAAATCGAAGCTAAAAAATCTTACCAGGCAAAGAGTTCTGGGTGTGACTTCCTAATGTTCTCCTCTGTCTCCCAAGTACAATCATTCTCGTCCTCGCTCCACTGTACCTTGACTAGCTTCACCGCCTTCCTTCGAAGTTTCTTCATGTCGTGCTCGACAATACGGGCCGGCTTGCGGTTCCCAACCGCCTCGGGTTCTACTTCGAAGTCCTCTAACTGATCAGGTGAAATAGTCATATCTGAGTCGTAAACGAACTTCCTTAGTTGGGAAAGATGAAATACGTTGTGAACTCCTGCCAAATCGTATTACGCTCTTCAACGGAGAAATCTTGACAAAAACCAAGTCACCAATGGAGAATTTCAAGTCTCTCCTCCTCTTATCAGCATAGCTCTTCTGCCTATCTTGAGCAGCTTTCATTCGTTGCTGAATGATCTTAATCTTATCCGACGTTTCTCTCACCACATCTGGTCCAAGCACAAACTTCTCGCCAGTCTCTATCCAACATGATGGTGAGTTGCACGGTCTTCCGTACAAAGCTTCATATGGAGCCATACCGATACTGGATTGGTAGCTATTATTATATGCAAACTCTACTAGGTGCAAATGGTCATCCCATGATCCACCAAAATCCAATATACATGCTCTCAAGAGATCTTCCAAAATACGGTTCACCCTCTCCGTCTGACCGTCGGTCTGAGGATGATATGCGGTACTGAGATGTAACTCTGACCCTAGAGCCTCTTGTAAGCTCTTCCAAAACCCACTAGTGAACAACGGGTCTCGGTCGCTCACAATGCCTTTAGGTATTCCATGAAATCTCACTACCCACTTCATATACAATTCTGCTAACTTAGCTGTCGTTCTGGTCGATTTGACTGGTATAAATCTTGCGCTCTTAGTCAATCGATCCACAATTACCCAAATGCTATCATATCCCGATCTAGTCCTTGGTAAACCATCGATGAAATCCATCGAGACTTGCTCCCATTTCCATTCGGGAATTTCTAAAGGTTGTAACAACCCACTAGGCTTCTTTTGCTCGGCTTTAACTAGCTAGCAATTCATGCACTTGGATATAAACTTCCCAACGTCTCTTTTCATCCCTTCCCAGTAGTAGGTCTGCTTCATATCTCGATACATCTTATTACCACCGGGGTGTATAGTCAGCTTTGAGTGATGACATTCTCTAAGCACTTCATCCCTCAATCCATTGACATTGGGTACAACAAGCTTTCCATTCTTCCTAAGCCATCCATCTCGATCAAGCCCATACTTGTTCATCTCCTCATCGATACCCATCTCTAACTTGGAGATGATTTCCAATAGGTTAGGATCGTCCCTCTGACTAGAGCCGATCCGCTCAATCAAAGTGGGTCTGATCGTCAAACTTGCTAACATTTCTGGATCCAATTCGCACTTTGGTCTGAAATCAAACCCCGCGATAAACTCCAGTTGCTTCCATTCAAGGAACATAGCCCCTAAGCTGGCATGTCTTCTACTCAATGCATCAGCCACCGCATTGCCCTTTCCTTGTGTGTATGCGATGTCAAAATCATAGGAAGCTAAGAACTCTAACCATCTCTGCTGACGGAGATTCAGATCTTTCTGAGAGAAGAGATACTTTAACGACTTATGATCTGTAAACAGCTCAAATCTTTCTCCCAAGAGATAGTGTCTCCACATCTTTAACGCGAACACGATTGCTGCCAATTCTAAATCATGGGTAGGGTATCTTCTCTCGTGCGGTTTCAATTGCCGACTTGCGTAAGCTATAACCCTTCCGCCTTGCATCAATACAGCACCCAGTCCGGTACCACAGGCATCCGTGTATACCGTCATCTCTTCATTCCCTTTAGGAATGACTAACACTGGTGCGCTTGTCAACTTGTCCTTTAGACTCTTGAATGCATTCTCGCACCTTCCATCCCAGACAAAAGCTTGATTCTTTTTAGTTAACTGGGTCAATGGTGCTGCTATCTTGGAGAAACTTTGGATAAACTTACGATAGTATCCAGCTAATCCCAAGAAACTTCTTACCTCTGTTACATTCTTGGGTGTAGGCCAATCCTGTACCGTAGCCACCTTCGCCGGGTCCACGACAATCCCATTTTCTGATACAACATGGCCCAAGAACCTCACTTCCCTCCTCCAGAAGTGACACTTAGAAAACTTTGCTTTCAATAGGTGTTTTCTCAACACCTCCATCACTATTCTTAAATGTCCCTTGTGTTCTTCCTCTGTCCTCGAGTAGACCAAAATATCATCAACGAACACAAGGACGAACTTATTCAACTGATCTCTGAATACTCTATTCATAAGATCCACAAAATATGCTGGGGCATTGGTCAGCCCGAATGGCATGACCAACCATTCATAAAATCCAGACGGCGTTCGAAATGCCGTTTTAGCTATACTTTCAGCTTCCACTCTAAGCTGATGAAAACCTGTCGCGAGATCCAACTGAGAAAATACTCTCGCGCCACTCAACTGATCGAACAAATCATCTATCCGCGGTAGAGGATACTTGTTCTTCCTCGTCACTTTATTCAACTCGCGGTAGTCTACACACAAATGAAGGGAACCATCCGCCTTGGTAGTAAACACAACTGGTGCTCCCCATTAAGAAACACTCCTTCTGATAAATCCCTTCTTCAAAAGATCGCTGACTTGCACCTCGAGCTCTCGCTGCTCTCTTGGTACCATACGACGAAGTGGCATCACTATAGGCCTGGCATCTTTTACCAAATCAATACGGAACTCAATCTCTCAGTGTGGTGGAAGTCCGGTCACTTCTTCGAAAACATCCGGATACTGGCCAACCACGGGCAAACCTGACAACTCACTATGCGGAATGTCGAGGGAGTTTAGAAAACTAGCCAATACCCCCTTACTGGGTAGACCACCAAACACTATCCTCCGCCCATCATCCGCTCTAGCTGTCACCAACAAGCCCTCACAGTCTACCACCACCCCGTATCTTTGGAGCCAATCTACTCCCAAAATAATGCCAAACCCAGTAAAGCCCAAAACAAAGCAATCACAAACAAACATGCATCCATGACTCGATAAGACCACATTACGACAAATCATGCTAAGGCTAGTCGAACCACCAATCGGGTTCGTCACAACTAAAGGTCTATCGACAATCTCGGGCTCCAATCCCAACCTATCTACCAGGTCACCAGATATGAAAGAACTGGAAGCTCCGGTATCAAACAAAACTCTAACAGGAACATCATAAACAGAAAGCATACCTTGAATGACGACATTCTTTCCCTTCTCCGCCGCAGTTGGGGCATTCGACGAAGAAGGAATAGCATTAAGAGCATAGGCTTTCACCATTTGCTTTTCTTTAGGGGGTTGTGGACACTTGTCCTTGTGATGTCCCATTTGGCCACAATTGAAGCACTTCCTATCCGCTGGCTTGGCCCGACAATTACTAGCATAATGGCCCTTCTTACCACAGCTGAAGCACTCCACATCCTGCTTATTCTTTTTCTTCTGGCCATCCTTAGTCTGATTCTGCTTTCTCTTATTCTGGGAACCACCCTTGCCTTCACCACTTGCTTGTGGCTTTGGCTCACCTGCGGACGCAACCTCAGTCTTCGGCTTAGGGTAGAGACTTTCTGACCTTAACGCTTTCCCCACAATCGACTCAAACGACTCATCGATGTGGTTAATAAGTCTTTCCCCCAAGTACTGGTCCAAACCGGTTATGAATTTCTCATTCTTTTTCTCGGCAGTATCAATAAGAGATAACCCATATTTTGACAAAGTGTCAAATTCGGCAATATACTCGGAGACAGCTCTGCCATTCTGCTTGAGCTCCAAGAATTTCTTAAACAGCATTGACTTCTGAGCAGCCGGAATGAACTTCTCACTAAAACGAGCCTTAAACTGCTCCCAAGTAATCTGATCTTCGGGAGTAGCTGCTTTTATAGCATTCCACCAATTCATTGCCCGCCCTTGCAGCTGACGGGACGCTAGCTTTCTCTTCATCGCATCCTCGATACCCAAATCCTCGAAGATACGTTCGCAACTATCCAACCAATCTTGAACATCCGTGGCCGACTCCGTTCCGTGAAACGGCTTCCCACCAAGGCTAGTATAATCCTTATTCAGCTTGGCGAAGTCGACTCTTGGCGCCTGCACTATTGGACCACCACCATTTCCACCATTGGGAGCTGCCCTCTGCACATCTCTAAGCATCTCTCTCATGAGGTCAGTAAACATCGTCCTCATGTCAGCAGCATTCCCATTATTGGCTCCCCTACCGGTACCTCTAACATATCGGCTCATCGTCAATCTGAAAAAGGAAATGATTAACGACTACATAGTGGTGCTAGTGCAGTACGACTTCATCCTTATACTACTAATAGTATATATATATAGCTTTTAAAAACCAAAATAATCACAAATACGCTCTCTCGTATACTATCTCTCCTGATAACTTCCCTAGGTTAACTACGCAACCTAGAGCTCTGATACCAAGTGTGACGGCCCGCCCGCACCAGCCTGCATTTCCTCCGGAAGTGCGCTGTACACATGCCCAACTAGCACGGGACAGTCGTCATGAGAAAAGAAAGAAGAGAATGAACTAATCAAGGAACCTGTAGAATGTCTCACAGCGCATGGGATAAAATATAATAATAACATACTTGACATAAAACAGGCGAGACAGTGCATAAGCTGATAACTAATAATCAATGTCAACATCAGAGCAGCGGAAATCCAAATACAGCTTATTACAACTTTCCAAATTTACTGTCTCTAACAAAAGAAAACTAAAGTAGAAGATGCACCACCAATGCCCAAGCAGTGATCTTCAACAACACAGGGAGAATAATAATATATATATTACGTGGAAGCCTCCTGCTCGTCTCCGGATCATCTACCCGTGCATCACCAGCTAACCTGTCTCTAGTCTGCTCGTGTGAGCACCCAAAGTAATAAGAGGAGACATAAAACTCTGGGTCAGACATAAAGCCTGGTATGAGCGATAAGCATCTAAACAGAATAATAACAGGTATACTAAACCATACCTGAACATGGACCTGCAACCAAAGAGTTAGTACCACATACCGTACAATGCTCTAAGGTGCCATAATGAATAGTGTAAGAATACAGGGGAGGGGGTGGGATGTGTATGTCAAACAATCAAGCATAGCAACCATCCTCACGTCTCTCACTCAGTGCGTAAAGTATACGATATCTACCACTTTGGAACACTAGACAAACTGAGGTAACGACGAATCCCGACTTGTAGGAACCCTGCTGTGACCAAGCCAAACACTTGGAGTCATGACCAAACATTTCAATGACCCACTTCATTGGTCGTAGCCCTTGGTTCTACCGATGCCATAATGGCCCTGAATCCGCCTTCGTACCTCCTACCATAGTGGTCCAAAGCTATAGACGTCGATAACTCCTTGGCACGCATCCCGCAGCAAAGCCCAACCATGAAGCGAACTCGTTGATTCCCATCTAAATCTTGAGCTCTAACTTCTCATTTGGACTTCCTTTGCATCTCGGGTTTTGATCGAATTGGAGTGGGTCTTCAGAAGAGTTGTCGTGCAGCAGCAGCTCTAGGATTCTGTTCGGTTCGGTAGTCATCACCTTCATCGGTTCGGGTCGGTAGTCCACTTCGGGTCGGGTCGGTGTCTTCCTCCGGGTCGGGTCGGTTCAGTGATTCTCCCCCTTCAGATATCAGTTCGGTTCGGGTATCTCTGCTTGAGTTCGGTTCGGAGGTAGTTCATCCGATCTGATTCCTTCTGTTTGACTTGTTTGCCTGCTCCGATCCGTCCTGTTCCCTTTCTCCGATCCGATCTACTCTATTGCTCCGATCCGATCTTCTGTCCACTCCAACTCTAAGCAATGGCCTTCCTTCCTGCCAAGCTCCTTCCAGTGACAAGTCCCAATCCAGTTCGGATTCCCTTGGCCAGTTCACTAGTCCGATCCGACCCCTGCTCCGATCCGAACCGGTTCGGGACCTGCACATTTCTGCAACTTTCCAGCGAGCTTTCTACGCCATTCGACGACGTTTTTGACCAATTTAACTATTCTAATCAATCATATAACATATCATAGAGTCATAGCAATATGTAAGAGCAACCCCAAACATCAAACAACAATCCAAATGAATCAAAATAGATCAAAAGTGGCTAAAACCTCACATTTTCCTATAATCCTTCTTAATCATGTTTAAGCACATACTTAGTAAAACTTAATCAAATCGTCTAAATTTTATAACAGAGGCATGAAATATTATTTAAGAATTTCTAAACATTTTTCCAGAATTTATTAGTGTATAAATTCGCTAATCTTCACTAATTACCCTTAATTAACTGTAATTAGTGTCAAAACGATGCTATCACTCACCTTGGCCACAACTAAAACCCCAAAACTGAAATATTCTCTGATTTGGCGCTGTTCCCAATCTTACACAGCAGCTCTACCTTGGTTCTCGTGCTAATACTCCTTGATTTGATGTTTGCTAAGCCTAATCTTCAATTAGAAAGTGATTTTTGGGTGTTTTAGAGAGATTTAGAGAGTGGAGGCCATGGCTAGGTCAAGAGGAATGAAATTGGCGGCTGGAAAATGTCTAAAGAAATGTTTTCTAACCCTAATCAGCCCCTATATACCCCTAAACCCGAAATTCCCCTCTGGGCCTAGCTGCTAATCACCCGGTTAAGCCCAATTAAGCTGTTTTTCACCATCTGAAACTTGTTTCAGCCATATCTCCCAAACGGTGAGTCCGTTTGGCTAATGTGACCACTCTACGGAAAGAGAAACCATCATCCGGAGCTAATGGAAGTGATTTCAGGTCAAAATTCCTTTTCAGTCAAAAGTTATGGCCAAAACAGTGCCAACTAGGGGTAAAATGGTCATTTAAAAATCGGGAAAAATCATGAACATGGGAAATGACCCCAATAGTCGTCTCCCAAAGTTACATGACCATACGACTTCGTATGTGACAGAAATAAATATCCTACGATCCTATGATGCGTAGAATGCGGGTCGTTACACAAATATAGAAACTTGACTTGAATGCAAGCTAATGATGCTCATACAAGCTTGAAAACACTTGTATGCATGGAAAATCTCATAGAAATTTATTTAGGAATTTTATGAAGAGAGTGGAGGCCATGAGAGGAATGATTTTGCCATAGTTTAGTTACTTGAATGAATAATGATGATTTAGGGTTAGGTTAGGGCCTTATTTATAGAGATTAGGACTAGTTCTAGCCTTAGGATTAAACCCTACTTCCAATCTCAGCCCTCAAAACCGAATCTGGCCCCCAAACTCAACACAAACCCAAAATGGTGCACCAGGCAAAACTGCCCGGCTGATCCAAGTCGACAGCCAAGTCGACAGGGCTGTCGACTTGGGTCAACCAAGTCGACTCCCAAGTCGACAGGGCTGTCGACTTGGGTGCTCTGGCGGGAATTTTCCCGCCTGGCCCAATCTTACCCTAATTTCCAAATTCAAACTTGAATTTGAAATCTGTTTTTACTTTGAAATTTTCTGAAAACTTCGTTGGGCCTTAATCGGGTCAAACGGACTCCGATTTTCGAAAACTCGGACTCTATTTCGCGTATTTTTCCGAGACGAACGCAATGGCACAGCTCGTTTCCCTTGATTCAGATTTTAGAATCAAATTCTACCTCAATTTATGTTATAACAGGTTATTGAAAATACGGGTTGTTACAAAATACCTCGCAAACCCATCGATCACCACGTACGTCTGGACGATCACCACTCATTATCCATATTTCGGGATGCCTCCCAATCAGGACCTCGGTGACCATCCAAACGAGGTGAAGACCTCCGGTCTTCGACCACCGTCTTCATCTTCGATTTCTTATCGTCGATTCAGTTATTCAGAATAGGATAAACCCGGTCTTTCTGAGCAACTCGCGTATATAATAAACAAGTGCAACACTAACATACACACGCATCATTTCAATTCATCAGTCACTAACCGTCAATCAGTAAGAGAACGATTTCCCAAATATTAACCCCGAAGGCCGAAACCAACATCAGATCAACACCCAGGAAACCATTCGACTTAGCCAACCTTCAGTTAATTTCTAAATCACATCCATATCATTTATAATATTTTATAACGATTTATCGCTATTTTTATTTATTTTAAAATAGCCAATATATTCAAAACGACGCTTCGGGCCATAACGCGACCGTGGCGCTGTATTTCTTCAGATTTGATTTACACATATCTGAAAATCTAACCGTTGGATCTTCAAAAAATTTACATCATTAAAAAGATCATTTCAAAACGAATCCAACGGTTCCAATTTCAGGAAAATCCGATGGTCGGATCTCCCTGTAAAATCGTTTGAAATCACGGTTTCAAAATACGAACTTCAGCGTCGTTATTCGATATATTTTAATTCTATTTATATATATATATCGATTCTTCGATTTCAAAGCTACATTCTTTTCATACATTTGATAAAAATGATATTTTTACTAACTGTCTTCTATTTCAACACTTCACTATATTTAACAATTCATGTATATAATAAATTGTGATTTTTATTGTAAAACAATTCATTTCAAAACACTATTATTTTATATAGTTCATATAGGTAATAAAAATAGGATTTTTATTATGAAACAATTTCCTTTAAAACAAGGTCATTTTACATAGTTCATATAGATGATAAAAAGGTGATTTTTATTATAAAACAATTTATTTCAAAATATGAATACCATTCAACACATGAATTTCTATTCAACGATTGAATATCGATTCAACACATGAAGGTTTTCTATAGTTTATATATATAGATAAAAATGTGATTTTTATATTTAAAACACGAACACCACTCAACAAATGAATTTCAATTCAATGAATGAATATCGATTCAACACATGAAGGTTTTCTATAGTTTATATATATAGATTAAAATGTGATTTTTATATTTAAAACATGAATACCATTCAACACATGAATTTCAATTCAAAGAATGAATATCTATTCAACACATGAAGGTTTTCTATACAACGAATAAATATAGTTTCAGCAAATGAAAATAATTCAAAAACATGAATATTATTCAAAATTTCGGCAGCATAACGGCAGGGTAGTTAAAACCGGGACCGTCCCTAGTACGGCTCCTCGCTCTACCTTAAAACATCGCGGTTTTTGATAATGGGGACCATGCATCTAGTTGGCACGCAGGCGGCATGTATATATTTATTTCATTTCCACAAACTGATCCTATGTGGTTTCAACCAAATATTTCTCAACCACAAATGGGTATTTTTCAACCACAATCAATCAATATCAACCATAAACAATCCCAATCAACCATTCGCTATCAATCAATTTTTACACCAATCACAACCAATAAATATCGTCCATGGTTTTTGGACGAGGGGCGTATATATATATATATATATATATTATATATATATATAGCAATTCACTTATATTTCAACACATATATAATTTTTACAATGCATATACAACTTATACATCAAACGTACAACTTATACAACGCTTATACATGAGGTGTACAATGCTTATATAACTCATACATCGACTATATAATTTATACATCGTCGTTTTCCATATCGTTTATAAATTAGAAATCTCACATCGGGTTCCACTCCACCAAAAATAGCTGAAGGCTCAGAAAAATATGCGGCCTCTTCTAAAAGGTAGAAGACGTCCACACGAGTCCACCGTCTCTTGTTTCACTGAATTTCGACAAGAAACGAAAAAGATATGATTTTACAATGTTTGCAACGGTTTAAAGGTGTTAAAATCAGATTAAATAAACAAAGCCGATTACCTCAGCAAATCGTTCGAAACTAGGATTGTAATTTTCTCCCAATCCGTGAAGCTAGGTGACGATCGGCCTTCGCAGCGTCGAAGGGCTAGGAGAGAGCTTCGTGCGCGTAGGGGAGTGGGCCAGCTCGGTGGACACAGTTGATGGCGGCGGCGGTTGAAAGGCTGCGACTTTGAAGGCCTGGATCTCGCGATTCACCAGACGAGAGGGGGTGCCACGATCATGGATTTGAAGCTTGAGGGGAGCTCTTCAAAAACCCCAACTGGGTCGAAGGCTATCGATGCGTGTAGGAGGAGAAAACGAGGGGGAAAGCTCAGAACCCTTTTCCGTCGTTCGCGATTTCAGATTAACGGGGAGAGAGAAAATCGTTTGACCAATGATATTTTTTTATTTATAAATTTTCAAAAATCCAAAAATACCCCTCTTCACGTACTAACACCAATCCAAACCCAATGACTGTCGTCCCTAGCGTTTTACCCCCATTCTGAACACAATGGGATATGTTTCATAGGCCCATTCGACTGTTTCAATCAGTTTTCCTTCAAATTAAAATATAAAACATTCAATATTCGATTTGAACATACATTTCAATTTGCCAGGGCCACAAACTGATTCGAAATATTCCAGAAAAATAAATCTGGCTATGTTTTGATGATACGGTCCCAAAAAAATTTGTTTCGTCGAATTATGAGATCGTTTGCGAAAAGGCCCATTTCTGGTCGATCAAATTTAACTGTAATTGACCAAAACACGTTTTCCTTTGCCACACTCACATACTAGCTTTAAAAATTATGAAATTTGAAACCTAGCAATAACTTCACATCCCAGATCCAACAAAAGTGGTTTCGTCGAATTCTGAGGTCGTATGCAAAATGGCCAATTTCATGGGCTATATAAATTCCATAGCGACCTTTCTGAAAATTCATTTGGCCATAACTTTTGCTTTCCGCTATGAAAATTCGGTTCTTCAGATTCGTTAGAAAGGTATTCACTAACATATTTAAATATTTTTGGTTTCACTCAAATCCGTTTTGTTTTGCACCTGGTACAGTCCGAAAAGTTTGAATTCAATTTTTGAAACTACAGCGCCATTTCAGGCCTTGTTTATAATTAGAATTAATTATATTCGTTTTCAATTGTTGATTCAAACTCAATTTTCATTGCTATTATTTAAAATATTTATTTTAAATATTTAAAATCTATTATTTTAGCCAATTTAAAAAATTTAAATTGGTTCAGATTTCCTGGGTCGTTACAAAGGACTTGAGTATATATATATATATAATGAAATAAAAGAGATTTTTGTGTTGTTGATTACAAAGTGATAAGTTGAAATGATTTCCCGATTATAGATAACAAGTAATAATGTGGCAAATGTATGAAAAGGTAAATGGATTATGAAGTTGAGATAAGTACAGGATATCTTCCGAAGTAATAAAACTAAATAGTTTTGAGGATAATCTTTTATTAAAATAAGAAGTGAAATGCTATGTTGAAATATCAAAAAGAGTTTTAAGTTGTAAATTTACAATTTGTTTAATTATTTTAATTAAAGAAGCCAATTGATGCTGAGTACTAAACCACTGAGTCTATTTTTATTTTATGATTGAATGGTCGTTTTATTTGATAGATAAATAACCAACTATCAAATATGGCTTATGCGATTGTTTGTTCGGAAAGACTGGGATTGAATTTATATTCGAAAACCATTCCTATCATCAAATACAAAATGTTGAAGATTTCAGTTATTGATCGAGATGGAGAAATTCAAGACCATGGGTATTTATAAAACATTAGAATTACTTAAAATATTGGGTTTAGTGGCTTGAGATATACTGAAATCCTATCGTGGTTGAAATCTATGGATTGCAAGGACTACTCGCTATTGATCTATAGGGTGATACCTAGGATGTGGTAGGAGAGTGCCTTCGGTTCACCCTGTTCCTGGATGACTTGTGTGGACGAATGCTGACAGAATATTTCTTAAGAATCACGTACGTTGATTTTTACAGATAGTGGTGAAGAATGGCCATTCTTTTAGCTTAACGACCAAAGTATTTTTAGAAACGTCAATTAGTGATTTGGCGCATCTGCCAATGTGACGTTTAAAGTGAATTGTGATATGATGTTTTAAAGGTAGTGTTAAACCTCAAGCCTCTTCAACTGGGAAATGACAAAAATCGGGCAGGTAGCATGACTAAGTGGGTAGCTCTCAAGTAGGGTGTATAATCACCTATCTAGAGAAATTTCATTTCATTCTTTAATTGATTTCGATGTTGTCCCTTATCAGGAAACGGTGGGTCGCACCCAACTGTTGGTGATATACATTCGATACACTCAAGCGAAATGAGTAGTCAGTCATGTATGGCCGGGTTGCAAGATGTTCTTATTGAATCCAGTGTGTTCGCATCTAGAGATACACTATCGGGAGGTGGTTCCATACCTTGTCATAGTTGGAAATCCAATCTCCAATAAGAGCCCTTGTTTTTTAATTGTATACTATATATGTGGAACATTAGATGCAAGCGTTCCGCTAGATTGGTATTTATCTGTGTTTAGACGCTATTATAATATCAAAATAAGATATGATTTCAAAAAGAAATGGTTTGACTTTAAAATCAAGTTGGGTGTTGTTTTTAAAATTAGCGAGTTTTTCTTACTCTGTTTCACCAGACTGATCCGACGTTTTGTAAATGCTCGGATTAGAACGGGTTTACAGGTTTAGGTTATCGGATGCTTTAAAGTTCGAAGATAAGATGGAGTTCAGACGTATGATATAAATTAGTGTATTTATTCCGTTGTGTGTTGTATATAAGGACAGATTATTATAACTGCCTAGATGTGTTGATGTACTCTGATGATTGTAAGTTTTTATTTCAAAGCTCTTAACAAAGTTTTACTTCTATATTATATTTTATTCCGCTGTAATGCGAGACTCTGAGGTGTTGTGTTCTTCTTCTTCTTTTATTCTAAACTTTCTTTCTTTCTTATCTCACCCTCTATATTATTTCATTAACAATCTTGTGTTTTCGGTACTTGGGTTCTGGCGAGTAATACGAGTTTATGTATTATTGTTGGAATTTGGGCATCGAATATGTAACAACCCGGAAAATCTGAACCAATTTAAAATATTTATTTTGGCAATTTTGATGAATTTTGGATATGTAAAATAATTTATTTTAAATAATAATGGCTTGAAATTTATTTTGAATAGAATTAGAACGTACGTATTTATTTGAATCGACGTTAGAATATAAATATTTATTTTTAATTATAAAAGAAATTGAAAATGGCGCGGTAGTTTGAAAATTCGATTTCAAATTTCAAATGAATTTAAAGGATTCAAAACAAACCGGATTATAGCGAAACCAAAAATATTCGAATCTATTTGAAGATGTCTTTCCAACGAATCCGAAAAATCAAAATTTCATTGCGGGAATAAAAAGTTATGCCAGTTGAAAATTCAGAATAGTCGCTTTGGAAATATAGCCCTTAAAAATGGAAATTTTGCAAACGACCTCCATTTTCGACGAAACAACCTTTGTTGGATCCCGGATGTCGAATTATTGCTAGATTCAAAAAATCGTAATTTTCTGAATCAATATGTGAGCGTGGCAAAAGAAAACATGTTTTGTCAGTTTAAGTCAATTTGGAACGACCAGAAAATGGCCATTTTTCAAACGATCTCCAAATTTGATGAAATTAGTTTTGTTAGGACCGCATCGTCAATACGAAGCTAGGATAATTTTTTTGGAATTTTTAGACTTAGTATGTGGCCCCGGTAAATTGAAATGTGTGTTCAAATTCAATATATAGATTTATATTTTAATTTAAATGGAAACAGATCAAAACAATCAAATCAGCTTACCGGACATATCCCATTATGTTCGGAATGAGAGTAATTAGCTATGGGCGACAGTCGATGGGTTCTATTTGAAGTTTGAATTAAAATCAACTTTTTGGAATTTGAAATAATTAAATAAATAATTATATAAAATTAGTCAATGGCCTTTATCCCTCTCCATACTCAATCTCCAGTCACTTTTTAATAAAGAGAAAAAAATCGATCATGGAAAATTTCGCATTGCTCCATCGACGCCGCCGGAGGCTGGCCAACATTGCCAGCGCCGCTCGACAAGACCGCTACCCCCTTTCCCCTTTCACTAATCATTTCCAATCCCCGATTCCCCCCAAACAGACGCTGTAGGTACCACCGCCACTGCACAGGACCACCACCGGAGCTTCTTCCGACCCCCTCCCCCCAGCTACTGCCCGACGATCCCTTTGCTGACGTACGGCCACACCCACTCCGCCATTCCCAGTAGTGAGCCCTTTTGTCCTTTTTATTTTATTTTATTTATTAAAGCATCATACAAAAACCTGATTTTTATTTACTTGAAAACTCGATTTTCATTTAGTTAAAGACATGATTTTTATGAAAGTAAATATATGATTCTTAAAAGTTTATAAAGTTTTGGAATAAAAGTTTTGATTTTTATGTATGAATAACAAGTATAAAAATCTGATTTTTATGTATATAAAACAAGTATAAGAATTTTGATTTTTATGCATTCATATAGCAAAGAAAGATTGGATTTTTAGGCATTCAAATAGCAAAGAAAGATTGGATTTTTTATACATTCATATAGCGAAGAAAGATTGGACTTTTATACATTCATATAGCAAAGAAAGATTGGATTTTTACGCATTCATATAGCGAAGAAACATTGGATTTTTATACATTCATATAGCGAAGAAAGATTGGATTTTTATATGTATATACAAGCAATATAAAAAATTGATTTTTATATATATAATAGCCAAATAAAAAAATGTGATTTTTATCTGAATAGCGTTGAAATAAAAATGTGATTTGTATTATGAACAACTTGAGAAGATTGCGTTGGAATTTCTAACAAATCCAAACAGTTCAGAAAGAAAGAATGGAGGAGTGGATCCTAAAAGTTAGAACTTCTCACTTTTTTTTTACTTTCTAGTTAAAATATATACTAGGATGCAGACGGTGCTTAGCAGCACCCGACACCCATCGTCCACAGACTATGGACGATTTGTTCGTTTGATTGATTGTGTTGTGAAAATTCATTATGTAATGTGGAATGGAAATAAATATATTATAGTTAAAAGTATAATTTTTAATGTGTATATGAATAAAATAAATATTCATAAACAAATCAGACGATTTGTTTATGTACAGACATTTGACTGATATTGATTGGGACAATAAATTTTACACATCGCCCAACTGCACAAATAAATATGTATTTGTTAATTGAAACCCCACAAGAGTATTGGTATGATACCGGACATACACTAATCCCAATATTTAGTTGTATGTCAATCGATTGGTTGACAAGCTGTGTAAGCATTGAATATTTATATTAAATGCTTGTGCAGTGTAGACTGCACTATGAATGATGGTTGACTGTGTTTGGTTATTGTTGTGTACATGTATGCATGAAATCCATATAAATCAAATTATATGGTAATTGACTGTGTCTAATTTCAGTTCAGAAGGAATGAGTATTTTTAAATAACGATTATTTTAAAATGATGAATATTTTAAAATAATATTCAGTAAGGGATCAAAATCTGATTTTGATGTCCGATTTGGGATGGACACGAATATATTTAAATATATACAACCATGTTGATTAGATATGCGCTATTTGGACGCGAATGATATTTATATCGATTTTATTCATTTCTATAATGAATATCGAAAAGGAATTCATTTCAAAATATAATGTTTTGAAAATACTATCATTTATATATCGATGATATGGAATATTCAATTTTGATCTGAAATTGAATATGAAGTTGAAATCGTTTGGAAAATTAATTTAAAACAATTTATAAAATACATTTTGAATGAAAATCGTTGAAATATATATATATATATATATATATATATATACATAATGGCCTGAATAGAATGCGCCGCGTTGCGGCTGTTCGCAAATTTCGACCATTGCCTTCGAACAGACATTACGGGAGATCCCACCATCGGATTCTCCTAATCCGGAACCGTTGGGTTCGTATTGAAAAGAGCTTTCTAACGAATATTAGAGATTTGAAATCTAACAGTTGGATTTGAAATTATGTCCAAATCAAATTTGGAAAAAGTCTCTGGAAGTGCAGTTCGATGGCCGTTTACGGAAATCGACTATACGGGCCTTGGTAAAACTATTAAAAATATCAATAATTAGTGTAAAATCATAAAAAATGATTTGGAAAGAATTGGGATGAAAATTCCATAACTGAAAAGATAAAAATAGATTTTTATCGAATTGAACTAGTTTTGAACTAGAATTACAATCCAGTTATTTTTAAAATAAATAAATTGGATTTTAAATGGTTTTATAAATAATTTGAATTTCCAATACACGAATTGGAATGGATTTGAATCAAAAATATCTTCGGAGTATTTTGATATTGGATTCCATGATTATACGGATATTTTGGAGGAATTTGGAAGATATATATATTGTTATTCCAATACGATATTTATTGATTTCAGAATTTGATAATGAATGTAAGCCGTATAGTTTCTATTCAGAGCCTTCTATTTAATATCAAATAGGATTTGGGTTTGTCGTGAATGTTGTCTTCATTAACACTGTTCTTAAACCCAATTGAGAAAAGATTAAATCTTTTATTTGGATATAATGAAGTATACCAATTAATTAGTATTCAATTGGAATTGAATTGGAATTGATTTTTGGGTTTATCGTGAACGGTGTTTTAAATAACACTTGTTCTTTAACCCCATTATAATTGGAATGTGAATTGGGTTGTTGTGAACTGTGTTTTTAATGATATTCGTTCTTTAATCCGATTTACAGTGAAATGTTATTTGGAATTTATAAATCTTTTCTTAAGATTTAAAGGAAATTTTCCAAAGTGAAGTTTTCCAATTAATAAATAAATTGGAATGGAATGGAATTCGATTTGGTAATAATCGAAGTGGACTTCGGTGGAGGAAGAATGTTACTATATATGGAATTTAATAGGCTTGGCCTTTATTACATTTATAGTATCGGTTGGATATGGAAGTTTATATCGATTATATATATTGTTCTGTTTTCCGTGAAGAATCCAGTGTTAATGGAATGTGATTTTGGGTTTGTCGTGAGCTGTGTTTTAAATGACATTAGTTCTTTAACCCAGTTAAAGATAAGATTTATTTCTTACTATGAATAATTATTGAGTGATGATTTTTGGAAATTAAAACTGAATTAGAGTTTTAATGAATCATTAAATAGATTGAAAGGTGAATTTGATAACTAAAATGATCAAATTCAAGAAATGATCGAGAATGGAGTACCACCATTTTTACACCAGGCGATAGTTAAATCTATAATTAGATTTGAACCTGAAATGGTAATTGAATTTACCGATAACACCATGGTGTTAGATATGAAGTATTACCAGTTTTTCTTCATGGGATGAATAGGTTGGGATTGAGAAATTAAATCAATGATTGCTTCGGTAAGGTGCGCTAATCCCGACTAGTTTGGATAAACCATAATTTGGTTTGAATGGATATTCAAAGGAAGATTAAAGAATAAATTTAAAGAATTTATCTTTGATAAAATAAATGGGAACCTTTCCCAAAATATAAGAATATTTGAATAAAGGAATATTCTTGATTGGAATGAGGCGTATGTTGTGTTTTTATAGCAATTGTTTATTATATACGCGAGTTATTCAGAAAGATCGGCTTTATCCCATTCTGAATAACTGATTCGACGATATGTAGAGGATGAAGACGGTGGTGGAAGACCGGAGGTCTTCACATCATTTGGATGATTATTGATGTCTTGATTGGGCTGTACACCCAAGGCAAGGTAATAATTGGTGAACGTCCAGACGTACTTGGAGATCGACCGACATGCGAGGACCTCTCTCCGGTATTGGACATACGGGATGAGGAATAAGGTGCCTTCGATTCCGTTTAGACCCAGAACAAACTTGTAAATGGATGTGTGTCTGACATCGAATTTCACTATGTGTGATTGATAGACATCGATTGCATAGCGTGAATTGCTTGTATGGCATGGTGAGATGAAAATGATCAAGGCTTCTATTGAAAAGCAGAGTCGTGTGGTTTATGATCAAAGCATGGATTTAATATAGCATAGCTTTGAGTAGCGTTGATTCGCGAGCCTCACACCCTGGTGTGAACTAGAAACAGGAGAGGACATCAAGGAGGGCATGCATTTCCTTCTAGCTAGGAGTGGTGTCAGCGTTTTGTAAGCCCGGACGTTTTACTTATGTGGATGATGGATAGCGAGGCGCCTCGGTTATTTCGGTCTCTGCGGAGCCGATGGATGGTCTTTATACAGACCAAATTGACGTCCCATACGGCGGAGAAATGCATGTTCAGGAATTTTAATTCACCCTTTGCACTTCGGGTGGATTGGCCCTGATGATCCAAGGTACAATTGCGGTTGTATCCTAAGGGGCGGGATAGAGCGTGTCGAATTCGGTAAGGACGATCCCTTGCCTTGGTTCATAGACGGAAGTCCAACTTCCAATACATGACTTTGCGGTTTTGATTGTATAGCCTAGTATGGAGACATAGTGGGATGGGGCACTATATGGCATCTATGATTGATACATTTATATTTGAAGTTCTTTTCATACACTTTACACTATAATAGAATCAAATGATTTGTTTTAAACGTACCAAGCATGTTTGGCTATTATAAGGTAAAACTCTATCCTCCGGCTTGCGTTGCATTGTGTGATGGGACCTGAGTCTTATAATAGCTTCATTGTTCTTTATTTAGCATTGCACTGTTGTTTTTTATGCACTGCAATTCTTGGGAGGAAACCCGGTCCGTGTTATACGGCGTGGTCTCTTGATTTACCTTACTTTAAGACCAAGATAATATCTGTTTTAGTTCCACACCAATCACATGACTGGCCTGGAGTTTATTGTGTTAACCTAAACTCTAGGTGCCCCTATTTTCCACACGGGCAGCTATTAGTTTTGGTTATGTAGATTTATATTCACAGGAACCTGGTTTACAGCTGGAATGATATTCAGAAAGATCTGTATCCGTATATTCCTTTTAGTTGTTTTTTGTATTATTTTTCTATTTCTTTGTAATTTAATTTAATCTCTAATATTTTCCAATGTATATTATTTGTTCATACTCGGTATATTCTTGTACTCTGATGTAAATTGTTGTAATAAGCAATGAAATGTTCTTCTGTTTGTGTTCTGATTAGTCTTGTTCTCAAAGCAATCCCGGCTTTCCTTCACGGGGATGTTCGAGATGCCACAGAGTCCCTGGGTCGTTACACATTTACACCCAAATTAGGATCCAAACCTAATTTAAATCCAAACCTTCTTAGGCTTAATCAAATGATGACGGTGAATTGCTAAGATATAAATAATAATACAGTACTCATGTTTACCTTTAATTCAATACAAAAACCAGAATTCAAAAAAGCTAATTCAATATGACAATTTCCTACGTGATTACAAAGTAGAAGATTTGGGGATTTTTCATGTTTTATTATCGCATAACCAAATATTCATAGGCCTAATAATTCATATAGCAAACTGATAACAATATGAACATGCCTTTAAGAAAAACTGGATTTCCACTCACAAATAAAGTGAAGATGTGATAGAAATCTCTAAACTACGACTGTTCTCAACGTTCAAGCGGGCTCTGATTGATCTCCTTATAATATAAATATAAGAAACATATAATTAGATTCTTATATATATATATTGTTTGTGCTAAATTCCAACTTCCTAAACTTATATGAATTGAAATGGAGAGATATAGGAATGGAAGTAGAGAAGTAGAAGAACCTTCACCCTTTTTCTCTTCATTTTTCTATGGAATTCAACAGCATGGAGGCAGAGGTTTAGAATAATTATGGTTTCTAATGTGTTGTTTGAGGGGTTATTTATACTTACTCGTATCAGCAGGAGCCTTCGGATTTATAAAAATTAATCTGAACTATCCATATAAACATAACCTCTTTAGAGAACCCTAATTACATAGCCTTATTGGGCTGTTCATTTTTATTAATTACGTTCTTTATTTGCATAATTGATTGCCTTTTATTACAAATCTTTTTCTTTATGTAACACATCCTTTGTCCCCTTGTCTTTACCTATTTATTTGGATTTCAAATCTATCTAAGGGAAAGTTATTGTTGTCTAAATATGTAGTTTATCCCTTAGATACTATAAATTCAAGAACATGCAATAACACAATTAATTCTAAATACATCTTTCCTTTTTAATGTAGCTTTTGTCCCCTTGTTGTGTATTTATACATATACACGCATATTTAAATTAGATGGAATATTCCAATTGCTCATATATATATATATATATATATATATATGTATGTTATTCCATATATTAATATTGTAATTTGAATTTCCATCTTTTTTTTAATTAATATTCGGACAATATATGTAATATTTACATAATTATATATACATATAATTTATGCGTACAACTTCTTCATACGTTAACCGTTTTGGCATATAATATATGAAAACGATGTAGAATGTCGCCACGAATCCAAAAAAAGAGTTTTGTGGCCAAATACCTAAAGCTGCAAAAATTCCATTTTCCGACCAAATCATTAATTGCTTGTTTTAATTATTAATTTATTTGTTAATACTTATGAATTTTACGAAGTGTTACATTCCCCCCAAAACTAATTTCGTTCTTAATTATGTTTAAGGGGCGAAAAATACAACTCGCTCAAAACATCCATGTTGTACACCAATGTCATTTATAATTCATCCATAAGCATCCATGACTTGCACTGATTATGAATTACTGAACAACTAAAGTGTGCTCTACCCTAGCATGTAGGTGTAATAAGTGATGCAACATGTATGCAAAACACCTAAATATGCAGCATATATGAGGGCTTAGTGTGATGGTGTTGCATCCATTCCCTAACATCCAATCTAGCAATCATGATGCATTCAGAAATCCTAAATTTTTGAGGGATGCTACAATTTTTTTAAAATTTCTGTAAGGACCCGTAACTTCCGCGGTAAGGAAAGTCCGGATACTTTGAGAACAAGCCACATCGGGACGCAGACAGAAGAACATTTCATTGTATATTACAACAATTCCATCAGAATACAAGAATATTACAGAGTATGAATAAATATTACACAAAAAATATCAGAGATTTAAATACATTATTGCAGCAGAAAAATAATACAATACACAACTAGAAGTAATACACGGATACAGAGCTTTCTGAATATCGCTTCAGCTGTAAATCAAAATCCTATGAATCTAAATCTGCAAAACCAAAACTACTAGCTGCCTGTGTCAAAATAAGGGCACCCAGAGTTTAGGTTAAAACAATAAACTCCAGGTCAGTCATGTGACCGGTGTGAGAACTAAAACAGTTATTAATCTTTATTTTAAAGTTAGGTAAATCAGGGGACCACGCGGCATGACATCGAACAGGTTTCCTCCCAAAAACACCAGTGCATAAAACAACAGCGCAATGCTAAATAAAGAACAGTGAAGCTATTATAAGACCCAGGTCCCATCATACAATGCAACGCAAGTCGGAGGATAGGGTTTTTACCTTATAATAGCCAAAGAATGCTCGATACGCTAAATTTCATCTTTTATTATTACTATAATTGGAGAAAACAATTTCAATCATAACTATCAATCATAGACGGCATAAGTGCCCCATACCACTATGTCGCCATACTAGGCTCTACAAATAAAACCGCAAAGTCAAGTATTGGAAGCCTAGATTTCCACCTGTGAACCAAGGCAAGGCACAATCCTACTGTTTCGAGACTCTCTAGCCCGAGCCTCAGGACTCAGCCGCAACTGTACCTAGGCAACATGCAGGGCCAGTCCACCGATGTGGATTAAACTTAAACCCTGAACATGCGTTTTCACCGCCCTTTGGGGCGTAAATGAGCCAAACGACTCCATTGGCACCACACAGTCACCGATATATCTGAGGCGCCACACAATCCAACAACCACACAGGTGAAAATAATATAAATGTCAGGGATGGTAAGTCACTGACACCACCCTAGCTAGAAGGAAACGCATGCTCTCCCTGCTGTCCTCTCCCGTTTTTGGTTCACAACCGGGGTGTGAGGCTCGCGAATCAACGTTACACAAAACTATGCCACACAGGCGGTGCTTTGATCATCAACCACAAGACTTTGCTTTTCAACAGAAGCCTTGATCAATTGCCACTTAGGCATGCCACATAGGCAATTCACTCCATGCGATTGATATCCATCAATATATAACATCTGAGCTCGTACATCTCAGAGAAGGGCGTTAAACAAGAGAATAAATTCTCCACCGCCAAACAGAGATATATTTAATAGAAATCAATCACATAGAACAAAATCTAATGTCAGACACACAGTCCATTTACAAGTTCGTTTTGGGTCTGAACGAAACCAGAGGCACCTTGTACCTCGCATATCCATCGATCTCCAAGTACGTCTGGACGATCACCAACCGATTCCCTCCTCTTGGGTGTACAGCCCAATCAAGATCATCAGAAATCACCCAAACGATGTGTAGACCGCCGGTCTTCGACCATCGTCTTCATCCTCGACACCACGTCGAATCAGTTATTCAGAAATGGGATAAACCCGGTCTTTCTGAATAACTCGCGCTATATAATAAACAAGTGTTACACAAACACAGCATACGCCTCATTCCAATTCAGAATATTCTTTTATTCAAATATTCTTATGCTTTGGGAAAGGTTCCCATTAATTTTATCAAAAATAAAATTCTTTAAATTTATTCTGTAATCTTTTTTTTGAATATCAATTCAAACTAGTCGGGATTAGCGAACCACACCGAAGTAATCATTTATTTTATTTCCCAATCCCAATCTATTCATCCCATGAAGTAAAACTGGTAATACTTCATATCTAGCACCACGGTGTTATCGGTAAATTTAATTACCATTTCATGTTCAAATCGTGTAACACCCCACGTCCGTTAGTGTCACTCACAAAGGGAATGCACTAAGTTCTGTGGAGCATTTAGGGTAAAATATGCTGATAAATTACAAGACAGACAGAAATTAAACAGCGGAAAATAAAACTTTGCTTTATTGATAAAATAGTTTGTACAAAGATTTCTTTACAATATCAGAGCGTCATCTGTCTTACAAAATAAAGAAGCATAAAAAATACATTTATATTCCCCAATGTAGCAAGAACCAGGCATAGCATCTGAAAAGAGAATCCAAGCCAAACTTCGACAAATCTTCAAGCTGGGAAAGAGTGACCGTCCAACTTAACCTGAGCTATACTACTCCCTCCTCTACTACCTTGGGGGGAACGGAAGAAAAGAAGACGAAAGAAAAACAGAGTCAGACATAAAGCCTGAGTACGTTCAGTAACTTCTAGCATATGAACATGGAACAACAACAAAACGACATGAATTAACTGAATACAAGATAACACCATGATGATAGGGTTGGCAAGATTAGATAAGATAATCACAAGATATGCTAAGATAAGATAAACTGGATATGCTCTAGTACTTTTGCCGCTTCGCTATTTCCTTGTTATACTGGTTTCTATATCTCTGCATCACCTAACTAGTGTCCCAACTAGTAATGATAACGTGATCCCAATCCCTGTATTTTCCATCGCCTTCAGGCATCCATTTATTTATTTGTTACCTAGATTTAATCTAGGGTTTTCTACCAAGTGCCTTCTAGATTCAACTAGAGTTTACGCTGTCTGTTGAACGCTTCTCGGATTCAGGATTTATGCCACCTAGTTCATCTAGGAATTATGCTACCTGTCGAACGATGCCCCCAAGTCTAGGACACACTACCTAGAGTGGTTTATGTTCCTATACTTTCCCACGCATGTATCGCGAATCGTTATTGCTTGTCTAGATGCACATGTCCTGTAATGTGCGACCCGAGTCCTGTGTCAGGGCAAATCAAGGAATACAGAACTAGGTCGGGAGCTTTCAGATATCTGCCGATGCAGATGCTAAGGTCTGTTTTTATTTCAGTGGCTATGGTCCCACTTGACCCCTCCCTCAACTAATGAAAGGCACACCTTGAAATTTGAGAACTATACGCCGGCCCCCGGTGCCCTACTATCCTATGGCCATCCTCACCCATAACTAGATAGCAAGTATATGGTCTTTTGGAGTTCTCCGCCTTTTCGCTTCACGTATCTCGATTGACTTAAGATGGATGGTAGACGACGAGTCGCTATCACAAGGCTACCGTTTGCTCGTCGAATCACGCCGGTCCATCCTGGTCTTTAGGTTGCCATGTGTTGCAACCAAGGCATACCCCTGGTTTTCTACGCAGACCTTAACCTCTGTGGGCCCATGAGGATCATCTGCAGCCTCACAGAGGGATACCAAGAGTACCCTCACGTCCCCTCGAAGCTTCGGGCTTCGTAACCCAATTCGTTGGAGCCTCCATTTTACTCAGACGGACTTTCGCTCCTTCCCGTGTTATACTAAGTATTACTACTTAGTTTTGTCAACTAAGGTCTACCACTTAATTTCCAGAATCGTTGTTTTCCTTAACTAAGGTTTACTACTTAGTTCTCTTTCCCGTCAATTTGGACTGGTTAAGTGTCATTAGTCAATTCGAGCCAACTTAACCCTCTTCATTCGTCCTGTTAAACTAGTTAAGTGTTATCAGTGATTCATGATGACTTAACCCTACCACAAAACAAGTTATATTGGTTAAGTATTTCTTATTACTTAACCCTACCCGTTCATCCTGTATTGGTTAAATGTTCCTTTTTAACTTAACCCTACCCGTCTGTTTTAACTAACATGTTATTAACGGTTAAGTATTATCCCTTCATGTTTTAGACTTAACCTCATTCCTTTATCATAACCTGATGGTTAAGTGTATTAGATTTTACTTAACCCCAACCTCTAGTCAAGTTAACATCTTAAATTTGGTTAAGTGTATTAACCTTACTTAACCACTACAAATCTTGTCTTGCTACCTTGAGTTTGGTTAGGTGTCTCTATGGACTTAGCCCTCCCATTCTAGCTCAACTGTGTTTAAGTTGGTTAAGTGTTCTTATGGACTTAACCCTCCCATTCTAGCTTAACTGTGTTAAGTGTCTGTCTGAACCTAACCCCACCCATCAGTCTAGTTATCATGTTGAACTAGTTAAGTGTCTTAGTTAACTTAACCCTACCATTCTTGTTCTAGCTTTAACTAATTAAAGCCGCTACCTCTCACATTAGACAGGTATTGTCGCGACTACTGGATGTGCCGGTTGGTTCCGGGCAGGTTTACATCGCAACTTAGTCTAACCTCAGGCTTGGCATATTCATATTTTCTAAGTTCAAAGGGTTTCAATTTATTTTCAAATCAAGTTTTGAAAGTAACCATCCCGTCGGTCGGATCAGAGAGGGATAGCCAGGGATAGCAGGAAACTTGTATTTTCCAAACTCAAGCCTGGACACTATCCTCTCTGTCACCCTAGAACTTTCTGGTGTGTCATTAAAAGAGATGTCGTTAAGAAACCTTTAATTTGCCTAAATTTATATTTCCTCATTCTGGCCAATTTCTATAAGTAAATTATTCCTAATTTACTTATTTCCTAATTACTCTTTTAATGTGAATTGTCTACATTCATTCTTATGGCCCATTTCCCCTTCTAAGTCATATTTATGCTTTTTGGTATGTGGACTATAACAAATTAAGTGTCACTAACCATGATTTTGCTAAACCTGCCAATTACCCCCAATTATGGCCAATTTCACATTTATTCCAATATACTTACCGTGCCAAATTAGCTAATCCAATTCGATTCAACATTCTAATTCTAGACTTATTACTCTAGTTCACTATTCATGTAAATGCTAGATTTACACGTCAATACTAGATTCACATCTTATATTTCATGTCAACCCAATTTATGCCAATTTCCAAGTTAAACTACGGTTTTAGTAAATTTCATATTTTGCCCAAACCGCATTCCCACCATTCGTATAATCGTGATTCAGTCTAGATTATAAACAAAGCTAGGTTCGTAGAAAATATGGAATGAACCAAAGATGCTATGCAAAAGATAGACATACTAACTGGCAAAAAAGGGTTGAATAACGACGTCGGTTTAAGAACATGGGTAGACCTAACTTAATAGGTAAATTCCCAAGGTCTAAAACCAATGAAAACCAAGAATAGAGAGGCGTAGGTTTAAGAACATGGGTAGACCTAACTTAATAGGTAAATTCCGAAGGTCTAAAACCAAAGAAAACCAAGGACAGGCAGAATAAATAATCGAGTTTAATCTCATAATCACAGAACTTAAGCAACACTTTCCTAGTCATGAATCATAGGTGTTTAATCATAGATGTCCTTGTTATGTCATCGGCAATAGTTTATGTTTTTCCTAATCAAAGGCATGGGTTGGTGTTCACAGTCAAGAAAATAATTCTTATAGTCATGGTCACAGTCATAGGCAATATTCATAGTCATAGGCAATGTCCATAGTCATAGGCAATGTTCATAGTCATAGGCATTGGTTCTAAGGTCCATAGTTTCATAGTCACAGTCTTATTTGTCCTCGAATCATAATAGTTCTTAATTAGGTTCAAGAGTATTGGCATTGATTCGAATAGAGAGAGAGAGAGAGATTCGACATATTCTTTTATTCCTTTAATTTCATGTCACGAACAGAGAAAAACGTTCAAATCTAGAAATAACTGACTTACAGAGATTAGATTAGAATAGAAAGATGGCGTTGCTATGATTCGTAAAAAAACAGTCGTTGAAGTCGTTTGAACCTCCTCTTGAATCCTAGCTTGACTCGAACCCCTTCTTGAAATCTTTAGCAGCATTTCCTCATCTTGGTTTATTTTATATATATTATTTATTTATATATTTTCTCAGAGGCAGCATAAGGATAGAAAAGAATTGTGAATAGAGAAGAAGACCAGGGCTGTTTATATAGTGTTAGGCGGACGAACCTAGGCAGAAAACGTGACTAAATACATCAGAACGAACTAGGTGCAGAAAGCTGGAAAAACGGGGGGAGGGGGGTCGACCCCCAGGTCGACTACCCAGTCGACCTGGGAGCCTTGGGCAGGAAAATTCCCGCCCAGCCAAATCTGGGTCCGATTTGAACTTTGAACTTGACCTGTTTTGAGTTTTGAACTTCGTAGAATCTTCTGGAGGCCATCTCTCCCTCATACAGACTCCGATTTACGCAAACTCGGACTCGTTTTCATGTAGAATTCCGAGACGAACGCAATGGCACAGCCCGTTTCCCTTGATTTTGATTTTAACTTTTAATTCTGCCTTGATTTGTGAATCTTAGTGTTACAGAATCACGGGGTGTTACATTCTCCCCCACTTAAAAGGATTTCGTCCCCGAAATCTTCAAGTTAGGAAGAATGTGTCCTACCATCCAATCACCCATCTACTCAACCATTCAATCACAGGCATCCATTGTCCTTAAAAGATTTCTAATGCTTTCATGTTTATATGCATAGTGTGTGTATATGTCTTTATCTAATGCAAAATCAGGCGGTCTACTGATTCAGTTGACCTCCTTAATGCGAATCATGTCAGTGCCATGCGTCCAATCATGTATTCAAGCATCCCTAGTTATGTAAATACTACATGTATGCATAGCCATTCATCCATATGCAACACCCATATGATAACATATCAAGTTCAATTTACAAACAAATACATATCTGTAAATGCAATATGAAAGCGTCTGAACTGATCTAGTGCCTAATACGTATGCATATGCATTCACAAGCAACCATTAGCAACTACTTGCAACCATCAACCATAACATGTTTCAAATACATGTTTACATCCATTGACTGCTACCTAAGGATCGAAGATACGACCTAGGTGATATACTTTGGAAAGAGAGAAACAATTATGCGCAAAGCTCCTAAACAAAGAAATCAAGGACGCACCCTTAAGGAAAAGGGTATGATACCAGTACCTAGCCTTCTTGAGCTTTACTCCACTGTATCTTAACTAATTTAACTTCACAATTGTGAAGTTTCTGACCTCCCTTTTCCAAAATAAACAGATGTCAATTACGGCACCAAGTATACGTACTAAGATGATTTGAGGTTTCCCACTTATCCGCCATGCCATAACTATAAGAGTCGAAAGGTCACTACGTGCTCTTTGGAGTGCCTGCCACAACTATTCATCTCTCCTGCAAACCATCCAAACCGAGCTCGACATTCCTCAAGTACAAGCCCCAAAGGCCTAAACCAATATCAGACAATCACCCAAGGAATATCCCCCCCGAATTTAGACGATCTACGTGAGATGATATAAGCAAACTCGATAGCTATTCTCAAATCCCTACTAACCAAAAATAAACTGGTCGGACCACCAATTGGATTTGAGACTCTAGTGAGATCTTTGTACTATACAAGTACTATGGTGCAGAGACCCACCTATGAAGTGGATATGAACAGACGCGAAGCGCTAAAACCTAAGGAAATAGTACAAATGGAAAACTAGACTCTTCCAACCGGACTACCTTTCTCCTAGGTACGCTTGGTGGCGAAAGCATGTGCTTTTCCTTCCGAAAATCTCGTCCTCGTTCTTGCCCTTGTCCTTAAGTATATGCCCTATCATACCCTAGTAAAGATACTTCCTCTTGTCTTAGGTTTTATAATTTCTTCCCCCTTCGTGTGCCCAGTCTACATCCATGAATTCCTCATCCTAGGGTTATGCTCCTTAGCCAAACTCCTCATCCCCTTCCGTGTGTAGTCACGTTGACAAATCTCTCGAAAACTGCCTCCATCGTCCGGAAAACCCTATAAGCTTCGAAAGAAAACGGCCCGTAGATGAAACAACTACGACTATGGATGGAAGTCGGGCACTACTTTGCCCTTCGATGAGGTTACCTCCCAGAAAGCCAGGAGCCCCAGAGACTCGAGGCAAGAATTTAAACAGAGGAAGAGAAAATAGTGCGTATGGCTTTGGGGAATATGCCTTTAAAACAAAACTCTTCTTTCGAAAATGCTTCTTTTAAAACCGTTTTGAAAATAATTTTTCGAATCCTTTATCTGATCTGGTAACCTTCAGCTCTGATACCATGTGTAACACCCCACGTCCGTTAGTGTCACTCACAAAGGGAATGCACTAAGTTCTGTGGAGCATTTAGGGTAAAAGATGCAGATAAATTACAAGACAGACAGAAATTAAACAGCGGAAAATAAAACTTTTCTTTATTGATAAAATAGTTTGTACAAAGATTTCTTTACAATATCAGAGTGTCATCTGTCTTACAAAATAAAGAAGCATAAAAAATACATTTATATTCCCCAATGTAGCAAGAACCAGCCATAGCATCTGAAAAGAGAATCCAAGCAAAACTTCGACAAATCTTCAAGTTGGGAAAGAGTGACCGTCCAACTTAACCAGAGCTATACTACTCCCTCCTCTACTACCTGGGGGGGGGGGGGGGACGGAAGAAAAGAAGACGAAAGAAAAACAGAGTCAGACATAAAGCCTGAGTAAGTTCAGTAACTTCTAGCATATGAACATGGAACAACAACAAAACGACATGAATTAACTGAATACAAGATAACACCATGATGATAGGGTTGGCAAGATTAGATAAGATAATCACAAGATATGCTAAGGTAAGATAAACTAGATATGCTCTAGTACATTTGCCGCTTCGCTATTTCCTTGTTATACTGGTTTCTATATCTCTGCACCACCTAACTAGTGTCCCAACTAGTAACGATAACGTGATCCCAATCCCTGTATTTTCCATCGCCTTCAGGCATCCATTTATTTATTTGTTACCTAGATTTAATCTAGGGTTTTCTACCAAGTGCCTTCTAGATTCAACTAGAGTTTACGCTGTCTGCTGAACGCTTCTCGGATTCAGGATTTATGCCACCTAGTTCATCTAGGAATTATGCTACCTGTCGAACGATGCCCCCAAGTCTAGGACACACTACCTAGAGTGGTATATGTTCCTATACTTTCCCACGCATGTATCGAGAATCGTTATCGCTTGTCAAAATGCACATGTCCTGTAATGTGCGACCCGAGTCCTGTGTCAGGGCAAATCAAGGAATACAGAACTCGGTCGGCAGCTTTCAGATATTTGCCGATGTAGATGCTAAGGTCTGTTTTTATTTCAGTGGCTATGGTCCCACTTGACCCCTCCCTCAACTAATGAAAGGCACACCTTGAAAAATGAGAACTATACGCCGGCCCACGGTGCCCCACTATCCTATGGCCATCCTCACCCATAACTAGATAGCAAGTATATGGTCTTTTGGAGTTCTCCGCCTTTTCGCTTCACGTATCTCGATTGACTTAAAATGGATAGTAGACGACGAGTCGCTATCACAGGGCTACCGTTTGCTCGTCGAATCACACCGGTCCATCCTGGTCTTTAGGTTGCCATGTGTTGCAACCAAGGCATACCCCTGGTTCCTCTACGCAGACCTTAACCTCTGTGGGCCCAGTCGGATCATCTGCAGCCTCACAGAGGGATACCAAGAGTACCCTCACGTCCCCTCAAAGCTTCGGGCTTCGTAACCCAATTCGTTGGAGCCTCCTTTTTACTCAGACGGACATTCGCTCCTTCCCGTGTTATACTAAGAATTACTACTTAGTTTTGTCAACTAAGGTCTACCACTTAGTTTCCAGAATCGTTGTTTTCCTTAACTAAGGTTTACTACTTAGTTCGCTTTCCCGTCAATTTGGGTTGGTTAAGTGTCATTAGTCAATTCGAGCCAACTTAACCCTCTTCATTCGTCCTGTTAAACTGGTTAAGTGTTATCAGTGATTCATGATGACTTAACCCTACCACAAAACAAGTTATATTGGTTAAGTATTTCTTATTACTTAACCCTACCCGTTCATCCTGTATTGGTTAAGTGTTTCTTTTTAACTTAACCATGCCCGTCTGTTTTAACTAACATGTTGTTAACGATTAAGTATTATCCCTTCATGTTTTAGACTTAACCTCATTCCTTTATCATAACCTGATGGTTAAGTGTATTAGATTTTACTTAACCCCAACCTCTGGTCTAGTTAACATCTTAAATTTGGCTAAGTGTATTAACCTTACTTAACCACTACAAAACTTGTCTTTCTACCTTGAGTTTGGTTAGGTGTCTCTATAGACTTAGCCCTCCCATTCTAGCTCAACTGTGTTTAAGTTGGTTAAGTGTTCTTATGGACTTAACCCTCCCGTTCTAGCTTAACTGTGTTAAGTGTCAGTCTGAACCTAACCCCACCCATCAGTCTAGTTATCATGTTGAACTGGTTAAGTGTCTTAGTTAACTTAACCCTACCATTCTTGTTCTAGCTTTAAATAATTAAAGCCGCTACCACTCACATTAGACGGGTATTGTTGCGACTATTGGATGTGCCGGTTGGTTCCGGGCAGGTTTACATCGCAACTCAATCTAACCTCGGGCTAGGCATATTCATATTTTCTAAGTTCAAAGGGTTTCAATTTATTTTCAAATCAAGTTTTGAAAGTAACCATCCCGTCCGTCGGATCAGTTAGGGATAGCCAGGGAGAGCAGGAAACTTGTATTTTCCAAACTCAAGCCTAGACACTATCCTCTCTGTCACCCTAGAACTTTCTGGTGTGTCATTAAAAGAGATGTCGTTAAGAAACCTTTAATTTGTCTAAATTTATATTTCCTCATTCAGGCCAAATTCTATAAGTAAATTATTCCTAATTTACTTATTTCCTAATTACTCTTTTAATGTGAATTGTCTACATTCATTCTTATGGCCCATTTCCCCTTCTAAATCATATTTATGCTTTTAGGTATGTGGACTATACCAAATTAAGTGTCGCTAACCATGATTTTGCTAAACCTGCCAATTACCCCCAATTATGGCCAATTTCACATTTATGCAAATATACTAACTGTGCTAAATTAGCTAATCCAATTCGATTCAACATTCTAATTGTAGACTTATTACTCTAGTTCACTATTCATGTAAATGCTAGATTTACACGTCAATACTAGATTCACATCTTATAATTCATGTCAAATTTATCCAATTTGCATTTCTATGAACATGCCATAATACATGTTCCAATTTATGCCAATTTCCAAGTTAAACTACGTTTTTTGTAAATTTCATATTTTGCCCAAACCGCATTCCCACCGTTCGTATAATCGTGATTCAGTTTAGATTATAAACAAAGCTAGGTTCGTAGAAAATAGGGAATGAACCAAAGATGCTATGCAAAAGAAAGACATACTAACTGGCATAAAAAGGGTTGAATAACGACGTCGGTTCAAGAACATGGGTAGACCTAACTTAATAGGTAAATTCCCAAGGTCTAAAACCAAAGAAAACCAAGAATAGAGAGGCGTAGGTTCAAGAACATGGGTAGACCTAACTTAATAGGTAAATTCCCAAGGTCTAAAACCAAAGAAAACCAAGGACAGGCAGAATAAATAATCGGGTTTAATCTCATAATCACAAAACTTAAGCAACACTTTCCTAGTCATGAATCATAGGTGTTTAATCACAGATGTCCTTGTTATGTCATAGGCAATAGTTTATGTTTTTCCTAATCAAAGGCATAGGTTGGTGTTCACAGTCAAGAAAATAATTCTCATAGTCACGGTCACAGTCATAGGCAATATTCATAGTCATAGGCAATGTCCATAGTCATAGGCAATGTTCATAGTCATAGGCATATGGTTCTAAGGTCCATAGTTTCATAGTCACAGTCTAATTTGTCCTCGAATCATAATAGTTCTTAATTAGGTTCAAGAGTATAGGCACTGATTCGAATAGAGAGAGATTCGGCATATTCTTTTATTCCTTTAATTTCATGTCACAAACAGAGAAAGACGTTCAAATCTAGAAATAACTGACTTACAGAGATTAGATTAGAATAGAAAGATGGCGTTGCTATGATTCGTAGAAAAACAGTCGTTGAAGTCGTTTGAACCTCCTCTTGAATCCTAGCTTGACTTGAACCCCTTCTTGAAATCTTTAGCAGCATTTCCTCGTCTTGGTTTATTTTATATATATTATTTATTTATATATTTTCTCAGGGGCAGCATAAGGATAGAAAAGAATTGTGAATAGAGAAGAAGACCAGGGCTGTTTATATAGTGTTAGGCGGACGAACCTAGGCAGAAAACGTGACTAAATACATCAGAACGAACCAGGTGCAGAAAGTTGGATAAACGGGGGGGGGGGGGGGTCGACCCCTAGGTCGACTACCCAGTCGACCTGGGTGCCTTGGGCGGGAAAATTCCCGCCCAGCCCAATCTGGGTCCGATTTGAATTTTGAACTTGACCTGTTTTGAATTTTGAACTTCGCTGAATCTTCCGGAGGCCATATCTCCCTCATACGGACTCCGATTTAGGCTAACTCGGACTCATTTTCATGTAGAATTCCGAGACGAACGCAATGGCGTTTCCCTTGATTTTGATTTTAACTTTTAATTCTGCCTTGATTTGTGAATCTTAGCGTTACAGAATCACGGGGTGTTAAAAATCTAATTAAAGATTTAACTATCGCCTGGAGCAAAACTGGTGATACTCCATCCTAGACCACTTCAATCTAATACAAGATTCATTAAAACTCCACTTAGTTTTAATCTTCACAGAAATCAATTTCCTGTCTTTAACTGGGTTAAAGAACGAATGACATTTAAAACACGTGTTCACGATAAACCCAAAATTACATTCTGTTAATTATCAGGTTAAAGAACAAGTGTTATTTAAAAAACCGTTCATGATAAACCCAAAAATCAATTAAAATTCAATTCCAATTAAATTCCATTTAATTGGTATACTTCATTAAATCTAGATAAAAAGATTTAATCTCTTTCTCAACTGGGTTTAAGAATAGTGTTAATGAAGACACCATTCACGACAAACCCAAATCCCATTTGATATTAAATCCAAGGCTCTGAATAGAAAATATATCGGCTTATATTCAATATCAAATTCTACGACCAATAAATATCGTATTGGAAATAATGATATAAATATATCTTTCAAATTTCCATAACAATATCTGTATAATCACGAAATCCAACATCGAAATATTCCAAAGACAATTTCGATTCAAATCCATCCCAATTCAACTATCGGAAATTCTGGTTACTTTTGAAACCCCTTTCAAATTCGATTTATTTATTTCAAAAATAAATTGATTTTAATTTTACTTCATTTCGATAAAAATCTATTTTTATCTTTTCAAATAGGGAGTTTTCATCCCAATTCTTGCCAAATCATTTCTTATGATTTTACACAAATTATTACTATTTTTAATAATTTTATCAAGGCCCGTATAGTCGATTTCCATCAACAGCCATCGAACTGCACTTACAACAACCTTTTCCAAATTTGATTTGGACATAATTCCAAATCCAACTGTTAGATTTCTAATTACTAATATTCGTTAGAAAGCACTTTTTGATACGAACCCAACGGTTTCGGTTTTGGGAGAATCCGACGGTCGGATCTCCCGTAACATCCGTTCGAAGTCAATGGTCGAAATTCGCGAACTGCCGCAGCGCGGCGCATTCTATTCAGGCCATTATATATATTATATATATTTCGTCGATTTCCTTTTAAAACATATTTTATAAATCATTTTCAATTCGTTTTCGAAACGATTTCAACTTCATATTCAATTTCGAATCAAAATTGAGTTGAGACGAGCAGGAATTTCACTCGGTCCGAACCAGTCGCTAAACCGACCCAGACCGTTCGAAACGCCCTATCGTTTTGAGAACACGACAAAATAGAACACAGACGGAAGAACATTTCATTGTATATTACAACAATACATCAGATTACAAGAATATACAGAGAATAAACGAATAAATATTATACAGAAATATCAGAGATTTCAATTACATTTAAATACATAGCAGCGGAAAATAATACAATACACAACTAGAAGTAGATATACGGATACAAAGCTTTCCGGATATCGTTCCAGCTGTAAACCAGGATCCTGTGAATATAAATCTGCAAAACCAAAACTACTAGCTACCCGTGTCAAAATAAGGGCACCCAGAGTTTAGGTCAAAACAATAAACTCCAGGTCAGTCATGTGACTGGTGTGAGAACTAAAACAGTTAATCTTTATTTTTAGAGTTTGGTAAATCATGGGACCACGCCGTATAACACGGAACGGGTTTCCTCCAAACAACACTAGTGCATAAAACAACAACGCAATGCTAAATAAAGAAAAATGAAGCTATTATAAGACCGAGGTCCTATCACACAATGCAACGCAAGCCGGGGGATAGGGTTTTTACCTTATAATAGCCAAGAATGCTTGATACGTTTAAAAGATATCATTTGATACTATTATAAGTGTATAGTGTATAAAACAACTTCAAATCATAAGTATCAATCATAGGCGGCATGAATGCCCCATACCACTATGTCGCCATATATAGGTTATACAATCAAAATCGCAAAGTCACGTATTTGGAAATTGGGTTTCCATCTATGAACCGAGGCAAAAGATAGTCCTCAACCGATTCGAGACGCTCTAGCCCGTGCCTCAGGACCCAGACACAGGTGGGCCCTTGGATTGTCAGGGCCGGTCCACCGATGTGGATTAAAATGCCTGAACATGCGTTTCCCCGCCCTATGGGGCGTAGGTGAGCCAACTAAATGACTCCATCGGA
This sequence comes from Allium sativum, assembly GCA_030737875.1. Classification (NCBI taxonomy): domain Eukaryota; kingdom Viridiplantae; phylum Streptophyta; class Magnoliopsida; order Asparagales; family Amaryllidaceae; genus Allium; species Allium sativum. The sequence continues at coordinate 889,171,785 of CM060920.1, forward strand.
CCCGGATCGTCCGATCAAACCGAGGCGTCTCGCAACAGCAACAACCACACAGGTGAAAAGTATATAAATGTCAGGGCTGGTAGGTCACTGACACCACCCTAGCTAGAAAGAAACGCATGCCCTCCCTGATGTCCTCTCCCGTTTTTGGTTCACAACCGGGGTGTGAGGCTCGCGAATTCACGTTACACAAAGTTGTGCCACACAGGCGGTGCTTTGATCATCACCACAAGACTTTGCTTTTCAACAGAAGCCTCGATCAATTGCCACTTAGGCATGCCACACAGGCAATTCACTCCATGCGATTGATATCCATCAATATATAACCCCTGAGCTCGTACGTCTCAGAGAAGGGCGTTAAGCAAGAGAATAAATTCTCCGCCGCCAAACAAATATATATTTAATAGAGATCAATCACACGGACTAAAATCCAATGTCAGACACACAGTCCATTTACAAGTCCGTTCTGGGTCTGAACGAAACCGGAGGCACCTAGTACCCCGCATATCCATCGATCTCCAAGTACGTCTGGACGATCACCAACTGTTTCCATCTTCTTGGGTGTACAGCCCAATCAAGATCATCAGTAATCACCCAAACGACGTGAAGACCTCCGGTCTTCGACCATCGTCCTCATCTTCGACTTATCGTCGTATCAGTTATTCAAAATGGGATAAACCCGGTCTTTCTGAATAACTCGCGTATATATTATAAAAGTGTTACATAAACACAACATACGCCTCATTCCAATTCAGAATATTCTTTTTTTCAAATATTCCTATACTTTGGGAAAAGTTCCCATTAATTTTATCCAAGATAAATTCTTTAAATTTATTCTTTTAATCTCCTTTGAATATCAATTCAAACTAGTCGGGATTAGCGAACCACACCGAAGTAATCATTCATTTTATTTCCCAACCACAACCTATTCATCCCATGAAGTAAAACTGGTTATACTTCATATCTAACACCACGGTGTTATTGGTAAATTCAATTACCATTTCACGTTCAAATCTAATTAAAGATTCTACTATCGCCTGGAGCAAAACTGGTGATACTCCATTCTCGATGATTTCACTCTAATTAAAGATTCATTAAAATTCCACTTAGTTTTAATCTTTAACTGGGTTAAAGAATCAGTGTCATTTAAAACACAGTTCACGATAAACCCAAAATCACATTCATTAATTATCGGGTTAAAGAACGAGTGTTATTTAAAACACTGTTCACGATAAACCCAAAAATCAATATCAATTCAATTCCAATTAAATATCATTTAATTGGTACACTTCATTAAATCCAAATAAAAAGATTTAATCTTTTCTCAACTGGGTTCAAGAACAGTGTTAATGAAGACACCATTCACGACAAACCCAAATCACATTTGATATTCAATACAAGGCTCTGAATAGAAAATATATCGGCTTATATTCAATATCAAATTCTACGACTAACAAATGTCGTATCGGAAATAACGATATAAATATATATCTTTCAAATTTCCATAACAACATCTGTATAGTCACGAAATCCAAATCGAAATATTCCGAAGAAAATTTCGATTCAAATCCATTCCAATGCAATCATTGGAAATTCTGGTTATTTTCAAAACCATTTCAAATTCAATTTATTTATTTAAAAATAAATAGAATTGTAATTCTAGTTCAAAACTAGTTTATTTCGATAAAAATCTATTTTTATCTTTTCAAATATGGAGTTTTTCATCCCAATTCTTTCTAAATCATTTCTTATGATTTTACACAAATTATTAATATTTTTAATAATTTTATCAAGGCCCGTACAGTCGATTTACATCAACGGCCATCGAACTGCACTTACAACGACCTTTTCCAAATTTGATTTGGACGTATCTCCAAATCCAACCGTTAGATTTCAAATTTCTAATATTCGTTAGAAAGCTCTTTTCGATACGAACCCAACGGTTTCGATTTTAGGAGAATCCGACGTTCGGATCTCCCGCAATATCCTTTCGAAGTGAATGGTTGAAATTCGCGAACTGCCGCGGCGCGGCGCGTTCTATTCAGGCCATTATATTATATATATAATATATATAATATATATTCCGTCGATTTCAATTCAAAACGAATTATATAAATAGTTTTAAATTCGTTTCAAAAGCAATTTCAACTTCCATTTCGATTCAAATCAAAATTTAATTCTTCTTTATAAATTCGTTTTAAAATTCATTTCTATTCAATTCAAATTTCAATTCAATTTGAATTCATTTCAATTCGCTTTCAATTCAATTTGAATTCGTTATCTATTCAATTCAATTCGAATTCGTTTAAAATCGATATAAATATCGTTCACGTCAAAATGGCGTCAATCTAATCAACACGGCTTCATATATTGATATTTTCAAATATTCCACTTCGAATATTTTTTTTCATATATTCTATTTCAAATATTTCTATTTCAAATATTTCTATTCAAATATTTCTATTCAAATATTTTTATTTCAAAACTGGAATGAGGCCCAATCAATTACCATATAATGTTAATTATATGGATTTTCTACAACACATGTATATATCAACAACGATGAATAATCAACCGTCATCCAAAGTGCATTCTACACTGTATAAGCATCAAAGATAATTATTCAACGCTTATAACAGCATGTCAATCAATCGATCGACATACAACTAAACAATCGGGATTAGTGTACGTCAAATATCATCCCAATACCCGTGTGGGGTTTCAAGCAATCAAACACAGATTTTTATTTGTGCAGTTGGGCGATGTGTAAAATTTATCGTCCCAATCAATGTCCTTCAAATAGGTGTACATAAACAAACCGTGCGGTTTGTAAATGAATATTTATTTATTCACATTCACGTTAAAAATTATATTTTTAACGATCAAATATTTTATTTTAACACTTGAATTTTTATTCAATTCATTTATTCAATAAAATGATATTTTTCTTTTTCTAACTTATTTTAGAAAATTTCGGCGGCATAACGGCACGATACTAGAAACGGGACGAGGCCTAGCCTTATCCCCGGTCTAGTGAAGGCCCACGCCATTCACACATCAATCAAATCCATTCATTTCACCACACAGTTCAATTTCAACCAAATGATCTAACTAATTTTTGCAATCAAACAAACAAGTCCATGGTCTGTGGACGATTGTGTCGGGTGCTACTAAGCACCGTCTGCATCCTAGTATATATATATAACTAGAAATAGAAATTGAAGAGTGAGAAATTCTCATCAATAGCTATCCAACTTCACGACACTTCATTTATAGAAATCTTCTCCGTTTTCGCCTCTTATCGCTTTCGTCGCCTGTAGCCACTACATATATAAAAATCGAATTTTTATTATCCTACTCAATATATAAAAATCGAATTTTTTCTTTGAAGTTCAATATATAAAAATCATATTTTTACTTCGATGTTCAATATATAAAAATCATATTTTTACTTCGTTAAAAGTTATATTTTCCATTCGCTAAAAATCATACCTTTTCCATTGATAAAAATTCCGCCTTTCCTTTGTTAAAAATCCATACTTTCCGACTATAAAAATCTATTCTTTTCGATTATAAAAATCTATTCTTTTCGATTATAAAAATTTATTCTTTTCGATTATAAAAATTTATTCTTTTCGATTATAAAAATTTATTCTTTTCGGTTATAAAAATTTATTCTTTTCGATTATAAAAATTTATTCTTTTCGATTATAAAAATTTATTCTTTTCGATTATAAAAATTTATTCTTTTCGGTTATAACTAAAAGTAGAACCATGTTTTTCATTAGCTAAAAATTATATATAAAAACCATTTCTTTATAACATAACTATATAAACAAAAATCATATTTTTTCTCTATAGAAAAATCGTACCTTTTCTGTTTCTGAACTGGAGCGTCGTCGGATTTCGTTTCGCGATGGGGAAGGGTCTTCGCGTCGAGCAGGAGGAGAGTGGGGCGAGGGTTCGGTGGTGGGGATCGGAGCTGAGGAGGCGACGATGATTTAGGGCGGCGGTGGAGTTCGACGTCGGCGTCGCGATTTGGGGAGGAGGGGTTCGACGGTTCACGAGGGAAAGATGGGGGGAGGGGTTGGTCGCCGTCGCGCTGGCGGCTTTGGGGAGGGGCACGGCGGTCCTCCGTCGCGGGCGGTGGTGAGGCGTCCGCCCTGGAGCTGGCGCCCTCGATTTCCCCCTTTTTTTTCCAATTCGATTTCGGGTTCTGTACGGGGAGGGAAAGAAAGAGAGGGGTGAGGGCTTTTATGTGAAACTATATTATATTATATTTATTAATATACATAAAGTTGACTTTTTATACGATCTCAGAACGAGACCCACCGCCTGTCGTCCATAGCGTATTACCCCCATTCCGAACACAATGGGCTATGTTTCGAAGGTGTATTCGATCGTTTGAATCAGTTTCCGTTGAATTTACATTTAAATCACTATATTGAATTTTAAACGTACATTTCAAATTACCGGGGTCACATACTAACTCTAAAAATTCCATAAAAATATTTTCTAGCTTCGTATTGACGATACGGTCCTAACAAAACTAGTTTCGTCGAATTCTGAGACCATTTGAAAAATGGCCATTTTCTAGTCGATTAAAATCAACTTAAACTGGTCAAACGCGTTTTCCTTTGCCACGCTCACATATTGATTTGAAAAATTATGAAATTTGGAATCTAGCAATAATTTGACATCACGGACCCAACAAAACTGGTTTCGTCGAAATCCGAGGTCATTTGTAAAATGTCCATTTTTAAGGGCCTGAATTCCATAGCGACTATTCAGAATTTTCAACTGGACATATCTTTTGATTCCCGCTATGAAATTTTGATTATTCGGATTCGTTGGAAAGATATTCTCAATTAGATCCTAATGTTTTTTGGTTTCACTAAAATCCGGATTGTTTTGCACCCGGTATGTTCAATTGAAGTTTGAAATCGAATTATCGAACTACCGCGCCATTCTCAATTCTATTTATAATTATATATAAATATATATATTCTAACGACGACGCGTATAAATATATACGTTCGAATTATATTCAAAATAATTTTCTTGTCGATATTATTTAAAATAATTCATTTTAAATAATGAAAATTCGCTAAAATAGCCAAAATAAAAATTTTAAACTGGCTCAGAATTTCCGGGTTATTACAATCTCCCCCACTTAAAACTTTTCTTCCCCGAAAAGGAACAAAGTCGAAAGTGGTTTGATCAATCAACTCTACGCTCGATCTGGCTTCCATTCTCCAACTTTTCGGTTTCTAAGAATTTTCAAATTTTCAAAAATTTGGCTAACACCCTAAATTTTCGAAAAATTTCGCTATAACCTCCCCTGCACCGGGAGCATCGGGGAATTTCAAATAGCTTCCCCGGTCCTTCTAATCTCAAAAAAGAAAAAGAAAAAGCCAAGCGGCTAGCCAATAGGCTCATGAAATCATCATCACCCAAACAAAACAGTAAACTAGGTATTAAACATGTACCTATTTGTCGGGCAAACAAATTTTATTCTCTGCTCTAGCCTCCTTGCTATGACCTGTTCCATGTAAGTATATGCAAACAAATGCGACCAATTTTCAATATAATTCAATATTTGATTCAATTAGGCTAAATGGCTAAAATTTAGCAAACAGATAAACAAACAACACAATCATCAATCAATTAGTGGATTAGAGTTTTCAAATTGATAACTTTGATACATAGTCAAAAATCAGATTTTTGATGCCAAATCACAACAATATGCCCTATCTAATTTTGGTTCTCACACCAGTCAATAGGAAATATATAGATATCACACATTCGAAAACACGAATACCAATTCTGATGATGTTCGAACTATCATCAGAATCATCTCCAGGCGACTAGAGTGTGATTCTATATCTATCCAGTATATTAAAACTTCAAATACACGTTTGCAAGGCGTATATGCAAAATCTTTATATACTGGACTGTCCTAATCAATATGAAATAAATAATCAAATACGAATAGTTGATTTAGATTTTCAAAACAAAAATTGTTTTCATTTTAAAAATATACTCTTCACACTCGTCCTAGGATACTACTGATCCCATCTCTAACGAGTCATTCTAATTGGATATTACTAATCCAATATCTGATGAATTCTTCCGTACGGTTCTAATGTGCCTTGTTCTCTGCTTTGTAAACCAAAGCTCTGATACCAACTAAGACGAGCAGGAATTTCGCTCGGTCCGAACCAGTCGCTAAACTGACCCAGACCGTTCGAAACGCCCTATCGTTTTGAGAACACGACAAAATAGAACACAGACGGAAGAACATTTCATTGTATATTACAACAATACATCAGATTACAAGAATATACAGAGTATAAACGAATAAATATTACACAGAAATATCAGAGATTTCAATTACATTTAAATACATAGCAGCGGAAAATAATACAATACACAACTAGAAGTAGATATACGGATACAAAGCTTTCCGGATATCGTTCCAGCTGTAAACCAGGATCCTGTGAATATAAATCTGCAAAACCAAAACTACTAGCTGCCCGTGTCAAAATAAGGGCACCCAGAGTTTAGGTCAAAACAATAAACTCCAGGTCAGTCATGTGACTGGTGTGAGAACTAAAACAGTTAATCTTTATTTTTAGAGTTTGGTAAATCATGGGACCACGCCGTATAACACGGAACGGGTTTCCTCCCAAGAACACTAGTGCATAAAACAACAGCGCAATGCTAAATAAAGAAAAATGAAGCTATTATAAGACCTAGGTCCTATCACACAATGCAACGCAAGCCGGGGGATAGGGTTTTTACCTTATAATAGCCAAGAATGCTTGATACGTTTAAAAGAAATCATTTGATACTATTATAAGTGTATAGTGTATAAAACAACTTCAAATCATAAGTATCAATCATAGGCGGCATGAATGCCCCATACCACTATGTCGCCATATATAGGTTATACAATCAAAATCGCAAAGTCACTTATTTGGAAATTGGGTTTCCATCTATGAACCGAGGCAAAAGATAGTCCTCAACCGATTCGAGACACTCTAGCCCGTGCCTCAGGACCCAGACACAGGTGGGCCCTTGGATCGTCAGGGCCGGTCCACCGATGTGGATTAAAATGCCTGAACATGCGTTTCCCCGCCCTATGGGGCGTAGGTGAGCCAACTAAATGACTCCATCGGACCCGGATCGTCCGATCAAACTGAGGCGCCTCGCAACAGCAACAACCACACAGGTGAAAAGTATATAAATGTCAGGGTTGGTAGGTCACTGACACTACCCTAGCTAGAAAGAAACGCATGCCCTCCCTGATGTCCTCTCCCGTTTTTGGTTCACAACCGGGGTGTGAGGCTCGCGAATTCACGTTACACAAAGCTGTGCCACACAGGCGGTGCTTTGATCATCACCATAAGACTTTGCTTTTCAACAGAAGCCTCGATCAATTGCCACTTAGGCATGCCACACAGGCAATTCACTCCATGCGATTGATATCCATCAATATATAACCCCTGAGCTCGTACGTCTCAGAGAAGGGCGTTAAGCAAGAGAATAAATTCTCCGCCGCCAAACAAATATATATTTAATAGAGATCAATCACACGGACTAAAATCCAATGTCAGACACACAGTCCATTTACAAGTCCGTTCTGGGTCTGAACGAAACCAGAGGCACCTAGTACCCCGCATATCCATCGATCTCCAAGTACGTCTGGACGATCACCAACTGTTTCCATCTTCTTGGGTGTACAACCCAATCAAGATAATCAGTAATCACCCAAATGACGTGAAGACCTCCGGTCTTCGACCATCGTCCTCATCTTCGACTTCGTATCAGTTATTCAGAATGGGATAAACCCGGTCTTTCTGAATAACTCGCGTATATATTATAAAAGTGTTACACAAACACAACATACGCCTCATTCCAATTCAGAATATTCTTTTGTTCAAATATTCCTATACTTTGGGAAAAGTTCCCATTAATTTTATCCAAGATAAATTCTTTAAATTTATTCTTTTAATCTCCTTTGAATATCAATTCAAACTAGTCGGGATTAGCGAACCACACCGAAGTAATCATTTATTTTATTTCCCAACCACAACCTATTCATCCCATGAAGTAAAACTTGTTATACTTCATATCTAACACCACGGTGTTATTGGTAAATTCAATTACCATTTCACGTTCAAATCTAATTAAATATTCTACTATCGCCTGGAGCAAAACTGGTGATACTCCATTCTCGATGATTTCAATCTAATTAAAGATTCATTAAAATTCCACTTAGTTTTAATCTTTAACTGGGTTAAAGAATCAGTGTCATTTAAAACACAGTTCACGATAAACCCAAAATCACATTCATTAATTATCGGGTTAAAGAACGAGTGTTATTTAAAACACTGTTCACGATAAACCCAAAAATCAATATCAATTCAATTCCAATTAAATATCATTTAATTGGTACACTTCATTAAATCCAAATAAAAAGATTTAATCTTTTCTCAACTGGGTTCAAGAACAGTGTTAATGAAGACACCATTCACGACAAACCCAAATCACATTTGATATTCAATACAAGGCTCTGAATAGAAAATATATCGGCTTATATTCAATATCAAATTCTACGACTAACAAATGTCGTATTGGAAATAACGATATAAATATATATCTTTCAAATTTCCATAACAACATCTGTATAATCACGAAATCCAAATCGAAATATTCCGAAGACAATTTCGATTCAAATCCATTCGAATGCAATCATTGGAAATTCTGGTTATTTTCAAAACCATTTCAAATTCAATTTACTTATTTAAAAATAAATAGAATTGTAATTCTAGTTCAAAACTAGTTTATTTCGATAAAAATCTATTTTTATCTTTTCAAATATGGAGTTTTTCATCCCAATTCTTTCTAAATCATTTCTTATGATTTTACACAAATTATTAATATTTTTAATAATTTTATCAAGGCCCGTACAGTCGATTTCCATCAACGGCCATCGAACTGCACTTACAACGACCTTTTCCAAATTTGATTTGGACGTATCTCCAAATTCAACCGTTAGATTTCAAATTTCTAATATTCGTTAGAAAGCTCTTTTCGATACGAACCCAACGGTTCTGATTTTAGGAGAATCCGACGGTCGGATCTCCCGCAATATCCGTTCGAAGTGAATGGTCGAAATTCGCGAACTGCCGCGGCACGGCGCGTTCTATTCAGGCCATTATATTATATATATAATATATATAATATATATTCCGTCGATTTCAATTCAAAACGAATTATATAAATAGTTTTAAATTCGTTTCAAAAGCAATTTCAACTTCCATTTCGATTCAAATCAAAATTGAATTCTTCTTTATAAATTCGTTTTAAAATTCATTTCTATTCAATTCAAATTTCAATTCAATTTGAATTCATTTCAATTCGCTTTCAATTCAATTTGAATTCGTTATCTATTCAATTTAATTCGAATTCGTTTAAAATCGATATAAATATCGTTCACGTCAAAATGGCGTCAATCTAATCAACACGGCTTCATATATTGATATTTTCAAATATTCCACTTCGAATATTTTTTTTTCAAATATTCTATTTCAAATATTTCTATTTCAAATATTTCTATTCAAATATTTCTATTCAAATATTTTTATTTCAAAACTGGAATGAGGCCCAATCAATTACCATATAATGTTAATTATATGGATTTTCTACAACACATGTATATATCAACAACGATGAATAATCAACCGTCATCCAAAGTGCATTCTACACTGTATAAGCATCAAACATAATTATTCAACGCTTATAACAGCCTGTCAATCAATCGATCGACATACAACTAAACAATCGGGATTAGTGTACGTCAAATATCATCCCAATACCCGTGTGTTGTTTCAAGCAATCAAACACAGATTTTTATTTGTGCAGTTGGGCGATGTGTAAAATTTATCGTCCCAATCAATGTCCTTCAAATAGGTGTACATAAACAAACCGTGCGGTTTGTAAATGAATATTTATTTATTCACATTCACGTTAAAAATTATATTTTTAACGATCAAATATTTTATTTTAACACTTGAATTTTTATTCAATTCATTTATTCAATAAAATGATATTTTTCTTTTTCTAACTTATTTTTGAAAATTTCGGCGGCATAACGGCACGATACTAGAAACGGGACGAGGCCTAGCCTTATCCCCGGTCTAGTGAAGGCCCACGCCATTCACACATCAATCAAATCCATTCATTTCACCACACAGTTCAATTTCAACCAAATGATCTAACTAATTTTTGCAATCAAACAAACAAGTCCATGGTCTGTGGACGATTGTGTCGGGTGCTACTAAGCACCGTCTGCATCCTAGTATATATATATATATAACTAGAAATAGAAATTGAAGAGTGAGAAATTCTCACCAATAGCTATCCAACTTCACGACACTTCATTTATAGAAATCTTCTCCGTTTTCGCCTCTTATCGCTTTCGTCGCCCGTAGCCACTACATATATAAAAATCGAATTTTTATTATGCTACTCAATATATAAAAATCGAATTTTTTCTTTGAAGTTCAATATATAAAAATCATATTTTTACTTCGATGTTCAATATATAAAAATCATATTTTTACTTCGTTAAAAGTTATATTTTCCATTCGCTAAAAATCATACCTTTTCCATTGATAAAAATTCCGCCTTTCCTTTGTTAAAAATCCATACTTTCCGACTATAAAAATCTATTCTTTTCGATTATAAAAATCTATTCTTTTCAATTATAAAAATTTATTCTTTTCGATTATAAAAATTTATTCTTTTCGATTATAAAAATTTATTCTTTTCGATTATAAAAATTTATTCTTTTCGATTATAAAAATTTATTCTTTTCGATTATAAAAATTTATTCTTTTCGATTATAAAAATTTATTCTTTTCGGTTATAACTAAAAATAGAACCATGTTTTTCATTAGCTAAAAATTATATATAAAAACCATTTCTTTATAACATAACTATATAAACAAAAATCATATTTTTTTCTCTATAGAAAAATCGTACCTTTTCTGTTTCTGAACTGGAGCGTCGTCGGATTTCGTTTCGCGATGGGGAAGGGTCTTCGCGTCGAGCAGGAGGAGAGTGGGGAGAGGGTTCGGTGGTGGGGATCGGAGCTGAGGAGGCGACGATGATTTAGGGCGGCGGTGGAGTTCGACGTCGGCGTCGCGATTTGGGGAGGAGGGGTTCGACGGTTCACGAGGGAAAGATGGGGGGAGAGGTTGGTCGCCGTCGCGCTGGCGGCTTTGGGGAGGGGCACGGCGGTCCTCCGTCGCGGGCGGTGGTGCGGCGTCGGCCCTGGAACTGGCGCCCTCGATTTCCCCCTTTTTTTTCCCAATTCGATTTCGGGTTCTGTAGGGTGAGGGAAAGAAAGAGAGGGGTGAGGGCTTTCATGTGAAACTATATTATATTATATTTATTAATATACATAAAGTTGACTTTTTATACGATCTCAGAACGAGACCCACCGCCTGTCGTCCATAGTGTATTACCCCCATTCCGAACACAATGGGCTATGTTTCGTAGGTTGATTCGATCGTTTGAATCAGTTTCCGTTGAATTTACATTTAAATCACTATATTGAATTTTAAACGTACATTTCAAATTACCGGGGTCACATACTAACTCTAAAAATTCCATAAAAATATTTTCTAGCTTCGTATTGACGATACGGTCCTAACAAAACTAGTTTCGTCGAATTCTGAGACCGTTTGAAAAACGGCCATTTTCCAGTCGATTAAAATCAACTAAAACTGGTCAAACGCGTTTTCCTTTGCCACGCTCACATATTGATTCGAAAAATTATGAAATTTGGAATCTAGCAATAATTTGACATCACGGACCCAACAAAACTGGTTTCGTCGAAATCCGAGGTCATTTGCAAAATGTCCATTTTCAAGGGCCTGAATTCCATAGCGACTATTCAGAATTTTCAACTGGACATATCTTTTGATTCCCGCTATGAAATTTTGATTATTCGGATTCATTGGAAAGATATTCTCAATTAGATCCTAATGTTTTTTGGTTTCACTAAAATCCGGATTGTTTTGCACCCTGTATGTTCAATTGAAGTTTGAAATCGAATTATCGAACTACCGCGCCATTTTCAATTCTATTTATAATTATATATAAATATATATATTCTAACGACGACGCGTATAAATATATACGTTCGAATTATATTCAAAATAAATTTCTCGTCGATATTATTTAAAATAATTCATTTTAAATAATCAAAATTCGCTAAAATAGCCAAAATAAAAATTTTAAACTGGCTCAGAATTTCCGGGTTATTACATGAGTATGCCACATCATCGATATACCAATGATAATATTTCCAGAATATTATATTTTGAAATCACTTCCTTTTCTATATTCATTATAAAAATGAATAAAATCGATATAAATATTGTTCACGTCAAAATGGCGTCAATCTAATCAACACGGCTTTATATATTTCAATAACTTCGTTTTTCTATTCAACAAATGAATATTTTCTTCAACACATGAATTTTTATTTTTCTATTCAACACATGAATTTATACTTCTATTCAACACATGAATATTTATTTTTCTATACAACACATGAATATTTTTTTTTCTATTCAACACATGAATTTATACTTCTATTCAACACATGAATATTTATTTCTATTCAACACATGAATTTATATTTCTTATTTTCCAAATTGGAATGAGGCCCAATCAATTACCATATACCGTTAATTATATGGATTCCCTACAACACATGTATATAACAGCAACGATGAATCATCAACCATCATCCAGAGTGCACCACACAACTGCATAAGCGTTAAATATAAATATTTAACGCTTACACAGTCTGTCAACTCATCAGTCGACATACTACTAAACTATTGGGAATAGTGTAAGTCAATATCATCCCAACACCCGTGTAGGGTTTCAAATCAACAAACACAGATTTTTTTTGTGTGCAGTTGGGCGATGTGTTAAATTTATTGTCCCAATCAACATCAGTCAAATCGGTGTACATAAACTAATCATTCGATTTGTTAATGAATATTCATTTTACTTCAAAACATGAATATATTTTTATTTCAGCACACGTATATATATTTTATTTCAACACGTGAATATATATTTTATGTCAACACATGAATATATATTTTATTTCAACACATGTATATATATTTCATTTTAACACATGTATATATATATTATTTCAACACATGAATATATATTTTCACACATCACAATCAACTTTCAAATTTCACAACACAGCAATCAAACAAACAATTCATCCATGGTATGTGGACGACGGGTGTCGGGTGCTACTAAGCACCGTCTTCATCCTAGTATATATTTTAAACTAGAAATAAATTAAAGGTGAGGAGTTCTCACCTTTGGGATCCACTCCGCCGTATTTTACTTCTAAACTTCTGAACCGCTTGGATTTGTTTGGAATTCAATGCAGTCCTTTTCACGCTGTTCACATTAAAAATCACATTTTTATCTCATTATATATATATATATATATAATAAAAATCAGATTTTTATTTAGCTACATATGTAAAAATTATATTTTTATATTCCCTATTATATAAAAATTATATTTTCTATCCCCTACACGTATAAAAATCGAATTTTATTTCGCTATAACATATATAAAAATCATATTTTTATATTGCTACTTCATATAAAAAAATAATATTTTTAAAACTTATTCTCTATATAAAGATGATATTTTTATTCTGTTCATAATAATAAAAATTCAATCTTTTCATTTATAAAAATATGATTTTTCTTCAATATAAAAATCTATTCTTCTTCGCTATAAAAATCTAATCTTTTTTTTTTATCATTATCACATATAAAAATTTGATTTTTACAATGCTATTATATTTAAAAACAAATTCTATTTATATTTTGAAAACAAATCTATTTTTATGTTTTAAAACAATTTCTATATTTATTTTCAAACCAAATTCTATTTCAAAAAAAACTGCAAATAAATTCTATGTTATTTACATTAAAAACTGATTCTAATCTATGCTATGTCATAATAAAAAAAAGGAATTACATTTTTAACTTTAATTACCTACACTAAATAAAAACTGAATTATCTAAATTAACTCATACCTATCACGTTTAAAAGCGTTGCCTTTCATATGTTGTCTTCCTGTAGCCAGGAACCCGCTGCTCCAAAGGAGAAACCACCATCGCTCGGCGTTGTAATTGATCGGCGTGGGATCGGAGTTGTCCACATGGTGGCCCTTCAGGCGTGCCACCTCCCCATGCGACACCAGCGAGACTGAACCCCCCATGTCCCCGCAATCTTTGATCGAACGGCAGCGGTTTAGGACCTTCAATCGAGCACCATAATTCACGAAACCCAATTAAGCGGATTGGGATATGAAGATCTCGAGAAGATCTTGAATTTTCGTTTTATGGACTCCGGATTTCATTGATTATTGGGGGAGAATTTTTGAGCTCAAAATCTTGAGCTTTTCCGCCGTGTTTCGAATTGGGGAAGACAGGTTTTGGCGGTTGACCACGAGAGAGAGCGTTTGACTAGGGTTAGAAAGAATAACTTATACTTATGGCTTATTTTAATTTTTATTTAATTCACTTATAACTGGTTTATTGTCCCAAACTCTTATTCAAACCCAACAACTGTCATCCATGGCTAACTACCCCCATTCAGAACACAATGGGATATGTATCGTAGGCTGATTCGCTCGTTTCGATCAGTTTTCGTCAAAATCAAAATATAAATCTATATATTGAATTCTAACGTGCATTTCATTTTACCGGGGCCATATACTAACTAGAAAAATTTCCGAAAAATATTTTCTAGCTTCGTATTGACGATACGGTCCTAACAAAACCAATTTCTTCAAATTCCGAGACCGTTTGAAAAATGGCCATTTTCCTGTTGATTAAAATCAATTGAAACCGGTCAAAGCGTCTTCCTTTGCCATGCTCACGTATTGATTCAGAAAATTATGAATTTTTGAATCTAGCAATAACTTGACATCAAGGATCCAACAAAAGTGGTTCGTCGAAAACCGAGGTCGTTTGCAAAATTTCCATTTTTTAAGGGTCTGAATTCCATAGCGACTATTCTGAATTTTCAACTTGACATATCTCTTGATTCCCGCTATGAAATTTCAATTTTTCGGATTCGTTGGAAAGATATTCTAAAATACATTCTAATATTTTTGGTTTCACTAAAATCCAGTTTATTTTGAATTCTCTACATTCATTTGAAATTTGAAATAGAGTTATCGAACTACCACGCCATTTTCAATTCCTTTTAAATTAAAATAAAATATTTATTTTCTAACGACGATCTATATATATATACGTTCTATTTCTATTCAAAATAAATTTCTTGTCGTTATTATTTAAAATAATTCATTTTAAATAATCAAAATTCACTAAAATTGCCAAAATAAAAATTTTAAATTGGCTCAGATTTCCGGGTTATTACAATCTCCCCCACTTAAAACTTGTCGTCCCCGAAAAGGAAAGAAGCCGAAAGTTGTTTCACAAATCAACTCAACTTTCATTACGGCTTAAGTTCTTCAACTTTTCAGTTTCTAAGAACTTTTCAAATTTTTCAAAAATTTGGCAAACACCCTAAATTTTCGAAAAATTTCGCCATAACCTCCCCTGCACCGGGGACTTTAGGATATTTCAAATAGCCTCCCATGGCCCTCATCAATCCAAGAAGAAAAAGAAACAGCCAAAAGGCTAGCCAGTCGGCTCATAAAATCATCAAAAACCCAAGAAATACAATAAACATGTACCTATTTGTCGGGCAAACAGTTTTATTCCTCTTCTCTAGCCTCCTTGCTATGACCTGTTCAATGTAAGTACATGTACAAGTATGCAAATGTGACAAATTTTCAATACAACTCATTATTTGATACAATTTGGCAAAAGGTTCAACAATTTAATTAATCACAACAATAATCAAACAACACAATCAGCAATCAATTAGTTGCTTTTCAAATTCATAACTTTGATACATAGTATAAAAATCAGAGTTTGATGCCAAATCACAACAATATACCCTATCTAGTTTTGGTTCTCATACCAATCGATGGAAATATATAGAAATCCCACTTTCGAAACTCAAACACAACATTGATGTTGCCATGGTCATTATCAGCATCAACTCCGGGCAACTAGAGTGTAGTTCTCTATATCTATCCAGTATATTAAAACTTCGAATACCCGTGGATCAGACGTATATACAAAATCTATGTATACTGGATTGTCCTAATTCAATACAAATAAATATTCAAATACGTATAAAACGATTTAAATTTTAAAACAAAATTTGTTTTCATTTTCAAAAATATACTCTTCACACTCGTTCTAGGATACTACTGATCCCATCTCTAAAGAGTCATTCTCATTGGATATTACTAATCCATTCTCTGATGAATTCTTTCGTTTGGTTCTAATGTGTCTTGTTCTTGAGTTTTGTAAACCAAAGCTCTGATACCAACTGTAAGGACCCGTAACTTCCCCGATAAGGAAAGTCCGGATACTTTGAGAACAAGCCACAATGGGACGTAGACAGAAGAACGTTTCATTATATATTACAACAATTCCATCAGTATACAAGAATATTACAGAGTATGAATAAATATTACACAGAAAATATCAGAGATTTAAATACATTATTGCAGCAGAAAAATAATACAATACACAACTAGAAGTAATACACGGATACAGAGCTTTCCGAATATCGCTTCACCTATAAATCAGGATCCTGTGAATATAAATCTGCAAAACCAAAACTACTAACTGCCCATGTCAAAATTAGGGCACCCAGAGCTTAGGTTAAAACAATAAACTCTAGGTCAGTCATGTGACTGGTGTGAGAACTAAAATAGTTATTAATCTTTATTTTATAGTTAGGTTAATCTAGGGACCACGCCGCATGACACGGAACGGGTTTCCTCCTAAGAACACCAGTGCATAAAACAACCGCGCAATGCTAAATAAAGAACAATGAAGCTATTATAAGACCCAGGTCCCATCACACAATGCAACGCAAGCCGGAGGATAGGGTTTTTACCTTATAATAGCCAAAGAATGCTTCATACGCTAAATTTCGTCTTTTATTATTACTATAATTGGAGAAAACAATTTCAATCATAAGTATCAATCATAGACGACATAAGTGCCCCATACCACTATGTCGCCATACTAGGCTCTACAAATAAAATCGCAAAGTCACGTTTTGGAAGCTGGATTTCCACCTGTGAACCAAGGCAAGGCGCAATCCTGCCATTTCTAGACTCTCTAGCCCGAGCCTCAGGACCCATCCGCAACTGTACCTAGGCAACATGCAGGGCCAGTCCACCGATGTGGATTAAACTTAAACCCTGAACATGCGTTTTCCCCTCCCTTTGGGGGATAAATAAGCCAAATGACTCCACTGGCACCACACAGTCACCTATATATCCGAGGCACCTCGCAATCCACCAACCACACAGGTGAAAATAATATAAATGGCAGGGCTGGTAGGTCACTGACACCACCCTAGCTAGAAGGAAACGCATGCTCTCCCTGCTGTCCTCTACAGTTTCTGGTTCACAACTGGGCTTTGAGGCTTGCGAATCAACGTTACACAAAGCTATGCCACACAGGCGGTGCCTTGATCATCAACCTCAAGATTTTGCTTTTCAACAGAAGCCTTGATCAATTGCCACTTAGGCATGACACACAGGCAATTCACTCCATGTGATTGATATCCATCAATATATAACCTCTGAGCTCGTACGTCTCAGAGAAGGGCGTTAAGCAAGAGAATAAATTCTCCGCCGCCAAACAGATATATATTTAATAGAAATCAATCACACATAATAAAATCCAATGTCCGACACACACTCCATTTACAAGTTCGTTCTGGGTATAAACGAAACCGGAGGCACCTTGTACCTCACATATCCATCGATCTCCAAGTACGTCTGGACGATCACCAACTGATTCGCTCCTCTTGGGTGTACAGCCCAATCAAGATCATCAGTAATCACCCAAACGATGTGAAGACCTCCGGTCTTCGACCACCGTCTTCATCCTCGACACCACGTCGAATCAGTTATTCAAAAATGGGATAAACCCGGTCTTTCTGAATAACTCGCGTATATAAAAAACAAGTGTTACACAAACACAACATACGCCTCATTCCAATTCAGAATATTCTTTTATTCAAATATTCTTATGCTTTGGGAAAGGTTCCTATTAATTTTATCAAAGATAAAATTCTTTAAATTTATTCTGTAATCTTCTTTGGATTATCAATTCAGACTAGTCGGGATTAGCGAACCACACTGAAGTAATCATTTATTTTATTTTCAAATGCCAACCTATTCATCCCATGAAGTAAAAGTGGTCATACTTCCTATCTAACACCACGGTGTTATCGGTAAAGTTAATTACCATTTCACGTTCAAATCTAATTAAAGATTTAACTATTGCCTGGAGCAAAACTGGTGATGCTCCATCCTCGATCACTTCAATCTAATTCAAGATACATTAAAACTCCACTTAGTTTTAATCTTCACAGAAATCAATATCCTGTCTTTAACTGGGTTTGAGAACCAATGTCATTTAAAAGACAGTTCACGATAAACCCAAAATCACATTCTGTTTATTATCAGGTTAAAGAACAAGTGTTATTTATAACACCGTTCACGATAAACCCAAAAATCAATTCAATTCCAATTAAATTCCATTTAATTGGTATACTTCATTAAATCTAAATAAAAAGATTTAATCTTTTTCTCAACTAGGTTTAAGAATAGTGTTAATGAAGACAACATTCACGACAAACCCAGATCCCATTTGATATTAAGTACAAGGTTCTGAATAGAAAATATATCGGATTATATTCAATATCAAATTCTACGACCAATAAATATCGTATTAGAAATAACTATATAAATATATCTTTCAAATTACCATAACAATATTTGTATAATCACGAAATACAACATCGAAATATTCCAAAGACAATTTCGATTTAAATCCACCCCAATTCAATTATTGGAAATTCTGGTTACTTTTAAAACCCCTTTCAAATTCAACGTATTTATTTAAAAAATAAATTGATTTTAATTCTAGTTCAAAACTAGTACATTTAGATAAAAATCTATTTTTATCTTTTCAAATAGGGAGTTTTCATCCCAATTCTTCCCAAATCATTTCTTATGATTTTACAAAAATTATTACTATTTTTAATAATTTTACCAAGGCCCGTACAGTCGATTTCCATCAACGGTCATCGAACTGGACTTACAACGACCTTTTCCAAATTTGATTTGGACATAATTCCAAATCCAACCATTGGATTTCTAATTTCTAATATTCGTTAGAAAGCCCTTTTCGATACGAACCCAACGGTTTTGGTTTTAGGAGAATCCGACGGTCGGATCTCCTGTAACGTCCAATCGAAGTCAATGGTCAAAATTCGCGAACTGCCACAGCGCGGCGCGTTCTATTCACGCCATTATATATATATAATATATTATATATATTTCGTCGATTTCCTTTTAAAAAGTATTTTATAAATTGTTTTAAATTCGTTTTCGAAACGATTTCAACTTCATATTCAATTTCGAATCAAAATTGAATATTCCACATCATCGATATACCAATGATAATATTTCCAAAATATTATATTTTGAAATCAATTCCTTTTCTATATTCATTATAAAAATGAATAAAATCGATATAAATATCGTTCACGTCAAAATAGCGTCAATCTAATCAACACGGCTTTATATATTTCAATAACTTCGTTTTTCTATTCAACAAATGAATATTTTCTTCAACACATGAATTTTTATTTTTCTATTCAACACATGAATTTGTACTTCTATTCAACACATGAATATTTATTTTTCTATTCAACACATGAATATCTATTTTTCTATTCAACACATGAATATTTATTATTTTCTATTCAACACATGAATTTATACTTCTATTCAACACATGAATATTTGTTTTTATTCAACACATGAATTTATATTTTTATTTTCCAAATTGGAATGAGGCCCAATCAATTACCATATAACATTAATTATATGGATTCCCTACAACACATGTATATAACAGCAACGATGAATCATCAACCATCATCCAGAGTGCACCACACAACTGTATAAGCATTAAATATAAATAATTAACGCTTACACAGTCTGTCAACCCATCTGTCGACATACTACTAAACTATTAGGATTGGTGTACGTCAATACCATCCCAACACCCGTGTGGGGTTTCAAATCAACAAACATAGATTATTATTTTTTGTGTAGTTGGGCGATATGTAAAATTTATCGTCCCAATTAACATCAGTCAAATCGGTGTACATAAACAAATTGTTTGATTTGTAAATGAATATTTATTTTACTTCAACACATGAATATATATTTTATTTCAACACATGAATATATATTTTATTTCAACACATGAATATATATTTTATTTCAACACATGTATATATATTTTATTTCAACACATGTATATATATATTTTATTTTGGCACATGAATATATATTTTCGCACATCACAATCAACAGTCAAATTTCACAACACAGCAATCAAACAAACAAGTCATCCATGGTCTGTGGACGATGGGTGTCAGGTGATGCTAAGCACCGTCTGCATCCTTGTATATATTTTAAACTAGAAATAAGTTAAAGGTGAGGAGTTCTCACCTTTGGGATCCACTCCGCCGTATTTTACTTCTGAACTTCTGAACCGCTTGGATTTGTTTGAAATTCCAATGCAGTCCTTTTCACGCTGTTCACATTAAAAATCACATTTTTATCTTATTATAGATATAATAAAAATTAGATTTTTATTTCACTACATATATAAAAATTATATTTTTAAATTCTCTATTATATAAAAATTATGTTTTCAATCCACTACATGTAACACTCCGAATTTTCTGTTAATGTTAAATTAACAAATTAAAGAATAATTAATTATGAATGTGAGAATTAAGGGAAACGGGTTTTTCCATTGCGTTCGTCTCAGAATTCTGGTTGAGATAGAGTTCGAGTTTGCGTAAAACGGATAACGGATGAAGGAGATATGGACGAACAAAGTCAGGCGGGAAGGATAGAAAAAAAATATTACACTGGCGCACTTGGGAAGTGCGCCAGTACAAATTTGCACTGGCGCACCTGCCAAGTGCCCCCAGGCCGAGTAGCAGGCCTGCACAGCTTTCTGGTACAGTCTGATCCATGTTGTGACTCATTGTTGAGTCCTTTCTAACTCCTTGCTGAGTCATTAGGGCTGACTTGTCACCCTATCTTGACTGAGTGGTTTTGATTAACCCTAAGATCATCCGACGGCTATAATTAAATTTAAATTCTATATAAACAACCTTAGTCTCAACCTAAATTCACAAAAGTAAAATAGAGCTACAGTCGTCATGCTGCTGGTAGGAAGCCAAGAAGAGTAGCCTCCACTTGAAGAAAAATTAGAGACGAGTAAAACTAAAGTAAAAACAAGAATCAAACAACCTTTGTCTACCTAAAGGAAAGCATTTCAAATACAGAACTCAGAATCCACAATTCAAGTTCGTCGTTTGTTGTAAGTATAGTGATTTTTCCGATGGGAATAAAATTAAGATTTGATTCGATGTAAAATGGAAATGGAATTGTGCTATTGCATATCGACAATGTTAATTCATATCTATGTGTGGCAATGGTTGTATTGTGAATGATATTGGGATGTTTGTAGTATAATTGACTTGATGTTGGATCCGTTAGAATGTTTGTGGATTAATCTAGTTGGTGTTGGATCTATTCAAATTTACATACAGGTTATTTGGTACATATCTACACCTACATGTTTAGGTGATTATGACAAGTTATATGCTGCACAACAGAACTTCTATGCCTGAATGATTAAGTTTATATACATGCTCATATGTTTATACAAAAGTTGCAAGTTCATATTTGGATCCATGCCAAGATCCATTTTAATACAAGTTCCATGTTATAGTAGTAAACATGATTGGATCTAGTTCACACATGCGATAAAAATATACATACTTTATGGACATGTCACATTCTTGTCATATGATAGTGATATTCGATGTTATGCCTAGATCTAAACATGTTTAGGCTTATGTTGTCTAAATCATATGCTAATTCATGTGACACATGTTTAGTTAGACTCCCCTTTTCAATGCAAGTTCACATGACAAGTTGAAATCCATGATTTAGTCTATGTTGTAAATTCACATATATGTATGTTGATTTAGTTTACGTTGCAAGTTCACACCTATGATGTTCATGTTGACTACTTTGCAAGTTCACACCTATGATGTTCATATTGACTATGCCGAAAATGCCAAGTTTACACCTATGTCATGTTTATGTTTATGCTAATTTTATGTGCGTAAATTATGCTAATTTTTTAGCCTAATATTATATGTTAAAAATCATGTGGATGAAAAATTAGTCTAAGATTGTTAGCCTAATATTTAGACGGGGTAACGTTGGGAAAAATTGGTAATTATAGGAAACTTCACATTAATTGGTATAAATCCTTATACCAAAAATGATGAACTTGGAAAGTCAGCTATAACATTTAATTGTTAACAAATTTACATATAAGAAGTAATAGAGACAAATATGTAAATTTAGAAAATACGAGTATGCTTAACCCGAGGTTGGATTGAGTTGTGGCGTAAACCTGCCCGGACCCGCCCGGCTGTCCAGTAATCACAACAATACCTATCCAATGTGGGTGGTTAAGCATTGAGCCCAATAAGGACCCGAGGTTAGACTATGTTACAGTGTAAACTTGCCCGGAACCGATCGGCACATCCAGTAACTGTAACAATACCTGTCTAATGTGAGTGGTCGGTGCTTTAACTAATTAAGGTTAAGGACAAGTCAGGATGGTAGGGTTAAGTTAACTAAAACACTTAACCAATTTAACATGTTAATTAATCTGATGGGTGGGGTTAGGTAAATACAGATACTTAACCACTTAACATGTTTGACTAGAAAACCTTAGTAGCGGGGACCCATTTCAGTAGTAACCCAATTAGGTATCATGGTACCCTGAAACTAGGCAGGGTGGGGCACGATTACTAGGCTGATTGTAAGCGGTCAAAAGCAATGGCGGTGTGTGCAACAGTGTGGGTTCTAACGGAGTGCGGGCGTGTACGCACTTCAGGGCAGACAAACAGGGCACTGGGGGCACCAGTAGTTTGACCTATGCATTCTAGGATTGTGTCGTGCTGCCACCATGGGACTTGATACACCCCATGGTGGGACCGGCATAGGTATCTACACTCATTGGGGGCCGTATGACACATATGATTTTGCGAGTAGGAGCCGATCTTTAGAAAGGGGTTCACTTCACCCCGATCATGGGGTGCCCGTTGTGAAATTACAAGTAGGTGCAGAGATATAGTGTGGGGTGCGATAGTATATTCGGTTCAAACTGCTTTATCCTAGTTTATGATACTTTCCTGTTTCCAATTTATACGTATCATGCCCTTATTCTTATTCTCATACTGAAGAGTCACTAGACTTACTAGGCTTTATGTCTGAATCTATTTTTCTTTTGTCCTCTTTTCTTTCGTCCCTTCCCCCTCTCCCTAGGTCCACAGGGAGGGAACAACCCAGCTTAGTCAGACTCTTTGCAAGCTTCAAGATAGTAGATGTATGATTTGGACTCTCTTTACCTGGCTATGGCTGCTGGACACGTTCTATGGGGATTTATGCAGTTTCAATTGTGTTTTATGCTTCTTTATTTAATAATCAAGACAAAATTGATGATGTAATGTTTTGGAAGTTATTATGGGACAGTTATGGAAATGTTTTGTATGAACACGTATTTATGAAATAAAAGTCTATTTGTTTTCCGCTGCTTATATATATATGTCTTGTGTTTTATCTTTGACTTTTACTTATAAACCTCCACCGAAGTTAAGGCATTCCCCTTGTGAGAGACCTTAATGGAGGTGGGCTGTTTCACTTGGTATCAGAGCATTGATTTACCAGATTAGGTAAAGGTTTTTGAAACTATTTTCAAAGAGAAGTTTAAAGAAGCATTTTTTAAGAAAAAGCGTTGTTTTTAAAAGGCATAATTCCCTAAGAGCCATATGCACTATCTCTCTATTCTTTGTCTTGAATACTTTCCTTTTTGTTCCAGCATGTTTGGAGATCTTAACCTTCCAGAAGGAGTACCGATACCTGGCTGGTTCCGAAGGTACCTAGAGGCTAGGGCCAATGGTGCGGGCGCAACAGACATTCCTCCTCCCACAGTGGCAGCGGCTCCTCCTCCTCCTCCTCATGGAAATACTTTTGCTAAGACATGTAGAGACTTCAAGGCTACGGGTGGGAAGGACTTTTATGGAACTGAATCCTTTGTAGTAGCAAGGAACTGGCTGAAGGAGACCGAAGACTTGTTCATCATCTTCGAAGTTGATGACAGGCAAAAGATACAGCTAGCAGTGTGGATGCTTAAAGACAAAGCTTCTTATTGGTGGGAAGTTACCCATGCTGAGAGGCCAGTGGAGACTTAGGAAGATTTCAGAATGAGGTTTGAGATGAAATTCCTCTCCCAAGATGAAAGAAGCATGCAAATGTAGAAGTTCCTAACTCTTAAACAAGGAAGTATGACGATCAAGGAGTATGTCAATTAGTTTAATCAGCTGGCCAGATTTGGGCTGGATTTAGTTAACAACCAACACAAGAAGGCCCTTCGCTTCGTCAAAGGTCTGAATGAGCCTCTACACAACCTAGCTATGACCCATATACCCATGGGAGCAACTTATGAAAGCCTGGTGGACATGGCGCTGCTACACGAGGAAGATAAAGGCAAGAAAGAGGTAAAGGTGGAAGTGCCTCAGGAAAAGAAAGAGGGTTTACAAGCTAAGAAGACAGACTTCAAGAAAGGCGGGAAGAACAACAAATCCCGTGAAAAGAGAAGGCGTAATTTTTGTGGCATTGTTGGACATATAGCAAAAGACTGCAAGAAGAAGAAGGCAAAGATGAATGGTGGTTGTTCCCATTGTGGAGAGACTGGACACTTGGCTAAAGACTGCCCAAAGAAGCGAGGGCAGGGACAGAGGACTGGATCCACCTCAGGGGGACAGGTTTATGCGATGGTGGCACCTTCATAGGAATGCGGTAGAAATATTTCCGTAGAAAGCTTAGTTTATTTTTATGATCATCCAGTTCGCACTCTCTTTGATTCTGGTGCATCACATTCCATTATTTCATCTGCTTTAGTAGAATCTCTGCACCTAGACACTAGTATGGTAGCAGATCCCTTGGTTGTTTCAAATCTGATTGGGGGCTTAGCTTATTTGTCAATGGTTTGTGTGGATTTGAAAATCTCTATTCTAAGTGTTGAATTTAGATGTAGTGCCTTTGTTTTGGGCTTCTCGGGATATGGACTGCTCTTAGGCATGGACTGGTTATCTAGTAATGGTGCCATTCTTGATTGTGAGAAAAGAGTGGTTAGACTCTTGACTCTTGACTCGGCTCGGTAACACTCTAGAAATTTCTTGTAATCACTTGAATGCTGTTATGCTTAGTTATCTAGAGTCGCTTGATGTTTCAGTTGAGAATTTGGTTAGAGTGGTCTGGGAATATCTGGATGTCTTTGAAGAGATAAAGGGCATACCTCCGAGGCGGGAAATAGACTTCCGCATATATCTAGTTAATAATGCAAAGCCTGTAGCTCTGCCTGTTAGACACACGGCTCCAAAGGAGAGAAAGGAAGCCAGTAAGCAAGTTAAGGAGCTTCTCGAAAAGGGGTTTATAAGGTGGAGTATCTCGGAATGGGGTGCTCCAGTGGTGTTCGCCACCAAAGCAGATGGTTCACTACGTCTTTGTGTGGACTATAGGGAGCTAAACAAGCTGACTAAGAAGAATAGACACCTGCTTCCCCGAATAGACGATTTGTTTGATCAGCCTGTCGGTGTATCGGTCTTCTCCCAACTTGATCTGGCTACTGGGTTCCATCAGCTAAGGGTAGTTGAAGATAGCATTGATAAAATAATGTTAAGAACCCCATACGGTTTCTTCGAGTGGCTTGTCATGCCTTTCGGTTTGACAAACGCAACCGCTTATTTCGTGGACCTAATGAGCAGGGTGTTCAGAGAATTCCTCAACAAGTTCGTGGTTGTCTTCGTAGACGATATTTTGATCTTCTCAAAGAATGAGGAAGAACATGCTCAGCATCTGAAGGAGATCATGGAAACTCTTCGAGTTCATCAGCTAAAAGCCAAATTCTCCAAGTGCCACTTTTGGAGAAAAGAAGTAAGGTTTCTTGGACATATAGTGTCCAAAGAAGGGTTAGTTGTGAACCCTGCGAAAGTGGTGGCAGTGCAAGATTGGAAGACACCAAGAAATGCATCCGAAATATGAAGCTTTCTTGGGCTAGGCGGTTTTTACCGGAAGTTCATTAGAGATTTCGCGAAAATCTCAGCTCCACTCACAAGGCTAACAAAGAAGGATCTAGCGTTCGCTTGGGATTTGGAATGTGATATTGCTTTCCAACGCTTAAAAAGGGCTCTTAAAAAAGCCCTAGTTCTGACTTTGCCCGATGGAAGCAAAATGTTCACAGTATAAACGAATGCTTGTGGTACGGGGCAAGGCGCTGTTCTGATGCAAGAAGGGAGGGTAGTAGCTTATGGTGGAAGATAATTGAAAGTTCATGAAAAGAACTACCCAACCCACGATCTTGAGTTGGCCGCCGTCGTCTTTGCGCTTAAGTCTTGGCGCCATTATCTCCTAAGTGAGAAGTTCGAATTATATACTGACCATAAATTGTTGAAGTATCTTTTCTCGCAGAAAGATCTTAACTTGAGGCAGCAAAGATGGATGGAGTTCCTTGCCTCGTATGATTTTGAGATTTCCTATACTCCTGGCAAGGGCAACGTAGTAGCAGACGCCTTGAGCAGAAAGAAGCTGACCTTAAGCCCTCTTTTTGTAGAAAGGCAATGCTTGGAGTATATAGCCAGTTTTAACTTTAGGCCCTCCTTTGATTTTGTACCTGGTTTATTGGCGCCACTAGAAGTACGGCCCACTCTTTTAGGCTCAATAGGGGCCGCACAACGTGAAGACCCTCAGCTTGTGGATGTGATTGATAAGCTAATTAGGGGTGAAACTTCAAGTCACCTCAATAGGTACTCCATTGATGATAAGGGTTGGCTGAGGCGAGATGGAAGACTATGCGTCCCACAAGCTAGGGATTTCGTAAAGATGGTTCTCAAGGAAGCACACCATTCCAAGATGACAATACACCCAGGTGGATACATGATGTACAAAGATGTAAAGAGAGTTTTCTTTTGGGACGACATGAAGAAAGATGTGGCAGATTTCGTTTCTAAGTGCACGGCATGCCAACAGGTCAAGGCGTAACAAAAGAAGCCTGGAGGACTTCTTCATCCTCTAGGAGTGCCGCAGTGGAAGTTGGATAGCATTTCAATGGACTTCATTGATGGGTTGCCTAGGTCAAGAAGGGGCAATACTATCATTTGGGTAATAGTGGACAGGCTCGCAAAAAGCTCCCACTTTATACATATCAAGAGTATAAGGACTGCATCGTCTCTAGCTTCTCTCTATCTCAAGGAAATAGTTCGACTCCATGGAATATCCTCCAGCACTGTGAGTGGCCGAGATCCTATCTTTACAAGCGAATTTTGGCGGAGTCTGCAAGAAGCTGTAGGCACACGGTTATGCTTGAGCATAGCTATCACCCCCAAACCGATGGTCAGACGGAGAGGATAAACATAGTATTAGAAGATCTTCTGAGACTGTGCGTCCTTGACTTCGGAGGGACATGGGAGGATCATCTTCCTTTAGTGGAATTCGCCTACAACAACAGCTACCAAGCCACCATTGACATGGCGCCCTTCGAAGCTCTATATGGAAGACCGTGCCGATCACCAACCTGTTGTTGGGAGTCTACAGATAAGCTCATACTTGGGCCAGACATGATTAGAGAGACTTCAGAAAAAGTGGACTTGATACGAAGGAAAATGAAGACTGCCCAAGATAGACAAAAATCCTACGCAGACAAAAGAAGGTCTGACCTTGAGTTTGAGGTTGGGGACAGGGTTTTCCTTAAGGTATCACCTTTAAGGAACATCGTTCACTTTGGATCCGCAGGAAAGCTAGCACCAAGATTTGTAGGTCCGTTCACTATCACCGAGAAGATTGTGAAGATGGCTTATAGAGTAAAGCTGCCCGAAAGGTTGGCTGGAATTCACAATGTCTTTTATGTTTCTCATCTCCGAAAATGTCTACATGAGTCTGCGGAAGTGGTGGAGCCAAGCATTCTAGAAGAAGCTGAAGTGGAACGCGAAGCAACTGTGAGGAGAGTTTCAACCCGCATCTTAGGAACTGAAATCAAAAAGCTACGCAACCGCGAAGTCAAGCTTGTCAAAGTTCAGTGGAGCGACATCGAGGAAGACGCGACTTGGGAAACTGAGGACAGAATACGCGCGGCCTACCCTTTTCTTTTTGAGGGTATATCTTTGATCTCTCTTTTTCCTTAAGTTGTGCTTGTATCTATCTTTTTAGGTATATCTCCTCGATATTATCCTTTGTCCTTAGGTAGAAACCTCTTTCGATGTAAACATGTAATTGAAACATGTTATGGTTGATGGCTGCAAGTGGTTGCTAGTGGTTGCTTGTGGATGCATATACACACACTCTAGGTTTTATATCGGCTCAGCCACTTCATATTGCATATGCATATATGTATTTATATTTGTATGTGGTTGAAACTTGATATGTTGTCATATGGATGTCGCATTGTATGAATGATTGCGCACTCATATAGATTTATGAGTAGGGAAAATTTGCATACATAATGGATTCATGACACTTACATGATTCGCATTAAGGAGGTCAACTGAATTAGTAGACTGTCTAATTTTTGCATTGTATAAGGACATATATACATACTAGGCATATGATCATGAAGCATTAGAAGTCTTTTAAGGACAAATGACGCCTGTGTTTGTTGGTTGAGTAGATGGACAATTGGATGTTAGGCTTTACGTTCTTTCAGACTTAAAGATTTCGGGGACGAAATCCTTTAAGGAGGGTAGAACGTAACACCCTGAATTTCCTGTTAACGTTAAATTAACAAATTAAAGAATACTTAATTATAAATGTGAGAATTAAGGGAAATGGGTTATGCTATTGCGTTCGTCTCGGAATTCTGGTTGAGATAGAGTCCGTGTTTGCGTAAAACGGATATCGGATGAAGGAGATATGGACGAACGAAGTCAAACGGGAAGGATAGAAAAAAATATTGCACTGGCGCACTTAGGAAGTGCGCCGGTACAAATTTGCACTGGCACACCTACCAAGTGCGCCCAGGCCAAGCAGCAGGCTTGCACAGCTTTCTGGTTCAATATGATCCATGTTGTGACTCATTGCTGAGTCCTTTCTGACTCCTTGTTGAGTCATTAGGGCTGACTTGTCACCCTATCTTGACTGAGTGGTTTTGATTAACCCTAAGATCATCCGACGACTATAATTAAATTTAAATTCTATATAAACAACCTTAGTCTCAACCTAAATTCACAGAAATAAAATAGAGCTAGAGCCGTCATGCTACTGGAAGGAAGCAAAAAGTAGCCTCCACTTGAAGAAAAATTAGAGACGAGTAAAACTAAAGTAAAAACAAGAATCAAACAACGTTTGTCTACCCAAAGGAAAGCATTTCAAATTCAGAACTTAGAATCCAAAATTCAAGTTCGTCGTTTGTTGTAAGTATAGTGATTTTTCCGATGGGAATAAAATTAAGATTTGATTCGATGTAAAATGGAAATGGAATTGTACTATTGTATATCGACGATGTTAATTCATATCTATATGTTGTAATAGTTGTATTGTGAATGATATTGGGATGTTTGTAGTATAATTGACTTGATGTTGGATCCATTAGAATGTTTGTGGATTAATCTAGTTGATGTTGGATCTATTCAAATTCACATACAAGTTATTTGGTTCATATCTACACCTACATGTTTAGGTGATTATGACAAGTTATATGTTGTACAATAGAACTTCTATGCCTAAATTATTAAGTTCATATACATGCTCATATGTTTATACAAAAGTTGCAAGTTCATATTTGGATCCATGCCAAGATCCATTTTAATACAAGTTCCATGTTATAGTAGTAAACATGATTAGATCTAGTTCACACATGTGATAAAAATATACATAATTTATGGACATGTCACATTCTTGTCATATGCTAGTGATGTTCGATATTATGCCTAGATATAAACATGTTTCGGCTTATGTTGTCTAAATCATATGCTAATTCATGTGACACCTGTTTAGTTAGACTCCTTTTTTCAATGCAAGTTCACATGACAAGTTGAAACCCACGATTTAGTCTATGTTGCAAATTCACATATATGTATGTTGATTTAGTTTACGTTGCAAGTTCACACCTATGATGTTCATGTTGACTACATTGCAAGTTCGCACCTACGATGTTCATATTGACTATGCCGAAAATGCCAAGTTTACACCTATGTCATGTTTATGTTTATGCCAATTTTGTGTGCACTAAATTAGGCTCAGTTTTTAGCCTAATATTTATGTTAAAAATCATGCGGACGAAAAATTAGGCTAAGATTATTAGCCAAATATTTAGATGGAGTAACGTTGGGAAAAACTGGTAATTATAGGAAACTTGACATAAATTGGTATAAATCCTTATACCAAAAATGATGAACTTGGAAAGTGGGCCATAACATTTTATTGTTAACAAATTTACATATAACAAGTAAAAGAGACAAATATGTAAATTTAGAAAATACGAGTATGCTTAACCCGAGGTTGGATTAAGTTGTGATGTAAACCTGCCCGGACCCGCCCGGCTGTCCAGTAATCACAACAATACCTATCCAATGTGGATGGTTAAGCATTGAGCCCAATAAGGACCCGTGGTTAGACTGAGTTATAGTGTAAACCTGCCCGGAACCGACCGGCACATCCAGTAACCATAACAATACCTGTCTAATGTGAGTGGTCGGTGCTTTAACTAATTAAGTTAAGGACAAGTCAGGATGGTGGGGTTAAGTTAACTAAAACACTTAACCAATTTAACATGTTAATTAATCTGATGGGTGGGGTTAGGTAAATACAGACACTTAATCACTTAACATGTTTGACTAGAAAACCCCAGTAACGGGGACCCATTTCAGTAGTAACCCAATTAGGTATCATGGTACCCTGAAACAAGGCAGGGTGGGGCACGATTACTGGGCTGATTGTAAGCGGTCAAAAGCGACGGTGGTGGGTGCAACAGTGTGAGTTCTAACGGAGTGCGCGCATGCACACACTTCGGAGCAGACAAACAGGGCACTAGGGGCACCAGTAGTATGACCTATGCATTCTAGGATTGTGTCGGGCCGCCACCATGGAACTTGATACACCCCATGGTGGGACCAACATATGTATCTACACTCATTGGGGGCCGTATGACACATATGATGTTGCGAGTAGGAGCCGATCTTTAGAAAGGGGATCACCTCACCCAGATCATGGGGTGCTAGTTGATAAATTACAAGTAGGTGCAGGGATATAGTGTGGGGTGCGATAGTATATTCGGTTCAAACTGCTTTATCCTAGTTTATGATACTTTCATGTTTCCAGTTTATACCTATCATGCCCTTATTCTTATTCTCATATTGAAGTGTAACTAGCCTTACCAGGCTTTATGTCTGGCTCTATTTTTCTTTCGTCTTCTTTTCTTCCATTTACCCCCCAGGTCCACAGAGAGGGAACAACCCAGCTTAGTCATACTCTTTGCAAGATTCAAGATAGTAGATGTATGATTTGGACTCTCTTTACTTGGCTATGGCTGTTGGACACGTTCTATGGGGATTTATGCAGTTTTAATTGTGTTTTATGCTTCTTTATTTAATAATCAAGACAGAATTGTTGATGTAATGTTTTGGAAGTTATTATGAAATAGTTATGGAAATGTTTTGTATGAACACGTATTTATGAAATAAAAATTTATTTGTTTTCCTGTAACACCCCACATCCTTTAGTGTCATTCACAAATGGAATGCACTAAGTTCTGTGGAGCATTTAGGGTAAAAGATGCAGATAAATTACAAGATGGACAAAATTAAAACAGCGGAAAATAAAACTTTACTTTATTGATAAAATAGTTTGTACAACAATTGTTTTCCAATATCAGAGTATCATCTGTCTTACAAAATAAAGAAGCATAAAATAACATTTATATTCCCCAATGTAGCATAAGCCAGCCATAGCAGCAGAAAAAGAGAGTCCAAAGCACTTTGTCAAAGAATCTTCGAGCTTGGGAAGAGTGGCGGTCCAATCTAACCTGAGCTATACTATTCCCTCCTTAACTACCCCGGGGGGGGGGGGGGGGGGGGGACGGAAGAAAAGAAGATGAAAGAAAACTGGGTCAGACATAAAGTCTAGTAAGTTCAGTTACTTCTAGCATGTGAACAAGGAAAAACAAAACGACATGAATTAACTGAATACAAGACAATACCATGATGATAGGGCCAACAAAATAGGATAAGATTAACACAACATATGCTAAGACAAGATAAACTGGATATGCTTTAATACTTTCTCCGCTTCGCTATTAACCTGTTATTATGGTTTCTATGTCTCTGCACCACCTATCTAGTGTCCCAACTAGTAATCTGTCTAAAATGATAACGCGATCCCAATCCCAGTGATTGTGGTTGCCTTTAGGCGTACATTTATTATTTATTACCTAGATCTAATCTAGGGTTTTATATCAAAGTACTTCCTAGATTCCACTCGGGTTTATGCGGCTTATCTAATGCTTCACAGATTCAGGGTTTATGCCACCTAGGTCCAACTAGGGATTACGCTACCTGTCGAATGATGCCCCTAGTCTAGGACACACTATCTAGAGTGGTATATGTTCCTAGACTTTCCCCACGTATGTGTCGTAAATCGTTATCGCTGTCTAGATGCACATGTCCTCTATATGTGCGACCCGAGTCCCGTGGCAGGGCAAATCAAGAAACACGGAACTCGGTCGGGAGCTTTAAGTTACCTGTCGATGCAGATGCTAAGGTCTGTTTTTTTCCAGTGGCTATAGTCCCACTTGACCCCTCCCTCAACTATTGAAAGGCACATCTTGAAAAATGAGAACTATACGCAGGCCCCCCTATGCCCCCACTAACCTATGGCCATCCGCAACCATAACTAGATAGCAAGTATATGGTCTTTTGGAGTTCTCCGCCTTTCCGTATCTCGATTGACTCAAGATGGTAGGTAGACGATGGGTCGCTATCACAGGGCCATCTGTCTCGCCGAATCACGCTGGTCCATCCTAGTCTTTAGGTTGCCTTATATTGCAACCAAGGCATACCCTTCGTTCTCCTAACGCAGACCTTAACCTCTGTGAGCCCAGGAGATCATCTGTCACCTCACAGAGGGATACCAAGAGTACCCTCACATCCCCTCGAAGCCTCGGGCTTCATAACCCAATTCGTTGGAGCCTTCTTTAAGATCGTTCGCTCCTCCTCGTGTTATACTAAGGATTACTACTTAGTTTTCCTAACTAAGGTTTACCACTTG
This sequence comes from Allium sativum, assembly GCA_030737875.1. Lineage (NCBI taxonomy): Eukaryota > Viridiplantae > Streptophyta > Magnoliopsida > Asparagales > Amaryllidaceae > Allium > Allium sativum. The sequence continues at coordinate 889,205,456 of CM060920.1, forward strand.
GTTTCCTGAATCATCGTTTTCTTAACTAAGGTTTACCACTTAGTCCTTTTAACTAAGGTTTACTACTTAGTTCTCTTTCTCATCAAGTTGGATTGGTTAAGTGTCACTAGTCGATACAAGTTAACTTAACCTATTCATTTGTCATGTTAAACTTGTTAAGTGTTACCGGTAATTCACGTTGACTTAACCCCACCAGCATCAAGTAATATTGGTTAAGTATTTACTTAACCCTACCCATTCATCTTGTATTGGTTAAGTGTTCCTTTTTAACTTAACCTTGCCTATCTGTTTTAACTAACATGTTATAACGGTTAAGTGTTCCCTTAGTTAACTTAACCCTAACATTGGTTTGATTAACATGTTCTAATGATTAAGTATTGTCCCTTCATGTTCTAAACTTAACCCTATTCATTTATCACACTCTGATGGTTAAGTGTTCAAGCTTACTTAACCCTACGGTCTAGTCCAGCTAACATATTAAATTGGCTAAGTGTATTAAATTTACTTAACCCCAACCTCTAGTCTAGTTAGCATGTTAAATTGGCTAAGTGTATTAACTTTACTTATCCCCAACCTCTAGTCTAGTTAACATGTTAAATTGGCTAAGTGTATTGTATTTACTTAACCCCCACTTTCTAGTCTAGTTAACATATTAAATTGGCTAAGTGTTTTTCTTAGTTACTTAACCCCTACAAATCTTGTCTTGTTACCATGTTAAGTTGGTTAAGTGTTCTAGTTAACTTAACCCTATCGTTCTAACTTAACTGTGTTAAGTTGGTTAAGTGTTCTTATGGACTTAACCCTCCAATTCTAGCTTAACTTTAATTGTCTTATTAAAGCACCAACCACTCACATTAAACGGGTATTGTTGTGGCTGCCAGTATGCCGGTTGGTTCCGGGCAGTCTTACGCCATAACTCAATCTAACCTCGGGCCTTTATCGGGCTCAATGCCTTAACCTCCCACATTGGATAGGTATTGTTGTGATCACTGGACAGTCGGGCGGGTCCGGGCAGGTTTACATCACAATTCAATCCAACCTCGGGTTAAGCATGTTCGTATTGTCTAAATTTCTTTTCTAATTTAGTATAAATTCTATAAGTAACTTTTCCCTAATTTACTTATTCCATTATTACTCTTTTAATGTACATTGTCAACATTTATTATTATGGCCCATTTTCCCTATATATCATATTTATAGTTTTTGGTATGTAAATTATACCAAATTAAGTGTCACTAACCATGATTATTCTAAACATGACAATTACTCACAATTATGACTAAATTCAAAATTTGTGCTAATATACTTATTATGCCAAATTAACTTTAATTGACCCAATTCTGATTTAACATCCTAATTTACAGTTTATGGCAAGACTAGAATTATTATTCTAGTTTACCGTTTACGCCTAAAACTTAGCTTACTTTGCAATACTAAATTTAATATGTCAAATTACATATTCCATAATTCATGTCAAATTTTCAAATTTGCGTTCTAATAAACATGCCATAATACATGTTCTAAATTATGTCAATCATAATTATGTTCATGTTCCACATTATGCCAATATCCAAGTTTACAACCATGTTTATGTCAAATTTATGATTTGCCCAAGTCGCATTCCCATCGTTCGTGTAATCGTGATTTCTTCCTAGATTATAGATAAATCTAGATTCGTGGATAAAAAGGGAATGAACCAAAATACCATAAAAAGATAGACATAAAGACTGGCAGAAGATGATAATTCACTAATCACAGATCTAACAAATTACACTGAATAAATTGATTAAAGCATCGAAGGCCTATAGATCTGATAATATTATGACATAAAAAGGGTTGAACAAATAACATAAGTTCAAGTATATGGGTAGATCTAACTTAATAGATAAATTCCCATAATCAAGATCCAAGGATAATTAAGAATAAACTGAATAGACAATCAAGTTTAGATCCAATCTCACAGTCATAATCCTAGGCAATAATATCATGTTCATGAATCATAGGTAATTATCCACTATTGTCCTTGTCATAGTCATATGCATTGGTTTATGCTCCTAGTCAAAGGCTTATGTTCATAGTCAAAGGCTTATGTTCATAGTCAAAGGCTTATGTTCATAGTCGAAGGCTTATGGTTTCGAAGGCCACCGTTCCATAGTCATAATCTTAAGCATTGGCAATTTAGTCACAATGTGTTCTAGGCCATAATCAAGAATCAGATCCAAAGTCATAAACAAGCACAGATTCAATGAAATGATAAGGCATATTTCTTATATTCTTTTAATTTCATGTCACAAATAGAAAAGGCGTTCAAATCTAAAAAATAACCGACTTACATTGATTGGATCTAGAAAAGAATAGAAAGATAGCGTTGCTTGAAGCCGTTGAATCTTTACTTGAATCCTAACTTGTTTTGAATCTTCTCTTGAAAGACTTGAGTAGCATATCCTCGTCTTGATTTATATTTTATTTTAATCTATTTATTTAGATTTAGAGGAAGAAGAAGAAGCCATGTCCATCAAAAATTTGTGCAGCATAACGTTAGAGAAGATTGGTGCAAAGAGAAGGAGAATAGGGGGCTGTTTATATAGGATTGCAAGTTAATTTGAGCCGTCGATGAAGCCAAGGTTAATCAAAGCCATCCATTCTAAAGAGAAGCCAATTATGTTCACAATTACTTTCTTAAAGTACATTATTAACATTTATTATTAAATTTGTATGCACATTAGATACATCCCCCCACACATTTATTATTAAATTTGTATGCACATTAGATACATCTCCCCTTTACTCATTTATTATTAAATTTGTATGCACATTAGATACATCTCCCCTTTACACATTTATTATTAAATTTGTATGCACATTAGATACATCTCCCCTTTACACATTTATTATATTAATCATTGGTTATTCTTAAATTAGTAACTTTAGTGTTAACAGAAATACGGGGTGTTACATTCTCCCCTCCTTAAAGGATTTCGACCCCGAAATCTTCAAGTCAAGAAGAATGTAAATCCTACCATCCAATCATCCATCTACTCAACCATCAAACACAGGTATCCATTGTCCTTAAAGACTTCTAATGCTTGTATGTTCATATGCATAGTGTGTGTACATGTCTTTATCTAATGCAAAATCAGGCGGTCTACTGATTCAGTTGACCTCGTTAATGCAAATCATGTCAGTGCCATGCGTCCAATATGTATGCAAATCCTAATGATACATATTATTTCTATATGAGTGCACAATCATTCACTCAAATGCGACATCCATATGATAACACATTAAGTTCAATTCATAAACAAATACATAGATATAAATGAAATATGAAGGCATCTGAGCTGATCTAGTGCCTAATACGTGTGTATATGCATTCACGAGCAACCACTAGCAACCATTCGCAACCATCAACCATAACATGTTTCAAATACATGTTTACATCCAAAAGGGTTTCTACCAAAGGATCGATGATACGTCCTAGAGGATATACCTTAAAAGCTAGAAATTAGTATGCATAGAATTCCTAAAAGAAGGAATCAAGGATGTACCCTTAAGAAAAAGGGTATGAGGCGCGTATGCCTTATCTTCAATCTCCCGTATCACATCTTCTTGAGCTTTACTCAACTATACCTTAACAGATTCAACTTCACGATTGCGAAGTTTCTTGACCTCCATTTCGAAAATAAACAAATGTCAACCATGATACTGAGTGTATATACTAGGATGATCAGAGGTCTCTCCTCTTAGCTTATCCATCATGCCATAACTATGAGGGTCAAAAGGTCACTACGTACTTTTTACCTCTCTGAAGGTTAGTCCTTCTCTATATAGAGCGCCTGCCATAACTATTCATCTCTCAAGCAAACCATCCTAGTCGAACTCGACATCCCTCAAGTACAAGCCCCAAAGGCCTAAACCAATATCAGACAAGCACCCGAGGAATGTCTCCTCCGAATTTGGACGATCTACATGAGATAATCTGAGCAAAAACAACCAAACACTTGAGCACTAGTTGGGATCTTTTACTATACAAGTACTAAGGTGCAGAGACTCAACTATGGAAGCAAATATGAACAAATGCGAAGTGCTAAAACCAAAAGAAAGAGTACAAACAGAAAAGCTAGACTCTTCCAACAGAACTTTACTACCTTTCTCCTAGGTACGCTTAGTGGTGAAAGCATGTACTTGCCCTTCTGAAAATATTGTCCTTTGTTCTTAATTATATGCCCTATTCTGCCATAGTAAAGATACTTCCTCTTGTCTTAGGTTTTATAATCCCTTTCTCCTTCGTGAGCCAAGTCTACATCCATGAATTCCTCGTCCTTGGGTTGTGCTCCTTAGCCAAACTCCTCATCCTTTTTCGTGTGTAATCATGTTGACAAATCTCTCGAAAGCTGCCTCCATCGTACAAAAAACCATACTAAGCTAGAAAGAAAACTAGCCGCAGGTGAAACTACTACGGTTATAGATGGAAGTCGGGCACTACTTCGTCCTTCGATGAGGTTACCTCCCAGAAAGCCAGGAGCCCCAGAGACTCAAGAAAGAAGGGGACAACAATTCAAACAGAGAATCAGAAGATAGTGCGTATGGCTTTTGGGGAATATGCTTTTAAAACAAAACTTTTCTTTTGAAAATGCTTCTTTTAAAACTGTTTGAAAATAATATTTTTTTTCAAATCTTTTATCTGATCCGGTAACCTTCAGCTCTGATACCAAGTGTAACACCCCACATCTTTTAGTGTCACTCACAAAGGGAATGCACTATGTTCTGTGGAGCATTTAGGGTAAAAGATGAAGATAAATTACAAGACAGACAAAATTAAAACAGCAGAAAATAAAACTTTGCTTTATTGATAAAATAGTTTGTACAACAATTGTTTTCCAATATCAGAGTATCATCTGTCTTACAAAATAAAGAAGCATAAAATAACATTTATATTCCCCAATGTAGCATAAGCCGGCCATAGCAGCAGAAAAAGAGAGTCCAAAGCACTTTGTCAAAGAATCTTCGAGCTTGGGAAGAGTGACGGTCCAATCTAACCTGAGCTATACTATTCCCTCCTTAACTACCTGGGGGGGGAACGGAGGAAAAGAAGACGAAAGAAAACTGGGTCAGACATAAAGTCTGGTAAGTTCAGTTAATTCTAGCATGTGAACAAGGAAAAACAAAACGACATGAATTAACTGAATACAAGACAATACCATGATGATAGGGCCAACAAGATAGGATAAGATTAACACAAGATATGCTAAGACAAGATAAACTGGATATACTTTAATACTTTCTCCGCTTCGCTATTAACCTGTTATTATGGTTTCTATGTCTCTGCACCACCTATCTAGTGTCCCAACTAGTAATCTGTCTAAAATGATAACGCGATCCCAATCCTAGTAATTGTGGTTGCCTTTAGGCGTACATTTATTATTTATTACCTAGATCTAATCTAGGGTTTTATATCAAAGTACTTCCTAGGTTCCACTCGGGTTTACGCGTCTTATCTAATGCTTCACAGATTCAGGGTTTATGCCACCTAGGTCCAACTAGGGATTATGCTACCTGTCGAACGATGCCCCTAGTCTAGGACACACTACCTAGAGCGGTATATGTTCCTAGACTTTCCCCACGTATGTGTCGTGAATCGTTATCGCTGTCTAGATGCACATGTCCTCTATATGTGCGACCCGAGCCCCGTGGCAGGGCAAATCAAGAAACATGAACTCGGTCAGGAGCTTTAAGTTATCTGCCGATGCAGATGCTAAGGTCTGTTTTTTTCCAGTGGCTATGGTCCCACTTGACCCCTCCCTCAACTATTGAAAGGCACACCTTGAAAAATGAGAACTATACGTAGGCCCCCCTATGCCCCACTAACCTATGGCCATCCGCAACCATAACTAGATAGCAAGTATATGGTCTTTTGGAGTTCTCCGCCTTTCCGTATCTCGATTGACTCAAGATGGTAGGTAGACGACGGGTCGCTATCGCAAGGCCATTTGTCCCGCCGAATCACGCTGGTCCATCCTAGTCTTTAGGTTGCCTTATATTGCAACCAAGGCATACCCTTGGTTCTCCTAACATAGACCTTAACCTCTGTGAGCCCAGGAGGATCATCTGTCACCTCACAGAGGGATACCAAGAGTACCCTCATGTCCCCTCGAAGCCTCGGGCTTCGTAACCCAATTCGTTGGAGCCTTCTTTTAGATCGTTCGCTCCTCCTTGTGTTATACTAAGGATTACTACTTAGTTTTCCTAACTAAGGTTTACCACTTGGTTTCCTGAATCGTCGTTTTCTTAACTAAGGTTTACCACTTAGTCCTTTTAACTAAGGTTTACTACTTAGTTCTCTTTCTCGTCAAGTTGGATTGGTTAAGTGTCATTAGTCGATATAAGTTAACTTAACCTATTCATTTGTCATGTTAAACTAGTTAAGTGTTACCGGTAATTCACGTTGACTTAACCCCACCAGCATCAAGTTATATTGGTTAAGTATTTACTTAACCCTACCCATTCATCTTGTATTGGTTAAGTGTTCCTTTTTAACTTAACCTTGCCTATTTGTTTTGACTAACATGTTATAACAGTTAAGTGTTCCCTTAGTTAACTTAACCCTAACATTGGTTTAATTAACATGTTCTAATGATTAAGTGAATTCCTTCATGTTGTTAACTTAACCCTATTCATTTATCACACTCCGATGGTTAAGTGTTCAAGCTTACTTAACCCTACGGTCTAGTCCAGCTAACATATTAGATTGGCTAAGTGTATAAAATTTACTTATCCCCAACCTCTAGTCTAGTTAGCATGTTAAATTGGCTAAGTGTATTAACTTTACTTATCCCCAACCTCTAGTCTCGTTAACATGTTAAATTGGCTAAGTGTATTGAATTTACTTAACCCCCACTTTCTAGTTTGGTTAACATATTAAATTGGCTAAGTGTTTTTCTTAGTTACTTAACCCCTACAAATCTTGTCTTGTTACCATGTTAAGTTGGTTAAGTGTTCTAGTTAACTAAACCCTATCATTCTAACTTAACTGTGTTAAGTTGGTTTAGTGTTCTTATGGACTTAACCCTCCCATTCTAGCTTAACTTTAATTGTCTTATTAAAGCACCAGCCACTCACATTAGACAAGTATTATTGTGGTTGCTGCTATGCCGGTTGGTTCCGGGCAGTCTTACACCACAACTAAGTCTAACCTCGGGCCCTTATCGGGCTCAATACCTTAATCTCCCACATTGGATAGGTATTGTTGTGATCACTGGACAGCCGGGCGGGTCCGGGCAGGTTTACATCACAACTCAATCCAACCTCGGGTTATGCATGTTCGTATTGTCTAAATTTACTTTTCTCATTTAGGATAAATTCTATAAGTAAATTTTCCCTAATTTACTTATTCCATTATTACACTTTTAATGTACATTGTCAACATTTATTATTATGGCCCATTTTCCCTATATATCATATTTATAGTTTTTGGTATGTAAATTATACCAAATTAAGTGTCACTAACCATGATTATTCTAAACATGACAATTACTCACAATTATGACTAAATTCAAAATTTGTGCTAATATACTTATTATGCCAAATTAACTTTAATTGACCCAATTCTGATTTAACATCCTAATTTACAGTTTATGGCAAGACTAGAATTATTATTCTAGTTTACCGTTTACGCCTAAAACTTAGCTTACTTGCCAATACTAAATTTAATATGTAAAATTACATATTCCATAATTCATGTCAAATTTTCAAATTTGCGTTCTAATAAACATGCCATAATACATGTTCTAAATTATGTCAATCATAATTATGTTCATGTTCCACATTATGCCAATTTCCAAGTTTACAACCATGTTTAAGTCAAATTTATGATTTGCCCAAATCGTATTCCCATCGTTCGTGTAATAGTGATTTCTTCCTAGATTATAGATAAATCTAGATTCGTGGATAAAAAGGGAATGAACCAAAATGCCATGAAAAGATAGACATAATGACTGGCAGAAGATGATAATTCACTAATCACAGATCTAACAAATTACACTGAATAAATTGATTAAAGCATCGAAGGCCTATATATCTGATAATATTATGACATAAAAAGGGTTGAACAAATAACATAGGTTCAAGTATATGGGTAGATCTAACTTAATGGATAAATTCCCATAATCAAGATCCAAGGATAATTAAGAATAAACTGAATAGATAATCAAGTTTAGATCCAATCTCACAGTCATAATCCTAGGCAATAATATCATGTTCATGAATCATAGGTAATTATCCACTATTGTCCTTGTCATAGTCATAGGCATTGGTTTATGCTCCTAGTCAAAGGCTTATGTTCATAGTCAAAGGCTTATGTTCATAGTCAAAGGCTTATGGTTTCGAAGGCCACAGTTCCATAGTCATAATCTTAAGCATTGGCAATTTAGTCACAATGTGTTCTAGGCCATAATCAAGAATCAGATCCAAAGTCATAAACAAGCACAGATTCAATGAAATGATAAGGCATATTTCTTATATTCTTTTAATTTCATGTCACAAATAGAAAAGGCGTTCAAATCTAAAAAGTAACCGACTTACATTGATTGGATCTAGAAAAAATAGAAAGATAGTGTTGCTTGAAGCCGTTGAATCTTTACTTGAATTCTAACTTGTTTTGAATCTTCTCTTGAAAGACTTGAGCAGCATATCCTCGTCTTGATTTATATTTTATTTTAGTCTATTTGTTTAGATTTAGAGGAAGAAGAAGCCATGTCCATCAAGAATTTGTGCAGCATAAGGTTAGAGAAGAATGGTGCAAAGAGAAGGAGACTAGGGGCTGTTTATATAGGATTGCAAGTTAATTTGAGCCGTCGATGAAGCCAAGGTTAATCAAAGCCATCCGTTCTAAAGAGAAGCCAATTATGTTCACAATTACTTTCTTAAAGTATATTATTAACATTTATTATTAAATTTGTATGCACATTAGATACATCACCCCTTTACACATTTATTATTAAATTTGTATGCACATTAGATACGTCTCCCCTTTACACATTTATTATTAAATTTGTACGCACATTAGATACTTCTCCCCTTTACACATTTATTATTAAATTTGTATGCACATTAGATACATCTCCCCTTTACACGTTTATTATATTAAGCATTGGTTATTCTTAAATTAGTAACTTTAATGTTAACAGAAATACGGGGTGTTACATTTCCGCTGCTTATATATATATATATATATATTTATATATCTGTCTTGTGTTTTATCTGTGACTTTTACTTATAAACCTCCACCGAAGTTAAAGCATTACCCTTGTGAGTGACCTTGATGGAGGTGTGGTGTTTCACTACACGTATAAATATCGAATTTTATTTCGCTATAACATATATAAAAATCATATTTTTATATTGCTACTTTCTATACAAAAATCATATTTTTAAAACGCTATTCTCTATATAAAGATTATATTTTTATTCTGTTCATAAAAATAAAAATTCAATCTTTTCGTTTATAAAAATCTTATTTTTCTTCTATATAAAAATCTATTCTTCTTCTTTATAAAAATCTAATCTTCTTGTTTATCATTATCACATATATTAATTTGCTTTTTATAACTCTATTATATTTAAAAACAAATTCTATTTATATTTTGAAAACAAATATATTTTTATATTTTAAAACAATTTCTATATTTATTTTTAAACCAAATTCTATTTCAAAAAAAACTGCAAATAAATTCTATGTTATTTACATTAAAAACTGATTCTAATCTATGCTATGTCATAATAGAAAAAAAAGGAATTACATTTTTAGCTTTAATTACCCACATTAAATAAAAACTGAATTATCTAAATTAATTCATACCTATCACGTTTAAAAGCGTTGCCTTTCATACGTTGTCTTCCCGTAGCCTCGAACCCGCTGCTCCAAAGGAGAAACCACCATCGCTCGACGTTGTAGTTGACTGGCGTGGGATCGAAGGTGTCCATGTGGTGGCCCTTCAGGCGCGCCACCTTCCCATGCGACGCCAACGAGACCAAGCCCCATGTCCCCGTAATCTCTGATCGAACGGCAGCGGTTTATGACCTTCAATCGAGCACCATAATTCACGAAACCCAATCAAGTGGGTAGAGATACGAAGATCTCGAGAATATCTTGAATTTTCGTTTTATGGATTTCGGATTTCACTGATTATTGAGGGAGAATTTTTTAGCTCAAAATCTTGAGCGTTTACGCCGTGTTTCGAATTGAGGGAGATAGGTTTCGTGGGTTGACCACGAGGGAGAGTGTTTGACTAGGGTTAGAAAGAATAATTTATACTTACAGCTTATTTAAATTTTTATTTAATTCACCTATAACTGGTTTATTGTCCCAACTCTAATTCAAATCCAACAACTGTCGTCCATGGCTAATTACCCCCATTCCGAACACAATGGGATATATATTGTAGGCCGATTCGCTCATTTCGATCAGTTTTCGTCAAAATTAAAATATAAATCTATATATTGAATTCTAACGCGCATTTCATTTTACCGAGGCCATATACTAACTACAAAAATTTCCGAAAAATATTTTCTAGCTTCATATTGACGATATGGTCCTAACAAAACCAATTTCGTCAAATTCCAAGACCGTTTTAATAATGGCCATTTTCCAGTCGATTAAAATCAACTAAAATTAGTCAAACGCGTTTTCCTTTGCCATGCTCACATATTGATTCATAAAATTATGAATTTTGGAATATAGCAATAACCTGACATCACAGATCGAACAAAAGTGGTTTCGTCGAAAACCGATGTCGTTTGCAAAATTTCCATTTTTTAAGGGCCAGAATTCCATAACGACTATTCTGAATTTTCTACTGGACATATCTTTTGATTCTCGCTATGAAATTTCAATTTTTTAGATTCGTTGGAAAGATATTCTCAAATAGAATCTTATATTTTTGGTTTCACTAAAATCCAGTTTATTTTGAACTCTCTACATTCATTTGAACTTTCAAATCGAATTATCGAACTGTCGCACCATTTTCAATTCCTTTTATAATTAAAATAAAATATTTCTTTTCTAACGACGATTTATATATATACGTTCTATTTCTATTCAAAATAAATTTCTCGTCATTATTATTTAAAATAATTCATTTTAAATAATCAAAATTCACTAAAATTGCCAAAATAAAAATTTTAAATTGGCTCAGATTTCCGGGTTATTACAATTTCCACGCCTTCTATCGAATTTTCTCTTTACTACCCGAACCAATAGTCTCGAAATCATGTGCTCCAAAATATCTATGGTGGCACAAGACTTCTATGGTTCCGTCTTTGTCCCCGTTTCTTGATTAGGCCCTATAAAAAATTACTGTACCGTGGAGGTATCTTATCAAACATAAATCTTCAATGGATTCCTATTCCCAATATTATATATCTCCATAACTTTTTAAAATAAGCCCAAAATATCATATCAACTCATTATTCTCCACAGTCTACCTAACCAAATTAGACTTTTTCTAAAGTCTAACTATAAATTTGGTTCAAGTAGAAACTTGTCAATGGTTATTCCATAAACACTTTGGAAATTTAAGTGTCCTCCTTGAAGTTCTTCAAGAGTGCCCACTAATTACCAAAAGACAATTACGCTATCCTATAAATATTAATATCATTCCTGTTATCTGAGAAACTAACTCTATATATCCTTACTTTTATTCCTAAAGCTTCAGTTGTCTTCATTTTTCTCTCTAGTCTTCAGGTGAAGTTCGATCAAAAAGAATTTCCTAAATTAAACTTCTAGATCTAGCTAATTAATGTATAATCTATACTATGACTAGAATATTTTCCTATGCTCCAATTTGTTGGAAATTAAATTCCAGTAAGGTCTTTTGTTAAGATTTTCAAAACTTTGCCCAAAAATAATATTGACATATTTAAAATTACTAGGAATGGGTAATGTTTTATTTTGGATGGAGCGTGCAAAATTGAAAAGTTACATGTCACATCCTTTTAAGTATATTCCTCATAATTTTAAATATAGTCCATTTTTTTTGAATAACGATAAAGGGGCTAACTTATAAAAGTTCGACAAATACCTTTAAACAAACCAAAACATGGTCATATTCATACTTTAAAGGTCAATTCAATTCCAATGTCTCATCTTATTCTTGAGGGTGGCATTCCATGAGGCTAAATTTCCAAAAACCATAAGACTAATACACTTCTAACTGTGTAGGCCATAAAACCAATTCCGTTATCAACATCCGAATTCCATATATATAGTAAGTCGCTAGGTTGAATGTCCCCATGAGGTTCTTTCTCCATTTATATCTTTGTCTTAAGAATTTAACAAGGGTTTTAAATCTCAACATCTCATGCATAACAGGGATTTATTACTTATACCACGTTTATACCCTTTTCAATCCATGTAGGGGAACAACTAACGATTACAACCTAATTATCATTTTGGAAGTTTTCTCTTAACATTAAATGGTATTGAGGTCTTAACACTTTCAATCCAAATCCTTAAGATGCCAAATCCATTCCTTTAAATTTTCCACCTCTATCCTCTTTATAAGTGTGGTCCATTCATTGGTACATATATGTATATCTCTAGACTATTCCATGTATACTTAATTCCCTCAAGAATTTCTTAAGCTTGAAATATATCCATTTATTTCAAACTAATTCAGTTCCCAAAATTCCTTTTTAATTACAAACTCATTACCCATTTCATTGGCAATTAATAATCATGAATTTTATTTCCCGAAATCATGAATTGTGCTACTTATAGTATACCTATATCTTTGTATTTGTATATATTACTCACCGTTAGATACGGTTATTAGTGTATTAATTCCTAAATAATTTCCATGGGCAATTTTTTTCCAACTAAATCTCATAAAATTTGCCAATTTTTCAAATATAATCCTTTTTGGGACTGTCATTTTAAAATTCTCAAATTTAGTTGTACAACATCTATCTCAGTGATATTAAGTAATTTTAGTTGTATACTATTGTCATTTATGTGCACACATGTACGTATATCCTATTGTGGCAACAACTTTTCTAAGGTTTTCAATTTTTTTTTATTAAATGCCTCTTTTAAATGCTGTAGCATAAAAAGAGTCCGAATTTCCACTTTTAAAATATAATTTTATTAGTCCTTACGAATGAATGTCTAATGTCTTTATTTTGAAAAATGTTGAATGCCTATGATAAATGTTTAAGGTTTTTCAAAAGCTAATTCTTATTTAAAAACAAAACCTCAGTTGAACATCAAAAACTTAATTGAGCGATATTAAGTTTCCTAAAAATGTATAATTAACATTCATTATTCTATTTTAATACACCCCTGAAACATTACTCATTAGAAAAAAACGATCTCTTTATGTTTTGTAAAATTTTCCAAATGAATGTTTCATTTTTAATGTTTCACAAACATTTACTACATGCCTAAAATCCCTTCATTAAGAATTAAATATCTTTTCACAATCAAAAACTCATCGTTTATTTGCATGACCTTCAAAACAAAGGAATTTTCATCCCTATTTACAAATGCAGCCTAAATCTTTTACCATTGGATTAATTAACAATTAGTTCTCCTATTTACATCTATGTTTCCAACTTACCTCTTTTTTTTCAAAGGTATTTTGAAATATTAGACCGCATTTGTTGTTAGCACAAAACTCTCATTTATATATATATATATATATATATATATATACATAATTTTGTAATTCCTTAATGAACGTAACCATTCATTAATTTTTATTTGCACAATGGAGTTTCTCAAAAATTAGATTGAATGGTCATAAATACATTTCAATTTACTAGGTGACTTCCTTGAAATAATCTTTTATCCTTTATATTACCCCTATGCACACTTTTCTTCTCGCATGCTCCTTATTGTATAAAGGTTCTATCATTTTAGCTCTACCAAAATTTTAATAAATTTGTTATCTTCTCTCCACTAGTTGGGCATGCTAGTGACGTTTACTTTTCCAAGCTTTCATGTCTTGTCATCCTTCTCTTCTTTTTCTTTTTGAATGTCAATTTACTATCACCATCTAGAAAATAATATTTTCAATTCTGAACTTTAAAATTTCGTTACATCAAGACCGTGAAATTTTAAAATTAATCATTTAAATTATTTTGTGCTTGTGGCTTTAATTCGATTTCCATGAAAGCTCTCATTTGTAAACATTTACATGTAACCTTTTCTTCATTTGTCTGCACTAAAACTCATATTTATTATCTAATTGAAGAACTAATTAACATTTATAACTCCAAATTTTTTTTCAATTGGAATTATTATGTAATTCAAGTACATACAAAAAAGATTAACAGTTCTTCAAAAATTTCTTCTTTTAAATAGCTTTTTTTAGTATGTCACAAATCCATTTTGATGGGTTTCTAGATATTCTTGGTCTTTTATTTAAATTTTCTAACACACTATTCTACGAAAGTATATTTTCTAAAATTTCTATTTTTCAAAATAAATTGATGGTATGTCAAAAATCATATTTGTAGATTTTACATTTATTTGTCAATTAGGAAAACATGTTTATTTTTTTAAATTTTCCTACCGCACCTATAATGATTTCAATAAAGGTTGATATCTTCATTTATGGAAGCTTATATCTTGTCTTAACCACTTTTCTTCCGTATCCTTTAATTTTTCTCATTCCTACACCTTCCTAATATATGTCCATTTAAACCATTTCAAATGTTGCTTATTCTTATGGACATCTCTAAATTTTCTTCCAAATATTCATACCTAAAATGGTCATAATAATCCATTAGTACTTTCCTTTCCGACAATTTAACGTTCCTTCGAAAGCTTAGACATTATAGCTCAATTCTCAAAGTTTATGTCAACAATTAAAGATGTTCCTTAGCGGAAACCAGACATATTCCTCAAATTGGTCCATATTAATTATTCCCATAATGGACACTTATTTAAATGTTTTTCCTTACTATGACAGGTAATTCATCCGATTAGCTTCCATTTCCCACTTACTAAACAAGGAGGTCTCTGAATTGACTAGGAGGTTGCTATATTACTAATATGGCCTCTAGACTACTTCTAGAATGTAATACCAAACCTTCACTAAAAGGACATATAGATGATCCTTCCTAAAGATATGCGTACTTTGAAAACCTAGCTGAAGGCTCAAAGAAGAAGTGGAGGTGGCTTTGATGATTAGGGCAAGTGGAACATATGGATGACATACAGGTTCTTTTCCAACAATGCTGACACAAGAAAACATGAAATTCAAGCGTTGATGTATTTTCAAAATTAAACCCAAAATTGAATAATTCCTTCGGAAGAAGGAGTAGTGCCGCTTGGGGAAGCAATTGTGGTTATAGGAGACGGGGAGATCTCTTTCCTACCCCCATTATAATTTTAAATTTTGACCACAGACCCAGGGTATTTTTTAGCCTTTTTTGAAGCAGGTTTTTCAGAAGAGGTCTTTTGGAGTTTCTCTTGAGACTTCTTAAAAAGATTATAAAGCTTCTTCATTGCAGAGGAAACCTCCAATTCTAAACAAAAAAGAGGGCCTAATTAATAATAGGATTAGCATACGTAGGCACATGGAGAGGCACTGAAACATGTTGACATAGTACGATAAGAAAATGGAATGTTTACAACAATAAAATAGTAAAATGAGAATTCACTCTGAGAGTATGGAGAACTAGTAAAAAAGAAGAAAACTTTGCAAGATCACACTGGACTAAGCAGAGACCATGTCTTGAAGAAGTAATCATCATAGGGGAGCTCCTAACATCCATTTTCCAAAGGGAGGGAGGCTATACTTTTAAAGAGCGACCACTGTTAAGAGTCTAGACCTCTTGCCCATTTTCTTCGAAGCCTCTCTAATCTTGCTTGCCCTTTCATCTATTTCATCTTTGGAGGCTTTCGGAATATCACATACACAACCAATGTTCGATAAAAATCTAAATAAAAGTTTAATCACAAAAATAATTGTCTAGTTGACATCTAGCTCCTGTACTATGATCTAGTTTAGATACGGTGGACGATCCACTTTAAATGCCGTATGTAGTAGTTGGTCCACTTTAAAAACCAAAATAGTAGTCTGGCAATTTGCCAAACTCCTGTAATTATTGTAATTATTATTTGTTATAATAATAAGTGTTTCGAAACACTATAAATTCCAGTAGGCTTTGCCAAAAAAAGTTTAATCACAAAAGCATATACCAAAGTCCTTATAATATTTTGCGAATTTCCCGGTGACTTATGGAGGGCATCAAATAAAGAAAAACAAGGTTTCCCAATCCTTAGACTTTCAATAGGATCTTCGGTTAATGTTTTCTTAGGATTGGAATGGTAAAGAGTGGGGCTGGCCTTTCTAATTTTGGCTAGGCGTGGAAGGTTAAAAAGAACTCTAGGACTCAATGATCGGTCTCTTGATTTTAGACCAATCATTTCCAAACACAACATATAGGTGTAAGTGTCGAGGGAAAGCTAGATTAGAACGAGGCCAATTTGTTGGAAGAAGCACCATAGAAAATATAGAAAAAGAAAGAACCTACCATGTTAATTATGAACGACAAAATAAGTAAAAAAAACCATTTAGTGGGTTGTCCATGGAAGAGCCTTTAGGATGAGGAATAACTTCTGCCCAATAGTCATAAAATCTTTTACGATAGCATATACTTCCTCATGTGAAGTAACCAGTGATCTTTTCGAAAGGACATCAGCTTTTGGGGGCCTCATTTTCAGTGGAGGAGGAGATGTTCCACTAGTGGAAGGAGCTTCGTTTAAGGGAGGATTTTTGACACTTGACTTTCGACCCATAGCGCTGTCGGGTGACATTGTTTCATAATCATAGGAGTTGTTAAAAACTTCTTTTTATAGGAAATATCATACCATTTTGAAACACCCATTCCCCTTAACTTGACCTTAAGAAGACCTTGCTAAGGAATAACAAGCATATAGGTATATATACGCATAACATACATTATAGATGCTAAAATTCACAAGATAGAATGTAAAACATATCGGAATTTGAAACTTAGTTTTCCATAAAAACATAATTGTCATTTGAGCCCAAATAATCAACATAGAACAAAACCTACATCTGTCTTATGAAAATCAATATCAGACTATTACGTAAAATTTCACCCTCAAACATTAAGTACAATATCCAGCAACAAAAACATGAAATGCGACGGTACAAGAACAAGTAAGAAGAAAATAAGAAAAAAATTCAAGATGCCAAGCTGAACCAAGAACAACTCAACTCTGCGCTCCACCACCCTGAAGCATGAGGGAGAAGGGGAAGGAAAGAAAAGGAAGGAGGGGAACTAGGTCAGACATAAAGCCTGGTGAGTTCTATAATTACTAGCATGAGTAACATAACGGGAATTTAGATTGGATAACAGTTCAAGAAGCATATAAAGCACAAAAGAAGAAAATATAACAAAGGAAAGAATCAAATATTATGGTCGATTGTTATCTCATTCGTATCATCTTGATTGTTGCACCATTCACTACAAACAAAAATTACGATATTACCTAATTCTACCCTTCGATTGACTCCTAAAGCATAGTGTGATAACCTATTCTACTATGCATGGGTTTATCAGGCGCTGCTCATCAACTCCAAAGACATAGCATTAATCATGGATGTTATTGCATCTTATCTTCCCGAAACGGCACGATGCATGCACACCGTCCACCTGAATGTGCCCATATCTACGTCGATTGGACCATCTTACTACCTAGCATAGTATAAGCATGCCCTCGCCTCCTCTATAGTGGGAGACATCCATAGTGTGATAAGGGAAGACTACTTTGTATGGATCCCCAAACAAAATATAATTTGACCGAAGTCACCCCCCATACCTGGTCCCCATTATTTATTATTATCGTTGACTGCCTAGTTACATAGACCCCCATAGAATTGTCAACGAATGCCAAGGCCTTCATAGAAATATCATCGATTGTCTAGTTACATAGACCTACATAGAATTGTCAACGAATGCTAAGGCCATTATAGAAATATAGTCAGCCGCCTAGTTTTATAGACCCCATAAAATTGTCAACCAACGCCCAAGGCCACCATAGAAATATAGTCGGCCGCCTAGTTTTACAGACCCCATAGAATTGTCAACCAACGCCCAATGCCAGCATAGATTAATTATTTCATTGGCCACTTATTTTCTCCAATCAGTCTTCGCTGTCGGAACGGATCACTACTATTAGCCACTTATTTTCCCCAACCAGCCGTCACTGCAGGAATGGGATACCACTACACCCTTATTTGTTTATTTATTAGGCCACTTATTTTCTCTAATTAGCCTTCACTACCGGAACAAACCCACATTACAATATGCTATTAATTTATTTTCCATTTCATATTAAACTTAATCTATAATTTATGTTTATATTAATAAGCCTACCCTGTTCCTATGCAGTTAAAGCCCCACTAAATTCTCATAATATCTCCTCTATAGTCCATAGCGCTCTTTAACCGTTACACTATTTCAGTTTAGCAATGATGAATACTAGATCAGCTTTTATCCCAACTATTTTTCGCTGCTCCGCTAAATCAAAGCTTTTTATCGTTCGATTTAGCAATATTAATATATAGAACTTGATTTGGCTAGTTTTCTTTTAAAAAATTCATTAAATTTAGTGTAAAGGGATAAATTTAAGACATGAGTCCTTAATATACAGTAACAATCAATTGCACTGATCAAATTGAGTATGCGTAACTTTGATATTCCTTGATTTTGTTATATAAGAATAATTACTATTAGTTTCTTGTATACATATAATATGAGAAAGATGATTAATTAATTTTTAAATATTTTGTTTTACATCTAATGAACATTTTTGCACCTCCGCTATATCCCCGCTATTTCCCCGCTTTATCCCCACTACACATTTTTCCCCTCCATCGCTATAGAACCGCTAAGTGCTTAAATTGTATAGCCCGTTCTTTACAACTTTCAGTCTTAATTCAAGTTGCACTAAACGTCTTTGTTTAAATTATGGTATGGTTTATCATTTTAGTTATACATCCTCATTCAATCCCAATTCCCATTCTAGGCTACTTAGTGAATTACTAAGTCTATCTATTTAAGTCACATTCCCCCATTTTACATTTTATTAGTGTACTAACATATTTATTCAATTTGCCCAATTAACCCCTTTTACCCTATAATTTCAATTTTCCTAATGCACGCCAATATTAAAGGGTATTTCCTTCGTATAGGTTTAGGCTCTTGATAGGCCTAATTCCAGCATAAACATATAAATTAATGAATGCAATAGGGCATAGCACAAAACTGTAAAATAAAACAAACACAAAGAAGGGGTAAGAAGAAGACTGAAGAAATAATAGTAAAGCAGTAAATCACCAAAAAATACTATAATATAAACTGGAATTGGAGAAGGACAGTAAATTACTTATAGAAAATAAACTAAATAACAAAGGAACTGTAAATACTATAAGGAAACTACCGAATTATTTTACTATCTAAGAAATCCCTAAAATTGTACAAGTCTAAATAATTATAGAAAAAATCACAACAATTGCTACCTCCATAGCCCGTTTCCTCTTTAGAACCTCCTTCTCTAGGAATAGAAATAATATATTTTATTTTAGAAAGAATTATCTTTTTCCCTTTTGAAAGTTTAAATTTAATTTGGCCTTCCTGAAGCGGATCGGCCTGTGGGGAAGAAGAGAAGAAGGAATAGTGTGGAGAACGAGAGGAGACCTACTGGTTAATTTGTAGGTTTAGCAAGATGTCATCTACCATTGATTTAAAGATTAGAAATGGATCGGCCACATCACATGACCAATAAGGGATTTCCATGTCTGCATAAGGTTTGAAATTAACTAATAAAACATTGCCAACTCAGAACTAAAACGTTACAGGAACAATATGCGTCACCAGAATTCCATGCAAAGCACGTAATTACGCATATACAAAGGGATATGTCGACCCATGTGTCAACCCTTCCCAAGGATGGGTCATTCCGTCCTAATAGTTATTAACATATAATATTTTAATTAATTTAAATTCTTGGTTAACTTCTTCTGCTTGTAACTTCTTCATTTAAACCTGATTTTTACCTTAAACGGAAAATAGCAACGGACTCAATGGAGCAAGTCTCATTGCCTAATTTGATTATTTTACAGCTTTATATTTAATTTGTCAATATTTTATTTAATTGTTATTTATTAAAAATTTGGGGTGTTACATTCTCCCTTCCTTAAAGGATTTTGTCCTCGAAATCTCTAAGGCTAGAAGAATGATACAAGTATTATCACATAATTTTCTACATCTATCTACTCATTCATCATCCACTAGTTTCCATTTCCTTAGAATTTTTAATGCTTTTTATGAACTTATGCAACCTAATAGTGTATATGTCTCTAACTATTTTAGAAGATAGGAGATCCACTAATTCAGTTCACCTCCTATCTATGCAATTTTGCTAGTGCCATACATGCAAAATGTATGTAATAAAGTCCTAATGATAACATTATTTTCTATATGCATGCTACAACCACCATCCACATGCAACATTCAAGTGATATTCATCCGTTATTTCATCCATAAAATATAAGTGCACACTCATCCATATGCAATTATGTTAGCTTCCTAATTGTAGATACTAATTAGTGCCTATTGTGTGTATATGTATCCACTTGTAACCACTTGCAACCACTTGCATACATTACATGTTATAATAACATGTTTTCAACCAATTCCACCATCCATAAGCTCAATCCTAAGATCTACCCTTCCTAAAGAAATTTAGAAGAAGACCATAATTAAAGGAAAACGCTAATCATAGAATATCAAAAAGTAAACATTTGTCAAAAGATCATGAGTAAGAAACTTAAATTCCTTGAGGACACCCAAGTTGTTATAACTAAAAGTTATCCTTATGGGGTAAAAGGTTCCAATACTAAAATAACCGATGTCTTCATTAACCTGTAATCTTCCTTCAAGCTTCGAATATGAATGGTTTCTCTTGTAACTACCTAGTTATTCTAACCAATTTGCTAGAGACTATTTGTGTCTTACCCGTCTTAGATTCATAGGAACAAATATTCCAAGTTTTATGTTTGCTTCCTTTTTAAACTAGTTTAACATATTAAATTGTTTGATTTTAAAATCCCAAAGCCTACTCTAACTTACAAGTAGGGTCACTTTTTATCATATCCACATTTCAATTCCTACTGTTTACCTAAACTGTATTGTGTTCACCTACTAGTTCCACTTATATTGTTCAACCCCATAAGGACATATATATATATATATATATTTAGAACTTACTATTACTATTATATATTTTTCTCAAAACTTCAATTGAATAATCTTAGTGAGATAATTTGTTATTCATAAAGTAACAAAAATTACTTTCTTAAAATATATATAGTTACTTTTTTGAAATACCAAAAAAATATGAATTTCATACCAAAATGGTTCTATACATTCCCTTTTTCTTCAAAACACCTCTTCTTTAATTTTTTTTCCCTGGAACAAAAATAATTAGCATGACATTAATCCATTTGAAGTCTTTTTATCATTTTAATCATTCATCCACTAGCTAAACTTTTTCTTACATTAAATTAGCAGCGATATAAAGATTTATCTTACCAATCAGATCCTTATGATTATGTTTCAACCTCCTCATAAATCAATTTTTTTTCAAATGGAATTTTTAGGATCCTCATCTCATACCCTATGAAATTACCTTAATAAATACCAAATTCCAATCATAGAGTGTTGTAACTAATGGAAAATTCCTATCAAAAATGTTAAGATATACCTTTGGGTTAAATTCTTTAAATTTACTATCACATCACAAAATATTGCATCGAAGCTACAATAACTGTTATACTCAAGAGCCAAGAACTTAATGTCAAATGCATTCTTACAAGGAGATCCCAAAAACATTATACGCTCGAAGTCAATATTTTTTTCTTATCTTAAGTTCTAATTTCTTAGGGAACAACAAATCAACAATCCATGGTCAGTAAAATTTCATCTTCCCCTATAACTAGTAATGGCTCCCACGACAACCGAAAAACTAGCTAGTAGTAGTTGATCCAAGGTAACTACTCTCAGTTATTCTATTAATACTAACAATAGAATTGATACTAAATATTAATGGAAAATCCTTTAAGAATAAATTTCATTTTGTTTCCGTAAAAGATAAACCTTTCTTGGTAAGGTAGGTAGAGAGAATCTTTATCTTGGAAATGATTTCAATAACTTTCAACAATATCCAATTAATCTAAGGAAATTCCTTACCTTCAAAAATAATATTCAGAGAACTTGGATTTTGGCTTATGTGCTTATAAGGTACTAAACACCTAATTTATCCCTTGCTAATCTTTGTTCAGACTAACGTGTCATCAACAAAGACCCCAACAAAAATACTTACAGAACCTCACCAATCATCCTTCCACATAAGTCAATAATCAGGCCTAGGCACAAGGTATCCCAAAAGATATGGTAACTGATCTTAAAATCCTTCGGATGTTCTGTAAACAACTTCATCTGTGATTCTTTTTCCACCACTCAAAACTTGATGGAAATCCCAAGCAAAGAAATCTAGTTGTGGAGTGTGACACCCCACATCCATTAATGTCACTCATTAAGAAAGTGCATTAAGTTTCATGAAGCGTTAAAGGTAAACAGAAATAGAAATATTACAAGACATGTATAAAATAACAGCGGAATTTAAACTTTTATTAAGCAGAAAGCATCGTGGTTCAAAACATAGTTACATAATAAGTCTCAAGTGCATAAAACCCAGTACACCAATTTAAAACATCTTTCTTGTACTAAAATCATCAAAGTACAATAAACATGAAAAGAGCATAATCCCCAAAAACATAGCCATAGTAGAGAAGATATGAAATCAAGCGGTACACCTAAGCAGCTCCAAGCAGAAGGAAAGAAGAAACCTGATCAAGCTTGAGTATTCCTGCCCTGAGAACCTTGGAAGGGGAGGGTGAACAGAAGAGAAAGAAGAGAAAACAAAATTGGTGAGACATAAAGTCTGGCGAGTCCATTTACTTTTAGCATATAAATAAGTAAAAGCATCATGATAAGCATATAAACTAGACAGATAGATAGCAAAATATAAGGAAGGTATGACAAGTTAAATAGGATATACTGAACAGAACAGGCATTACGCTTCTCTAACAAACTTTCTCTGCCCTAATACTAGTATCATATGAACAAGATGATTCCCAACAAGATGGTAGACTTAGGCGTACTTCTAATGAGAGGTTTTACCCCATACAATAATAGGCAGCCCAACTGACTCCGTAGATACCTTGTGTTGGCCCCATAGTAGGATGTATCACCCACTAAAGTGGAAACCCTTCATTTTTAGGATGTGCGCAACCATATCTATTGAGGCCAAAACATCTTATTTTACCGGACATGCATACTCATGCACGCACATGATCCCGATGGAACGCGCTGTCAAACACCTTATCCCAAGTGACCTCTTATAATTAGCTCAGTATGCTTGTCTCGACTTCGACCTAGTTCAGAGTGCTCATTTGATACTTATATATGGGTTAGTGACTGACACGTGTCCCACACACAAGATGATACAAGCTTCCCCATAGGCTTGCATCCGCACTACTAGGATTTCCAAAGGTTATGCCATACTGGTGCTATAAGATTGCATAACCCCAATAGGGTAAGTTTGTGGGCCTATATAAAGATATTACCTACCACCCCAAGATATACTCCACCCTCCCACAGATTCATACAAGTTTACTTAAACCCTACTCAAATTAACATGTTCATACAATCCCTATGGATTCAACCAGGTTAAGTATTCAAGTCCATTACCATACATTCATATATTGTTATAATGCGATAGACCTCGCACATTAAGCCTACAACTTGTGGATGCTGGATATGCCGGGCAGGTCCGGGCAAACTTCTTCCATAAGTCGGACTTAACCTCGTGTCTTAGCATGTCACGTGTTTATGCACTTAGACCCCTCACATTAGATTCACCACTTGTGGTCGCTGGATATGCCGGGCGGGTACGGGCAGACTTCTACCACAAGTGTAATCTAACCTCGTGTCTAAGCAAGGTTATAGTTTCTAATTACTATAAATCTAGCCATTTTCACTATTAACCAACTATTCCTATTTCATTATAGGTTTTCATTCCCCTTTTCCAAGTCATATTCATCATGTACCACATTCCCCAAATTATGGTCTTTAATCACAATTTTGGCTTATACCGCAAATCCACATTCGTGTTTTCAATTCAAGTTATGCCCAAATTCCCCAATACAAGTTATGCCCAATCTTAATGTTTACTCCTCGCTCCCAATTTCGCGCGTTCGCAAATTTCAGCGGTATGCCTAGGCTCGAAGGTAGCCTAGCTATAAAATAAAAAGGGTAAAGAAGAAGGGAAGAGAACATAAATAAGCATAATAAAAAGATAATCATACGGCGATAGAAATAGGCATAGCAACTGAATAAGCATATAATGACAAAATTGGGCACAATGACAAGATAGGCATATAATAACAGATCTGATCAGCATGTGATAATAGAACTGATTATGCATAGTGATATGATCATAAACAAGCATGATGAGATCTAATAAGTGAATTAGATATACAAATAATGAAAGATCTAACATGATTCAATTAGTACCAGGCTTAGATCTAATTCATAACATGAAAAGGTTAAATTAGATACACAGATTGTGGCAGATCTGATATGATTCAAATAGTCATAGGCTTAGATCCAATTCATAATCATGTTATGATAACTTTTAAGTGTTTATATCTAAAAATAACGTAGACTCACTGTGATTGGATCTAAAGAACAAGTGATTTGATTGTAGTTATTGATGAACATATCTCTTACTTTGCCTAACTCTTGTTGTTGAAGAAGAATGGGCTATTTTAATCTACGCAGAGGCAACATCTAGTTCTCCATTGTTTTAGAATGAACAAAACAATGAGAATAAGGTCTTATTTATAGCCTAGCATTCACAAATTTGGTCAGAAAACAAGTCCACATACGCATAAATGTATTTCGCCCGGATCTGGGAGGGGGGGACACCTCCTTATGGTGTCGACCCATAAACCGACACCCCTAGGGTGTGTCGACCCCCCAATAGGTCGATTTCCCTCCCTGACTTCCTGCTTCCAATTTGTGATTATTTTGAACGGTTTTGACTTGGTTATGTGTGTGTGTGTATATATATATATTATATACAAATTCCAAACCTTAATATCTTCTTCATACGGTTTCCATTTTATGCAAACTTGGTGTCTATCTTAAGCAGAATTCCAAGATGAATGCAATGCTGCAGTCTGTTTAACTTAATTCCGAATATTTAATTAAATATTACTTAGTTTATCATCTTAATATGCTATAAAATTATAGGGTGTTACATTCTCCCTACTCAAAGATTTCGTCCCCGAAATCTCTAAGTTAAGAAGAATGTATATCCTAATATACATCATCCATCTACTCATCCACCAATCACAGGCATCCATTGTGCTTAACGAATTATAATGCTTATATGAACATATGCAAAGGTCTGTTTATATTTCCCTATACTAATGAGAAAGATCAGATGGTCTACTGATTCAGTCGCCCTCCTTAATCCAATGTACGTTGGTGCCATGAATCCAACATGTATGCATATAATCCTATTATAACATGTAAGTTCTATATGCGTGCACAGTAATTCATCCAAATGCAACATCCATATGATGATACAATCACTTTCATCCATTAAAAGAAGAAAAACGCACACACATCCATATAAAGTATGAGAGTGATTGAGCTGATCTAGTGGCTATGTGTGTGTATAGGCATCCACAAGCAATCACTAGCAAACACTTGCATCCATCAAACATAACATATTTCGAACACATGTTTACATCCATGGGATTCTGACCTAAAGGTCTAAGATTCGATCGATAGGATCTGCTTTTAAATGATAGAAAGAAGCATGAATAAAAAAACCTTGGAAAGGAAGTTAAGAACATATCCTTGAAAAGAAAAGGGTACGAAGCACGAATCTTGTCTTCAGACTCCCAAGTTGCATCTTCTTTGTTATCTCCCAAATAAACTTTCATAAACTTGACTTCTCGGTTGCGTAGAACCTCTAATACAAGAATACGGGTAGGAACTCGTCTAACTGTCGCCTCCCGTTCTACCTCTACTTCCTCAAGCATATCGGCTCAACTACTTATGCAGTATCATGCAATCACTTCTGTAAATGAGAAACGTGGAAAACATCATGAACGCCGGATAGTCTCTCTAGTAGCTTTATTCGATAGGCAATTTGGCCAATCCTTTCTGTTGTGGGAAATGGCCTTACAAATCTTGGTGTCAATTTCTCTATAGATCCAAAGTGAACCACATTTCTCAACGGTGATACCTTAATGAAAACAATATCTCCCACCTCAAACTCAATGTCAATCCTTCTTCTATCTGCGTAGGACTTCTGCCTATCCTGAGTTGTCTTCATTCGCTGTCTAATAAGATCAATCTTTTTGGAAGTTTCTCTAACCATATCTGGTCCAAGTAGAAGCCTTTCCGTGGGTTACCACCAACAAGTCAGTGATCTACAGGATCGTTCGTACAATGCTTTGAAGGGTTCTATGCCAATACTAGGTTGATAACTGTTGTTGTAGGAGAATTCTACTAAAGGAAGAAGCTCTTCCCTAGTCCCTCCGAAGTATAGGATACACAGTCTTAAAAGATCCTTAAGAATCCTAATCACTCTCTCCGTCTATCCATCGGTCTGAGGGTGATAAGCGGTGCTCAAACATAACTGTGTAGCTAATGCTCCTTGCAAGCTCCTCCAAAACTCACTGATGAAAATGCGGTCATGATCACTTATGATACTAGAAGGTGCCCCATGAAGACGGACTATCTTACAAACGTAAACTGCTGCTAATCATGCTGTCGTCCTCTTACTCTTAACTGGAATGAAATGAGCACTCTTAGTAATTCTGTCTACTGTAACCCAAATACTGTTATTGACTTTCCTCGATCTAGGCAAACCATCAATGAAATCCATAGAGATGCTCTCCCACCTCCACTGTGGGACCTCCAAAGGATGAAGTAAACCACCAGGCTTCTTTTGCTCAGCTTTGACTTACTGGCAAACCAAACATTGAGAAACAAACTTCCCCACTTCTTTCTTCATCCCATCCCAAAAGAAAACCATCTTCATATCTTTATACATCTTATCACCGCCAGGATGAATAGTCATCTTAGAATGATAGGCTTCCTCAAGGACTGTCTTCGACAGACTCCCAACTCGGGGAACACAAAGCCTTCCATCTCGTTGCAACAACCATCTATCATCTGGGAATATCTACTAAGGTGACTAGAAGTCTCCCCTCTACTGAGCCTATCCAAGATGTCTGAAATATGTGTATCCTCTCGCTGCGAAGTTCCTATATGATCCAAAACAGTAAGTCGCACCTCCAGTGATACCGATAAACTAGGTATAAACTTGGTGGAGGGTGTAAAATTAAAAGTCGATATAAACTCCAAGATTTTCCTGTCCAAAAACAGAGGACTCATAGTCATCCTCTGCCTACTCAATGCATCTTCCACCACATTACCATTGCCAGGGGTATAAGCAAGCTGGAAATCATGGGACGCTAGGAACTCCATCCATCTTTGTTGCCTCAAATTGAGATCTTTCTATGAGAACAAGTACTTCGAAGATTTATGATCGGTGTATAACTCGAACTTCTCTCCAAGTAGATAATGGTGCCAAGTCTTAAGCGCGATACTATGACAACCAACTCTAAGTCATGGATAGGGTAGTTCTTCCCATGAACCCTTAGCTATCTACTACCATAACACACTGCCCTTCCCTCTTACATTAGAACCGCGCCAAGCCCTGTATCACATGCATCAGTGTATACTGTGAACACTTTGTTCCCATCAGGAAAGGTCAAGACTGGGGCTGTTTTCAGTGCCCTTCTCAATTGCTGGAAAGCATCGTCACAATCTACATCCCAAGAAAATGTCAGATTCTTCTTCGTTAGCATGGTGATGGGGATGATATCTTTGCCAAGTCCTTAATGAACTTCCTATAATAGCCTTCCAATCCAAGAAAACTTCTCACCTCCGTTGCATTCTTTGGAATTTTCCAATCTTTAACTGCAATTACCTTCGTGGGATCCACTGCTATCCCATCTTTTCAAACTACATGCCCTAAAAACATCACTTCTTTTCTCCAAAAATGACATTTGGAGAACTTCGCCTTTAGTTGGTGCGCTCAGAGAGTTTTCAGGATTGGCTTTGGGCCTTTTCTACGTAGCTTAGGTGGAATATGAAGAAGGCCTCCTTTCGAGGAGGGACCGAGCCAAAGGTTCTCTGTTGATTCAAATCAAATGCTATACCTATGTGATAGAGGAAGAGGAAACCTTCCTTAAATGTAAGGCATGCTCTTCCTCGCTCTTTGAGAAAATCAAGATGTCATCAACAAAGACCACGACAAACTAATTTAGAAACTCCCACAATACCCTACTCATTAGATCAACAAAATAGGCGGGTGCATTCGTTAAGCCAAAAGGCATAACGAGCCACTCGAAGAAACCATCTAGATTTCTAAAAGTGGTCTTGTCTATACTCTTCTCGGTCACCCTCAATTGATGAAACCCCCGTGGCTAAGTCTAACTGAGAGAAAACAGATGCAACAACAAGCTGGTCAAATAGATCATTTATCCTCGGGAGTGCGTGCCTATTTTTCTTTGTGAGTTTATTCAACCTCCTATAATCCACACATAAGCGAAGCGAACCATCCGCGTTAGTTGTGAACACTACCAGAGCGCCCCATTCAGATATGCTTCGCCTGATAAACCCTTAATCAAGTAGCTCCCCTTCTTGCTTGCTGAGCTCCCTTCTTTCTCTTGGAGCCATATGGCTGCACAGGCAATGTAACTAGCTTTGCATTGTCCACAAAGTATATAAGCAAATCAATCTCGCGCCTCGGGGATAAGCCCCGAACCTCATCAAAAACATCAGGATACTCACAGACTACTAGCACAGATCGCAAATCATCGATAAATGCATTAGTAGTCTAGGAAACGAAGCATGACAGACCCTTTCGGGTCATAAGAAATCTTGTGGTCCTCCCATGGCAAGTTAAAAGTCTAACGACCCACCTCTTACATTCCAGAATGGCATCATACGTGGTTAGCCAATGCATCCTAGAATCAAACCATAGCCCATAAAACCAAGCACACATGTGTCGCACTCAAACTCAATGCATAACACAAATATTCTCAAACCTCGACAAATCATAGACAAATGAGCCATACCACCAATGGGGTTTGAGACAACAATAGGATCCAAAACCATACTGGTACTAAGGTGGAGAGACTCAACCACAGAATCAGATATAAAAGAATGTGAAGCGCCAGAATCAAAAAGAGTTCTAGTTGGATGATTGGAAACAGAAATCAAACCTTCAATGGAAACTTTCCTACCTCTATCCATAGCACTGATCACGAGATCATGCACTTGCCCTCCAGAAGATCCTGCCCTTTAGCCTTGTCCTTGCTTCCTCGGGAACTCCTTAGAAATGTGTCCGACCTCTCCACAATTGAAACAAGCATTCTTCTTTATTTTGCAGTCCTTGATCAAATGAACCTCCGTCCATAATTATGACATTTCCTCTTAACTCTAACCTGACTGTCCTTTCTTCCCTTCTTTTGTTGTTGTTTTTGTGATTTCTTGGGCCACGCTTTCTTGTTTTGTGTTTCCTCAACCGCAGCTTCTTTCTTTTCACCTTTAATTTCCTCATGCATCAATGCCATATCTATGAGCCTTTCAAAAGTTGCTCCTATCGGAATATGAGACATAGCTAACCCATGGAGGGGCTCATTCAATCCTCTAGCAAACCGTAAAGCTTTCTTATGCGGGGTATCTAATAGCTCCAACCCAAACCTCGTGTAACAACCCGGAATTTTGGAACCAATTTAAATTTTTTATTTTAGAAATTTTAATGGATTTTAAATATTTTAAATAATTTATTTTGAATAAGAACGATTAAAAATTTATTTAAATCAAAGTTAGAATGAAAATTTTTAATTTAATTTTAAAAGGAGTTAGAAATAGCGCGGTAGTTTGAAAATTTGAATTTGTACTTTGACTAAATGTACAGGATTCAAAATAAAACGGATTTTAGTAAAACCAAAAATATTAGAATCTGTTTAAAAATATCTTTCCAAGAAATCCAAAAAATTGAAATTTCATACCAGGAATCAAAAGTTATGGCCAGTTGAATATTCAGAATAGTCGCTATAGAATTTAATATAATATATAACCCGTATATATAGCCATTTTTCAAACGACCTCCGTTTTCGATGAAACCACTTTAGTTGAATTCGGAATGTCTAATGATTGCAGGATTCCAATTTCTATAATTTTTGGAATTAATATGTTAGCATGGTAAAAGAAAATGTGTTTTGTCAATTTCAATCAAATTGGATTGACCAGAAAATGACCATTTTTCAAACGGTCTCCAAATTCGACGAAATTAATTTTGTAAGGACCGTATCATCAAAATATAGCTAGATTTATTTTTTTGGAAATTTTTGGAGTCAGTATGTAGCCCCAATAAATTAAAAATGTACGTTCAAAACAATAGAATTGGCTTCTGAAACACATCTCATTGTGTTCGCAATGGGGGTATTTGGTTAGGAACAACAGTTGTTGGAGTTCGTTTGGAGTTCGGACGCAAAATTTCACTTTTTGGAGATAATGGAATAAAATAATAATATAAAATAGGGTATAAATAGCCCAACTACAGCCCAAACCCTCATTATCAAAACCCTAGCCGCCGGTTTCATTTCATGGTTGAAATAATTCGAATTTCTTTCCAAGTTGTAGAGATTCACATGCTCTACAAATTCATACGGTTAAGATCATGTTTTGGGTAGTATTTTTCATAACTCTCAAGCCTCAAGGGCTGCGGTTTGGCTGCAAATTCATGGCCATGGGGGAGCTCAAATTCAAAGCTATTCATGGTGAAGATGGAGAGAAGAAGGCCTTCGATGTGGTGTATTCAGATCGCGTACCGGAAGGTTCTGGTGATGTGCGATTTGGAGAGATGGACAGAGCTTTTGGGTTCGATGGTTATAGTAAAACGAACGATGGAGATAAAGGGTTAATCCCTAATCATGTAATTAATTTTGATTAATTATAGTTAATTAATAAATTATGTAATCAAAATGTTTAATTAACCATATATTGTTCATACGGAAACGGAATCGAACGATTTCGAATCCGTTGGAATCGCAAAAAAGAGATCTACAACATGGAACTGATTGGAACAAAAACAGAGCTAGCTACAAATTCAGA
Organism: Allium sativum; assembly: GCA_030737875.1. Classification (NCBI taxonomy): domain Eukaryota; kingdom Viridiplantae; phylum Streptophyta; class Magnoliopsida; order Asparagales; family Amaryllidaceae; genus Allium; species Allium sativum. The sequence continues at coordinate 889,236,830 of CM060920.1, forward strand.
AGGAGTAAAATCAAAGTTAGATTTCTTTTTAAAATTGAAATTAATTATTACTACATTGATAAATTTATTTATATGCGCCATTAAAAATTCAGTTGTATGTGGCACGAGATTTGAATTGATTTATTCTGTTTGTGGTGATTCATTGGATGAAGTAAGTTATTTAACAAATAAAAATACATTTTTGTGTAATATTAAAAGATTTCATTTTTCTATGTAATATTAAGAGATCTCATTTTTCTATGTAATCTAAAATGATTACATGTTTAATGTAATATAAAGATTACATTTTTATACAATGCAAAAGGGATTACATTTTTAATGTAATATAAAGATTACATTTTTATACAATGTAAAAAGGATTTCATTTTTATGTAATATAAAAAGATTACATTTTATTGTAAATGAGTCAACATTAGAATTCACACTTTTAATGTAAATGAATCATTAGAAAATATTCATTGTTTTTGATAAATTGTGTTAACATGAGAACATACATTTTTATTGTACATGAAAATGTTTCATTGTTGCATTAAAATGTTTAACAATAAAAAAGTTCACATTTTTATTATAAAAGGAGATTATATGAAAAATGATTCATTTGTTGAATTAAAAAGTTAAACAATAAAAAAGTTTACATTTTTATTGTAAATGACAAAATATGAAAAATGATTCATTTGTTGAATTAAAAAGTTAAACAATAAAACATTTACATTTTTATTGTAAATGAGAAAATATAAAAAATGATTCATTTGTTGAATTAAGTTAAACAATAAAAAGTTTACATTTTTATTGTAAATGAGAAAATATGAAAAATGATTCATTTGTCCAATTAAAAATTTAAACAACAAAAAGTTACATTTTTACTGTAAAGGAGAAAATATGAAAAATGAATATTTGTTTGAATAGAAAAGTTAATAAAGTTGCGTTTACATTAAAATTTATATTTTAATGTATGTATGGATCATATTAAAAGATACATTATAGGAAATTTGTATGTAACATAAAAATTTACATTTTTATGTAATATTGATTCATTAAAATAATTCATAGCTTGTTTAAAATGATGTAACATAAAAATTTACATTTTTATGTAATAATGATTCATTAAAAATGTTCACAGCTTGTTAAAAATGTTTAACATAAAAGATTACATTTTTATGTAATAGTGAATCATTAAAAAGATTCAAAAGTTATAAAATGTTTAACATAAAAGATTACATTTTTATGTAATAGTGAATCATTGAAAAGGTTCAAAAATGATAAAAGATGCTTGTTTGATAAAACTGTGTTAACATAGAAATTGTTATGAAAATAAAATGTTTTTTATTTGTCGTTAGAATACATAGAAAAATGTGTACAAATAAATTATTCTTTTATTTTTCATTGGAATACATAGAAAAATGTGTACAATAAATTATTCTTTTATTTGTCATTAGAATACATAGAAAAATGTATGCAAATAAATTATTAGTTTATTTGTCATTAGAATACATAGAAAAATGTGTAAAAATAAATTATTCTTTTATTTGTCGTTAGAACACATAGAAAAGTTTAACAATAAAAATTTATATTTTTATTGTATGTAAGAAGTAATGTGAAATGATCATTATTTGAAATAGAAAAGTTCAACATTGAAAATTTACATTTTTAATGAATGTAAAGTATGATTCATTAAAAAGATGAATCATTTGATAAAATAGGTTAACGTAAGATATTACATTTGTTAATGTAAAATGAATCATTAAAAGATGCAACGTTTGATAAAATATGTTAACATAAGAAATTACATTTGTTAATGTAAAAATGTGTGAACTGTAATACCCGGTATTTTAAAAACATGTTAAAACCATAAATCAAGGTAGATTTAATTTTTAAAATAAGAATCAGGGAAAATGGGTTGCGCCATTGCGTTCATCTCGAAACTCTTCTCGGAAATGAGTCCGAGTTTTCGAGAAATGGAGTCCGTATGAGGGAGATATGACCCTCCGAAGTTTCAAGGATTTTCAGAACAGAAAAACAACTCAAATTCGAATTCGAAATTCGAATTCAAACCCCAGCGAAGACTGGGCGGGAATTTTCCCACCCAGGACCAGGTTGACTTGGGGGTCGACACTATGGTCGACCTCCCAGGGACCAGGCCGACCTTATGGTCGACCTGGGGGTCGACCTGGTGTGGAAAACCAGTTTTGAGTCTGGGTTCATTCTGAGGTTTCTGGTCTTGTTTTCAATCTAGATTCGTTCGCATAATCCTATATAAACAGCCCCCTAGCCCCAATCTCTTTACACCATTTTATTCTTTCCTTTTGCTGCCTCTGAAATAATTGAAATAAGTAAATTAAAATAAAACACGAAGACTGTTTCTTGAAGACTACGGCTAGGAATTGCATATTGGGGATTTTCTTCTATAATCAAATCGAGATTCAACAATTCAATGTATAGTTTTTAGATTTGACTTCTGCATCTCAATTTCTTAGTCCACAATCTTTAAGTTCTAGTTACTTTGAGATTTAAACTTGTCAATTTTAATTTGGATATGAGATAAATTGAAATTGGACTTAAGTATGATAATCAATTCACATCTATTCTAGTTTCCATCTTGGATCTTGACATTTGGGAATATTGCTATGAAATCAGTTTGGACCTATTCATGTTATAAATCAAACTCTTTCATGTCTATAACATTATCATGCCTGTAATGTTGAATCAGTCTATTATTTACAAGTTTGGGACTATCACCTTATGCCATGAATATCACCTTATTATGCTAGATTTGAAATCCTATTATTTTTTATATGCCAGTGATGTTGTAACCAATTATCTCAAGTCATATCATGTTAGTCTAGTAATCCCTTTTATCACTTTATGCTCGTCCTTTTTTCCTATCATAGTTTTGATGTTATTCCCTTTATTTCGGGATTTGGATTTACTTGTAATTTAGATCGATTCACGTTTACATGCGATGGGAATACGATTTGGGTAGATTAAGCAAAACATGAATTGGTTATGAACATGATTCACGAACTTGATAATAGGCATAAGTTGAAACTTGACATGAAACTTGACATGAAACTTGCCATGAAACTTGACACGAACTTGACATGAAATTTGAGCATGGACATGACACTAGAATGAACTTGAAAATGGACAACTCAAGGTTGGGTTGAGTTTGCAGTGTAATTCTGCCCGGATCGCCCGGCAAATCCAGTCACTGCAAAAAATAGGATCCAATGTGGGTAGTTGGTCATATCGCGCTTGAAACCCGAGGTTAGACTGAGTTGTGGCGTAAATCTTCCCGGAACCGCCCACCATATCCAGTGACCACAACAACAGGTCTGATGTGAGAGGTGCATTAATGAATTAATGCCACATGATAGGGTTAAGTCATGAACATGAGAGACAACACTTAACCAACTTGACACATGATTAGTGGGGTTAAGTCATGAATTTGAAAGACAACACTTAACCAACTTGACATGCTAGACTGATAAGGGTTAAGTCACGAATTTAAATGACAACACTTAACCTGTTGGACGGAAACCCTAGTTACGCGGTCCATTTCAGTAGTAACCCACTTAGATGTATCATGGTACCTTGGAACTAGGAAGGGTGAGGCATGATTTCTGGGCTGATTGTAAGTGACCAGAATGACGGCTGAGTTGGTGCGCCAGTGTAGGTTCAGGCAGACTATGGTCATGCACGTAGTCCGGAGTTGAAAAAGAAAGCATTGGGCATCAGTAGGTTTACGCTATGCATGCTTGATTCGTGTCGGTGGTTGGAACCCTAGGACTTGATACACCCTATGGTGGACCTAGCACAGGTGTCTACATTCGTGATAGGGCCGTATGACACAGACACATGACGAGCTAGAACTTGTAGGGAGCCGATCGATTAGTGGATCGTTCCGTTGGACCTAGTACTGGGTCATTCATGATAATGGGCCAAGGGATCATTTCCTGGTTAATATATGACATGATTTTGGGATACTAGTACAGTTGGTGCAACAAATATTGAACATGCGATGTTATACTTGATTTATACTTGATTCATCATGTTATCTTAGTCTATCTTGCCCATCTTGTCATCACCTTATGTTTACTTTCAGTTTATGCATGTCATGTTACCTTTACCTGTTTTTATGCTAAAAGTCACTACGACTTACCAGTCCTTATGACTGACCCGTTTCCTTTCGCCTCTTTTTCTTTCGTTTCCTCCTCCCCCCAAGGTTCTCAGGGAGGAAACTCTAGCACTTAGCTTGGATTTCACTTGCTTTTGGTTTAGCTCATGTACGGTTTGATCTTGAGCTATGATATGGCTGCATTTCTACTACCTTTGGGGAATTAAGCTACTTTTGTTGTTTTAAGTTTTATGCTTCTTTATTTATTCAAGGCGGAACTTGTTGTAATGGAAAATGATAGTTGGTACTTTGGATGTAAAAGGTTTTGACTCTTTTTGAAAGTATTGAAATTTAGCTTTTGATTCTTCCGTTGTTTTATTTATGTTCTGTCTTGTAATATTTCTGTGATTGTTTACCTCAATAACGCTCCTCCAAAACTAGTGCATTCCCTTTGTGAGTGACCCTAGCGGAGGTGGGGTTTTACACTTGGTATCAGAGCAGAAGGTTACCAGACTAGGCAAAAGTTTTTAAAACCTTCTGAAACTATTTTCAAAACTGTTTACAAAGAAGCATTTTTCAAGAAAAGTTTTGTTATATTTAAAGGCTATTCCCCAAAAGCCATTAGCGCTATCCTTTGTTTCCTCGTTTTGAATCTCTTCTTTTTCATTTCAGCATGTCTGGGAATCTTAACCTTCCAGAGGGCATGCCAATACCTGGCTGGTTCAGGAGGTACTTAGAGGCTAGGGCCAACGATGCAGGCCCAGCAGATATTCCTCCTCCAGCTGCAGCGGTTCCTCCTCCTCGTGCAAATGCTTTCTCAAAGATCTGTAGAGATTTTAGGCCCATGGGTGGAATGGATTTCAAGGGAACTGAATCATTTGTAGAAGCGAGGAACTGGCTCAAAGAAACGGAGGATCTGTTCGTTATCTTCGAGGTGGATGATAGGCAGAAGGTACAGTTGGCAGTATGGTTGCTCAAAGACGAAGCATCCTATTGGTGTTAAGTCACTAAAGCTGAAAGACCTGTTGACACATGGATGGATTTCAGGATAAGGATTGAGATGAAATTCCTCTCACAAGCTGAACGAAGTCTACAACTGGAAAAGTTCTTATCTCTTAAGTAGGGAAGTATGATGGTCAAGGAGTACGTCAATCAATTCAATCAGCAGGCCCGGTTAGGGCTGGACTTTGTGAATACTCCTCATAAGAAGGCTCTCCGTTTTGTCAAGGGATTGAATGAGCCACTTCTCAGCTTGGCTATGACCCACATACCTATGGGGGATACTTACGAAAGGTTAGTAGACATGGCACTCTTAAATGAGGAAGAGAAGGGCAAGAATGAGGCAAAAGCAGAAGTGACTCAAGATAAGAAGGGGGAAGGGTCACAGAACAAGAAGGCTGATCCAAAAAAAGGCGGGAAGAACAACAAACCCCGTGAAAAGAGAATGTGTAATTTTTGTAGCATTCATGGACATCTAGTCAAAGACTGTAGGAAGAAGAAAAGGGAGATGGGTGGCCGTTTCCACTGTGGTTAGACAGGACACATGGCTAGGGCCTGCCCAAGGAAGCAAGGGGAGGGAGCTGGACCTTCTTCTGGAGGACAAGTCCACGCTCTCATGGTACCTCCGCAAGAAAGAGGTTGAAATATTTCTGTCGAAAGTTTAGTCTATCTTTTTTATCATCATGTTCAAACCTTGTTTGATTCTGGCGCATCGCATACTTTTATTTCTTCTGATATTGTTGAAACTCTGCACCTAAGTACTAGTCTAGTTGAGGATCCCGTCATTGTTTCAAATCCAATTGGTGGCTCCGCTCATTTATCTATGATTTGTGTGGATTTGAGGATTTCTATCTTAAGCATAGAATTCACGTGTAATGCTTATGTTCTCGGATTTATGGGATACGGTTTGATTCAAGGCATGGATTGGCTGTCCAATAATGGAGCCATTCTCGATTGTGAATGAAGGGTAGTTAGACTCGTGACTCGCCTTGGTAATACCCTTGAAATTTCTTGTAACCCTATGGGTCCTGTCATGTTATGTTATCTAGAATCTCTGGACTCGTCTATCGATGATTTGCAATCTGTAAGGGTAGTCCGAGAATATCCCGATGTCTTTGATGAGGTTAAGGTGTTACCCCCTAAACGCAAGATAGATTTCCGTATATATCTTGTTGATAATGCTAAGCCAGTTGCATTGCCCGTTAGACACATGGCCCCGCGAGAGAGAAAAGAGCTTAGTGAGAAAGTTAAAGAGTTGCTTGAGAAAAATTTCATTAGGCGAAGCATTTCATAATGGGGTGCTCCGGTGGTATTCGCTACTAAGGTGGATGGTTCGCTTCGTCTATGCGTAGATTATCGTGAGTTAAACAAGCTGACAAAGGAGAATAGGCACCCGCTACCGAGAATCGACGAATTGTTCGACCAGCTTGTAGGAGCATCTGTTTTCTCTCAACTCGATCTAGCTACAGGATTCCATCAGCTTAGAGTGGTTGACGATAGCATTGACAAGACTGCGTTTAGGACTCCGGATGGTTTCTTCGAATGGCTCGTCATGTCGTTTGGTTTGACGAATGCACCCGTGTACTTCGTAGACTTGATGAGTAGGGTGTTTAGGGAGTTCCTTAACAAGTTTGTGGTCGTCATCGTGGATGATATTTTGATCTTCTCAAAGGATGAGGAAGAACATGCTAGACATCTCAAGGAAGTCATGGATACGCTTAGAGCACACGAGTTAAAGGCTAAGTTCTCCAAGTGTCATTTTTGGAGAAAAGAAGTTCGATTTCTTGGACATGTAGTTTCTAAGCAAGGTATAGCGGTGGACCCCACAATGGTAGTTGCGATGCAAGACTGGAAAGTTCCTAAGAACGCAATGGAAGTGAGAAGCTTTCTCGGTTTGGCGGGCTACTATAGGAAGTTCAATAAGGACTTCGCCAAGATTTCAGCCCCTCTTACTAGGTTAACGAAGAAGAACCTAGCCTTTGCATGGGACATAGAGTGTGACGTTGCGTTTCAAAGGCTTAAGAGAGCCCTTACCACAGCTCCAGCTTTGGCATTACCAAACGGAGGTAAGATGTTTACGATGTACAGAGATGCGTATGGCACGAGATTAGGCGCTGTCCTAATGCAAGAAGGGAAAGTGATATGCTACGGGGGTAGACAACTTAAAGTTCATGAGGAAAACTATCCCATACATGACTTGGAATTGGCCACGATCGTTTTTGTGCTTAAGTCTTGGTGCCACTATATTCTAGGTGAGAAGTTCGAGTTGTACACCGATCACAAGTGCTTAAGTACCTCTTTTCGCAAAAAGATTTGAGTCTAAGGCAACAGAGGTGGATGGAATTCTTGGCATCGTATGACTTCGATATAGCTTATACCCCTGACAAGGGTAACGTGGTGGCGGATGCGCTAAGTAGGAAAAGGTTGACTTTGAGTCCTTTATTTGTTGAAAGGAAAAGTCTAGAATTTATAGCAACCTTTGATTTCATACCTGTTGTTGAGTCGTTGGCTAGCACATTAGCATCTCTTTAGTTAATGCCTACGCTTCTAGACTAAGTAGGGACTTCATAGAAGGAAGACCCACAGATAGTCGAGATCATAGACAAGTTGATTAGAGGTGAGATGTCAAGTCACCTCAGTAGGTATGCCACAGATGACAAGGGATGGCTAAGGCGTGATGGTAGACTATGTGTCCTACAAGTGGGAGACTTAGTAAAGAGTGTTCTCGAAGAGGCGCATCACTCGAAGATGACAATAAATCCTGGAGGGGATAAAATGTACAAGGATATGAAGCACATTTTCTTTTGGAACGGGATGAAAAAGGACGTGGTGGAATTCGTTTCTAAGTGCATGGTGTGCCAACAAGTAAAGGCCGAGCCGAAAAAGCCCGGTGGGCTATTGCATCCTTTGGAGGTTCCGCTGTGGAAATGGGAGAGTGTCTCGATGGATTTCGTGGATGGATTGCCTAGGTCAAGGAAGGGCAATACTAGCATATGGGTTATAGTAGACAGACTCAAGAAGAACGCTCACTTCATTCCTGTGAAGAGCAAGAGGACCGCATCATGGCTAGCGTCTATATACCTTCGAGAAATAGTACGGTTGCATGGAGTTCCTTCTAGTATAATTAGCGATCATGACCCATTTTCACTAGTGAATTTTGGAATAGTTTACAAGAAGCAATGGGTACACGACTAAGTTTAAGCATGACCTATCACCCATAGACGGATGGACAAACCGAAAGGGTAAATAGGGTATTAGAGGACCTTTTGAGACTATGCATTCTTGACTTTGGTGGTACTTAGGAAGATCACCTACCTCTCGTTGAGTTCGCGTATAATAATGGTTACCAAGCTAGCATAGGAATGGCACCATTCGAAGCTTTATACGGAAGACCGTGCAAGTCACCAACTTGTTGGTGAGAGTTAACAAACAAGCACATACTTGGACCCAACATGATAAGGGACACTTCCGAGAAGGTTGAGTTGATACGAAGACAGATGGAAACTGCCCAAGATAGACGGAAATCCTACACGGACAAGAGAAGGACAGACCTAAAGTTCGAACTCGGGGATATGGTCTTTATAAAAGTTTCTCCTTTACGCAATGTGGTTTTCTTTGGAGCGGTTGGAAAGTTAGCACCGAGGTTCATAGGACTGTTCCCTATCATTGAGAGGATTGGACAGATTGCCTATAAGGTAGAGTTACCCGAGAGGTTGGCCGGAGTACACAATGTCTTTCACGTTTCGCATCTCCGAAAGTGCTTACATGAGTTTGCCGAAGTGGTTGAGCCAAGCATCCTTGAAGCCGTAGAAGTGGAAAAAGAAGCAACGTTGAGGCGAGTTCCGATTCGTATTTAGGAACAAAGATCAAAGCTAAGGAATCGAGAAGTCAAGCTAGTTAAAGTACAGTGGAGTGAAGCCCAAGAAGACGCAACTTGGGAAACCGAAGAGAAGATACGCGCGCTACACCCAATTCTTTTTGAGGGTACATTCTCGATCTCTTTTTCCTACAAGTTTACATACCTTCGTATCATGTGCATGCTTTTGCTATCCATGTTTGTCTTGTTATCTTCTCAATCCTATCTTGAGAACCTTAGGTAGAACCCTTTTGGATGTAAACATGTAATTGAAACATGTTATGGTTGATGATTGCATGTGGTTGCTAGTAGTTGCTCGTGGTTGCATAACACACATTAGGCACTAGATCGACTCAGTAACATTGTTCATATTGCATATGCATGGGTGCTTGTTCTTGTATATGGATGAAAACTTGATATGTTATCATATGGATGTTGCGTATGGATGAATGGTTGTGCACTCATGTAGATATTATATTAGGAAATTACATACATGTTGGACTCATTACACCAACATATTTTTCATTAAGGAGGTTTACTGAATTAGTAACCGCCTGATCTTTTTCATTAGATAAGCACATATATACACACTCTTACATAAGTTCATACATCATTAGAAATCTTTTAAGGACAATGGTTGCTTGTGGATGATGGTTGAGTAGATGGATGTTGGATGGTAGGACACATTCTTCTTAACTTGGAGATTTCGGGGCCGAAAGCCTTTAAGGAGGGGAGAGTGTAATACCGGTATTTTAATAACATGTTAAAACCATAAATCAAGGTAGAATTAATTTTTAAAATAAGAATAAGGGAAAATGGGTTGCTCCATTGCGTTTATCTCGAAACTCTGCTTGGAAACGAATTCAAGTTTTCGAGAAACGGAGTCCGTATGAGGGAGATATGGCCCTCTGAAGTTTCAAGGATTTTCAGAACAGAAAAACAGCTCGAATTCGAATTCGAAATTCGAATTCAAACCCCAGCGCAGACTGTGTAACAACCCGAAAATCTGGGCCAGTTTAAAATTTTTATTTTGGCAACTTTAGCGAATTTTGAACATTTAAAATGAATTATTTTAAATAATGTCGACGAGAAATTTATTTTGAATAGAAATCGAACGTATATATTATATACGTCATCGTTAGAATATAAATAATTATATATAATTATAAATAGAATTGAAAATGGCGCGGTAGTTCGATAATTCGATTTCAAACTTCAATTGAACATACCGGGTGCAAAATAAACCGAATTTTAGTGAAACCAAAAATAATGGAATCTAATTGGGAATATCTTTCCAACGAATCCAAAAAAGCAAGATTTCATAGCGGGAATCAAAAGATATGTCCGGTTGAAAATTCTGAATAGTCGCTATGGAATTCAGGCCCTTAAAAATGGAAATTTTGCAAACGACCTCGGATTTCGACGAAACCACTTTTGTTGGATCCGTGGTGTCAAATTATTGCTAGATTCCAAATATCATAATTTTTTGAATCAATGTGTGAGCGTGGCAAAGGAAAACGCGTTCGACCAGTTTTAGTTGATTTTAATCGATTGGAAAATGGCCATTTTTCCAACGGTCTCAGAATTCGACTAAATTAGTTTTGTTGGGACCGTATCGTCAATACTAAGCTAGAAAATATTTTTCTGGGATTTATAGAGTTTGTATGTGACCCCGGTAAATTGAAATGCACATTCAAATTCAATATATAGAGTTATATGTTTATTTTGATGAAAACCGATCGAAACGGTCGAATCAGCTTGCGATACATATCCCATTGTGTTCGGAATGGGGGTAAAACACTATAGACGACAGGCGGTGGGCCTCGTTTAGAGGTCGTATGAAAAAGTCAACTTTTTGTAAGTTAAATAATTAAAAATTAAAAACCCGCTCTCCTCCCCATATCTTCTCTCAGCCCCCCCTTCACTTTTTCAAAATCAAAAAAAAAAAAGGAAGAGGACGAAAGGAGCCGCCCTCCCTCCCTCGCGATCGACGCCGCCACCCAGGGGGACCCCACCGACCGTCGCTCCTCCGATCAACACCCCACGCGCCCCCTTCCATCTCCCTTCTCCCCCTTCTCCCTTCTTTTTCCGCTCGAGCCCGACCCCCCCTGAACTCGAACCCTCCGCCAGACCCCGACCTCCCCAAGCCCTACGCCCACGTCCAAGCCCCTGCGCCCAACGATGAAGCCCCAAAACACCCTTCTCCGGTGCGCAGACACACCCCCTGCTCTTCCACGATCTAAATACTAAAATGTAAGTTTGTTTTTATTTATTTAAGTTCTAAAATTTCGATTTTTATATATTGAAAGGTCTGAATTTGTTAATGGTTAAAAACGGAATTTTTATGATGTTAAAGATTAGATTTTTATTATAGGAAAGTTTTGAATTTTATTTATATGAAGGTATCACTTTTATTCATATAAAAATATGGTTTTTACCATATGAACAACAACTTAACAATATGATTTTTATAGTTGAAAAGGCGATATTATTATATTATAGAAAGAATAAAAATTTGATTTTTATATGCTAGAGAAAATAAAAATATGATTTTTATCATATGTGAAATATAATTTTTATAAAATAGAAGTTATAAAAATATAATCTTTTATGTGGTAGAGTTATAAAAATATAATCTTTTATATTGTAGAAGTATAAAAATATAATTTTTATATAGGTAAGATAGTAAAAATATCACCTTTATATATGTAGTGAAATAAAAAAGGCGAAATCTTTATATTTGAAAAGGCGAACTCTTTATATTTGAAAAGGCGAAATCTTTATATTTAAAAAGGCGAAATCTTTATGTAGGGGATAGCGTGTAAAAATGGAATTTTTATCTATATAGTAGCGAAGTAAAAATAGGATTTTTATATATTGAATAGAGAGTAAAAATTCGATTTTTATATATTGAATAGCGAAGTAAAAATTCGATTTTTATATATTGAATAGCAAAGTAAAAATAGGATTTTTATATATTGAATAGCGAAGTAAAAATTCGATTTTTATATATTGAATAGCGAAGTAAAACTAAGATTTTTATAAATTGAATAGCGAAGCAAAAAATTTGATTTTTATACATTGAATAGTAAAGTAAAAAATGTGATTTTTATATATATAGTGGCTACGGGCAACAAAAGTGACAAAAAGGGCGAGAACGACGAAGATTTCTACATAGGAAGTGCCGTGGAGTTAGGATAGCTATCGGTGAGAACTTCTCACTCTAAATTTCCTTTTTCTAGTTATATATATATATATATATACTAGGATGCAGACAGTGCTTAGCAGCACCCGACACCCGTCATCCACAGACCATGGATGGCTTGTTTATTTGATTGATATGTTGTGAAAAATGTTTGTGATGTTGATGTGAAATCGATAATAAATGTAGATAGTTGAAATAAATTAATTATCGTTAAAAATATAATTTTTAACGTGAATGTGAATAAATAATTATAAACAAATCGGCCGATTTGTTTATATGCACTGATTTGACTGATATTGATTGGAACGATAAATTTTACGCATCGCCCAACTACACAAATAGAAATCTGCGTTTGTTGATTTGAAACCGCACACGGGTGTTGGGATGATATTTGGGTACACTAATCCCAATTATTTAATTATATGTCGATCGATTGGTCGACAGACTGTGTAAGCGTCGTTTATTAATATTTGATGCTTATGCAGTTGTGTGGTGCACCTTGGATGATGGTTGATTGTTTATCATTGCTATTATATACATGTGTTGTATGGAATCCATATAATTAACGTTATATGGTGATTAATTGGGCCTCATTCCAATCGGGAAAATAATGAATATTATAAAAGAAAATTCATGTGTTGAAACTATTTATGTGTTGAGTAAAATATTTTAATAACAAAATTTACATCTTCATCATATTTAAAATTAGAACTACTTCACGGTGGAGTCTGATTTAAAAATCAAACGATAGATACCATAATTTTATAAAATATTTTACATAACAAAAATAGTGATGTGTTGACAGTACTCATGTGTTGAGATTAGTCGTGTGTTGAAAGAAATATAGATTCATGTTTTGAATAGAATAAATATTCATTTGTTGAATAGAATAAAGAAGTTTTTGAAAAATATAAGGCCGTGTTGATTAGACATGCGTTATTTTGATGCGAACGATATTTATATCGATTTTATACGTTTTATAATGAATATTGAAAAGTGATTTCAAAATTTAATATTTTGAAATGAAATTAAAATTAAATTAGATTAAAATTCAAATTGAAATTTTATTGAATCAATTTGGAATGAATTCGAATTGAATTAAATAGAAGGTAAATTCAAATTGAATTAAATCGAAACGAATTTGAATTCGAATTAAATAAAATTGAAATGAATTCGAATTGAATTGAAATCAAATCGATTTGAAATTGAAGATGATGTTGAAATTGTTTTTGAAACAAATTTAGAACTATTTATAAAATTCGTTTTAAAAAGGAAATCGATGAAATATATAATATATATATATATATATATATATATATATTATATGTATAATGGCCTGAACAGAATGCGCCGCGCCGCGACAGTTCGTGAATTTCGACCATTGACTTCGAATTGACGTTACGGGAGATCCGACCGTCGGATTCTCCTAAAACCTAAACCGTTGGATTTGTATCGAAAAGAGCTTTCCAATGAATACTAGAAATTTAAAATCTAACGGTTGGATTTGGAATTATGTCCAAATCAAATTTGGAAAAGGTCGCTGTAAGTGCAGTTTGATTGCCGTTGATGGAAATCGACTGTACGGGCCTTGATAAAATTATTAAAAATGTCTATAATTTGTGTAAAACCATAAGAAATGATTTGGGAAAAATTGGGCTGAAAAATTCCATATTTGAAAAGATAAAAATAGATTTTCATCGAAATGAACTAGTTTTGAACTAGAATTAAAATCAATTTATTTTTGAAATAAATAAATTGAATTTGAAAGTGATTTTAAAAATAATCAATATTCCCAATACGTGGATTGGACTTGAGTTTAATCGAAATTATCTTTGGAATATTTCGATGTTGGAATTCGTGACTGTACAGATATTGTTATGGGAATTTGAAAGATATATTATATATCGTTATTTCCAATATGATATTTGTTGGTTTCAAAATTTGATATTGAATATAAGTCGGTATATTTTCTATTCAGAGCCTTGTATTTAATATCAAATGTGATTTGGGTTTGTCGTGAATGGTGTCTTCATTAACACTGTTCTTAAGCCCAATAGAGAAAAAGATTAAATCTTTCTATTTAGATTTAATGAAGTGTATCAATTAAATAATATTTAATTGGAATTGAATTGAATTAGTTTTTGGGTTTATTGTGAGCGGTGTTTTGAACAACACCTGTTCTTTAACCCGATTAACAATAGAGTGTGATTTTGGGTTATCGTGAATTGTGTTTTAGATGACATTGGTTCTTTAACCCAGTTAAAGGCAAGAAGTAGATTTTTGAAAGGATTAAAACTAAGTGGAGTTTTAATGAATCTTTAATTAGTTTAAAATGTGAATTGATAATTTAAAGTATCAAATCTGAAAGGTGATCGAGAATGGAGTACCACCAGTTTTGCTCCAAAGCGATAGTTAAATCTTTAATTAGATTTGAACGTGAAATGGTAATTAATTTTACCGATAACACCGTGGTGTTAGATATGGAGTATTACCAGTTTTGTTCCATGGGATAAATAGGTTGGGATTGGGAAATAAAATAAATAATTACTTCGGTGTGGTTCGCTAATCCCGACTAGTTTGAAATGATATCCAAAGGAGGATTAAAGAATAAATTTAGAAGAATTTATCTTGGATAAAATTAATGGGAACCTTTCCCTAAGAATGTGATTTTGTGAAAAAAAGAATATTCTGAATTGGAATGAGGCGTTTGTTGTGTTTGTGTAACATTTGTTTATCATATACGTGGGTTATTCAGAAAGGCTGGGTTTATACCCATTCTGAATAACCGATTCGACGAGATGTCGAAGGTGAAGACGGTGGTTGAAGACCGGAAGTCTTCACATTGTTTGGGTGATTACTGATGATCTCAATTGGGCTGTACACCCAAGATGAGGGAAACAGTTGGTGACGTCCAAACGTACTTGGAGATGGATGGATATGCTTGCCTCCAGTTTCGTTCAGACCCAGAACGAACTTCTAATTGGATTGTGTGTCTGACATTGGATTTTATTCTATGTTGATTGATCTCCATTAAATATACATCTATTTGGCGGTGGAGAATTTATTCTCTTGCTTAATGTGACGGCCTGGAATTTCGCTCGATCCGAATCAGTCGTTAATCTGATCTAGACCATTCGAAACCCCTGATCGTTTGGGAATAGGACAAATCAGAACGCAAACGGTAGAACATTTCATTTCTATTACAACATTTCCATCAGATACAAGAATATACAGAGTATAAATGAATAAATTACATTCGATAAATATCAGAGATTACAATAAATTACTTAGCAGCGGATTATAAAATAATACAAAGCTCAACTGAAGGTGATATACGGATACAGAGCTTTCCGGATATCATTCCAGCTGTAAACCAGGATCCTGTGAATATAAATCTGCAAAACCAAAACTACTAGCTGCCCGTGCGGAAATTAGGGGCACCCAGAGTTTAGGTTAAAACAATAAACTCCAGGTCAGTCATGTGACTGGTGTGAGAACTAAAACAGTTATTTAAAACTTTACTTTAAAAGAGGGTAATTCAAGGGACCACGCCGTATAACACGGAACGGGTTTCCTCCCAAGAATACCAGTGCATATCAATAAACAACTCAATGCTTTTTCAAAAAATGAAGCTATTATAAGACCCAGGTCCCATCACACAATGCAACGCAAGCCGAGGATAGGGTTTTCCCTTATAATAGCCAAACATGCTTGGTACGTTTAAAACAAATCATTTGATACTATAATAAGTGTATAGTGTCAAAACAATTTCAATCATAAATAAAAATCATAGACGGCATGGGTACCATATATCATGTCGCCATACCAGTTCTACACTTAGAACCGCAATATCACGTATTGGAAACTTAATTTCCGTCATGAGTCGAGGCAAGGGGCAAGCTCCTCTCCGCGTTCGAGACAATCTAGCAAATGCCTCGGGACTACGCACTCTAGGTAACCCCTGGATGCTTCAGGCCGGTCCTCTCTTACGTTTGAGGATTGGCAATTCCTGAACACACGTTTCTCGGTCCTTACAGATCTAAAATCGAGGCGCCTCATCCAACAACCGCATAGGTGAAAAGTATACAAATGTCAGGACTGGTAAGTCACTGACACCACCAAAGCTAGAAAGAAAAGTCGTGCTCTCCCTGCAGTCCCTATCCCGTTTTTAACTCATACCGAGGTGTGAGGCTCGCGAATTCACGTTATACACAAAGCTGCCACGTAGGCCGTGCTTTGATCATCAACCACAAGACTTTGCTTTTCAACAGAAGCTTTGATCCATGCAACTCAGCATGCCACACAGGCAATTCATGCCATGCGATTGATATCTATCAATATATAACCTCTAAGCTCGTACGTCTCAGAGAAGGGCATTAAGCAAGAGAATAAATTCTCCGCCGCCAAACAGATATATATTTAACAGAAATCAATCAACATAGAATAAAATCCAATTTCAGACACACAATCCATTTTCAAGTTCGTCCTGGGTCTGAACGAAACCGGAGGCACTTTCCTCGCATATCCATCGATCTCCAAGTACGTCTGGACAACCACCAACTATTTCCATGCTCTTGGGTGTACAGCCCAATCAGGATCATCAGTAATTATCCGAACGATGTAAAGACTTCCGGTCTTCAACCACTGTGACGGCCCGCCACGCACCAGCCTGCATTTCCTCCGAAAGTGCGCTGTACACGTGCCCGACTAGCACGGGACGGTCGTCAGAAGAAAGGAAAGAGGGGAACGAACTAATCAAGAGACCTGTAGAATGTCTCACAGCGTATGGAATAAAATATTATAATAATAACATACTTGACATAAAACAGGTGAGACAGTGCATAAGCTGATAACTAAAATCAACATCAACATCAGAGCAGCGGAAATCCAGAAACAGCTTATTACAACTTTCCAATTTTACTGTCTCTAAACAAAAGAAAGCTAAAGTAGAAGATACACCACTAATGCCTAAGCAGTGATCTTCAACAGCACAGGGAGAATACTATATATATATATATATATATATTACGTGCAAGCCTCCTGCTCATCTCCGGATCATCTACCCGTGCATCACCAGCTAACCTGTCTCTAGTCTGCTCGTGTGAGCACCTAGAGTAATAAGAGGAGACATAAAACTCTGGGTCAGACATAAAGCCTGGTATGAGCGATAAGCATCTAAACAAAACAATAACAGGTATACTAAACCATACCTGAACTTGTACCTGCAACCAAAGAGTTAGTACCACATACCGTACAATACTCTAAGGTGCCATAATAAATAGTGTAAAGAATACGGGGGGTGGGGTGTGCATGTCATAATGATAGCAAACAAATCATCCATAGCAACCATCCTCACATCTCTCACTTAGTGCGTAAAGCATACGATATCTACCACTTTGGAACACTAGACAAATTGAGGTAACGACGAATCCCGACTTGTAGAAACCCTACTGTGACCAAGCTAAACACATGGAGTCATGACCAAACATTTCAACGACCCACTTCATCGGTCGTAGCCCTTGGTTCTACCAATGCCATAATGGCCCTGAATCCGCCTTCGTACCTCCTACCATAGTGGTCCAAAGCTATAGACATCGATAACCCCTTAGCATGCGTCCCGCAGCAAAGCCCAACCATGAAGCGAACTCGTTGATTCCCATCTGGATTTTGGGCTCTAACTTCTCATTTGGACTTCCTTTGCATCTCGGGTTTGGTCAAATTGGAGTGGGTCTTGAGAAGAGTTGTCGCACAGTAGCAGCCCCAAAATTCGGTTCGGTTCGGTAGTCATTACCCTCGTCGGTTCGGTTCGGTTGTCATTACCCTCGTCGGTTCGGTTCGGTAGTCATTACCCTCGTCGGTTCGGTTCGGTAGTCATTACCCTCGTTCCTTGTCATCTTTCCATTCGGTTCGGGTGCCCCCTGGTTCGGTTCGGTACACCGAACCGATCCCATCCTTTGTCCTTGCCTCTACTTTCCCCGTTCCGACCCTATGCTCCTCATCTTCATCCCATCCGGTGCTCCAGTCCGATCCGATCTGGCCCCCATTGTTCTCCCGATCCGATCCCCTTGTTCACTCCAACTCTAAGTAAACTGCCTTCCTTCTCGCCAAGCCTCCTCCAGTGACAAGTTCCAATCCAGTTCGAATTCCCTTGGTGTTCACAAATCCGATCTGACCCCTACTCTGATCCGATCCGGTTCCGAACCCTCACATTTCTGCAACTTTCCAGCGAGCTTTCTATGCCATTCGACGGCGTTTTCGACCAATCTAACTATTCTAATCAATCATAAAACATACCATAGAGTCATAGCAACATGTAAGAGCAACCGCAAACACCAAACAACAATTCAAATGAATCAAAATGGATCAAAAGTGGCCAAAACCCCACATTTTCCCATAACCCCCTTTAATTATGTTTATGGATATAATTAATAAAACTTAACCAAATCACCCAAATTTTCTAACAGAGGCATAAAACATAATATTCGAATTTATCAATATTTTTCCAGATTTTATTTGTGTATAAACTCACTAATTATCACTAATTACCCTAAATTACCCGTAATTAGTGAGAAATCATGCAAATCACTCACCTTGGCCACAAAATAAAACACCAAATCTGAAATACTCTCTGTTTGGGTCGAATTCCTATGTATAGCAGCAGCTCCAATCTTGCTCTGTTGCTATTTGGCCTTGTTTTGATGTAGTTTAGGCTTAATCTTCACTAAAAATTTGTTTTGGAGTGGTTTTAGAGGATGGAAGCCATTACTAGGGTCTCAAGAAGGTTTGTGGCGGCTCAAAACTGAAATGAAAGTGATTTCCTAACCCTAATCAGTCCTCCTACACCTCTAAACCCGAAATTCCCCTCTGGGCTGCTAATCACCCGGTTAAGCCCAATTAAGCTGTTTTTCACCATCTGAAGCTTGTTTCAGCCATATCTCTCAAACGTTGAGTCCGTTTGGCTAATGTGACCACCCTACGGAATTGTAAACCATCATTCGGAGCCAATGGAAGTGGTTTCAAGTCAAAATTCCTTTCCAGTCAAAAGTTATGGCCAAAACAGTGCCCACTAGGGGTAAAATGGTCATTTAAAAATCGGGAAAAATCATGAACGTGGGAAATGACCCCAATAGTCGTCTCCCAAAGTTGCATGACCATACGTCTTCGTATGTGAAAGAAATAAATATTCTACGGTCCTATGGTGCGTAGAATGCGGGTCGTTACACTCTCCCCCCTAAGAAATTTCGTCCCCGAAATTCCTTAACCCAAAACATACAAAGGATCCCGCATGCCTAACAACCACATACAACAATCAAACATGCAAATCAAGCAAACAAGCCTATCCTAGCATACGGAAAACTAAATCGAGGTTAAAATCTTACCAGGCAAAGAGTTCTGGGTATGTCTTCCTAAGGTTCTCCTCTGTCTCCCAAGTACAATCATTCTCGTCCTCGCTCCACTGAACCTTAACTAGCTTCACCGCCTTTCCTCGAAGTTGTTTCATGTTGTTCTCGACAATACAGGCCGGCTTGCGGTTCCCAACCGCCTCGGGTTCTACTTCGAAGTCTTCTAACTGATCAGGTGAAATAGTCATATCTTGGTCATGAACGAACCTCCTAAGTTGGGAAACATGGAATACATTGTGAACTCCTGCCATCTTCTCTGGTAAGTCAACTCTATATGTCAAATTCCCGACTGGTTCAAGAACAGGGAATGGGCCAACAAATCTTGGTGCCAACTTGCCTCTCCTACCAAATCGTATCACGCTCTTTAACGGAGAAATTTTGACAACACCAAGTCACCAACGGAGAATTTTAAGTCTCTTCTCCTCTTATCAGCATAAATCTTCTACCTATTTTGGGCAGCCTTCATTCGTTGTTGAATGATCTTAATCTTATTTGAAGTCTCCCTCACCACATTTGGTCCAAGCATAAACTTCTCGCCAGTCTCTATCCAACATGATGGTGAGTTGCACG
Organism: Allium sativum; assembly: GCA_030737875.1. NCBI lineage: Eukaryota > Viridiplantae > Streptophyta > Magnoliopsida > Asparagales > Amaryllidaceae > Allium > Allium sativum. The sequence goes on from CM060920.1 coordinate 889,256,977, forward strand.
GTCTTCCGTACAAAGCTTCAAACGGAGCCATACCGATACTGGATTGGTAGCTATTATTATATGCAAACTCCACTAGATGCAAATGGTCATCCCATGATCCACCAAAATCCAATATACATGCCCTCAAGAGATCTTCCAAAATACGATTCACCCTCTCCGTCTGACCGTCGGTCTGAGGATGATATGCGGTACTGAGATGTAACTCTGACCCTAGAGCCTCTTGTAAGCTCTTCCAAAACCCACTAGTGAACAACGGGTCTCGGTTGCTCACAATGCTTTTAGGCACTCCATGAAATCTCACTACCCACTTCATATACAATTCTGCTAACTTAGCTGCCGTTCTAGTCGATTTAACTGGTATGAATCTTGCACTTTTAGTCAGTCGATCCACAACTACCCAAATGCTATCCTGTCCCGATCTAGTCCTTAGTAAACCATCGATGAAATCCATCGAGACTTGCTCCCATTTCCATTCGGGAATTTCTAATGGTTGCAGTAACCCACTAGGCTTCTTTTGCTCGGCTTTAACTAGCTGGCAATTCATGCACTTGGATATAAATTTCCCAACGTCTCTTTTCATCCCTTCCCAGTAGTAAGTCTGCTTCATATCTCGATACATCCTATTACCACCGGGGTGTATAGTCAGTTTTGAGTGATGACATTCTCTAAGCACTTCATCTCTCAATCCATTGACGTTGGGTACAACAAGCTTTCCATTCTTTCTAAGACATCCATCTCGATCAAGTCCATACTTGTTCATCTCCTCATCGATATCCATCTCTAATTTGGAGATGATTTCCTATAGGTTAGGATCGTCCCTCTGACTAGAGCCGATCCGCTCAATCAAAGTGGGTCTGATCGTTAAACTTGCTAACATTTCTGGATCCAACTCGCACTTTGGTCTGAAATCAAACCCCGCGATATACTCCAGTTGCTTCCATTCTATAAACACAGCCCCTAAACTGGCATGTCTTCTACTCAATGCATCGGCTACCGCATTGCCCTTTCCCGGTGTATATGCGATGTCGAAATCATAGGATGCCAAGAACTCTAACCACCTTTGTTGTCGGAGATTTAAATCCTTCTGGGAAAAGAGATACTTCAACGACTTATGATCTGTAAATAGCTCAAATCTTTCTCCCAAGAGATAATGTCTCCACATCTTCAACGCGAACACGATCGCTGCCAATTCTAAATCATGGGTAGGGTATCTTCTCTGATGCAGTTTCAATTGCCGACTTGCATAAGCTACAACTCTACGCCTTGCATCAATACAGCACCTAGTCCGGTACCACAGGCATCCGTGTATACCGTCATCTCTTCATTCCCCTTAGGAATGACTAACACTGGTGCGCTTGTCAACTTGTCCTTTAGACTCTTGAATGCATCCTCACACCTTTCATCCAAGACAAAAGCTTGATTCTTCTTGGTCAACTGGGTTAATGGTGCTGCTATCTTGGAGAAACCTTGGATAAACTTACGATAATATCCAGCTAACCCCAAGAAACTTCTTACATCTGTTGCATTCTTGGGCGTAGGCCAATCCTGTACCGTAGCCACCTTCGCCGGGTCCACGGCAATACCATTTTCTGATACAACATGGCCTAAGAACCTCACTTCCCTCTTCCAGAAGTGACACTTAGAAAACTTTGCTTTCAATTGGTGTTTTCTCAACACCTCCATCATTATTCTTAAATGTTCCTTGTGTTCTTCCTCTGTCCTTGAATAGACCAAAATATCATCAATGAACACAAGGACAAACTTATTCAACTGATCTCTGAATACCCTATTCATAAGATCCACAAAATATGCTGGGGCATTGGTCAGCCCGAAAGGCATGACCAACCACTCATAAAATCCAGACGGCGTCCGAAATGCCGTTTTAGTTATACTCTCAGCTTCCACTCTAAGCTGATGAAAAGCTGTCGCGAGATCCAACTGAGAAAATACTCTCGCGCCACACAACTGATCGAACAAATCATCTATCCGTGGTAGAGGATACTTGTTCTTCCTCGTTACTTTATTCAACTCGCGGTAGTCTACACACAACCGAAGGGAACCATCCGCCTTGGTAGAAAACACAACTGGTGCTCCCCATTCTGAAACACTCCTTCTGATAAATCCCTTCTTCAAAAGATCGCTGACTTGCACCTCGATCTCTCGCTGCTCCCTTGGTGCCATACGACGAAGTGGCATCACTATAGGTCTGGCATCTTTCACCAAATCAATACGGAACTCAATCTCTCGGTGTGGTGGAAGCCCGGGCACTTCTTCGAAAACATCCGGATACTGGCCAACTAAGGGAAAACCTGACAACTCACTATGCGGAATATCGAGGGAGTTTAGAAAACTAGCCAATACCCCCTTACTGGGTAGACCACCAAACATTATCCTCCGCCCATCATCCGCTCTAGCTATCGCCAAAAAGCCCTCATAGTCTACCATCACCCCGTATCTTTGGAGCCAATCTACTCCCAAAATAATGCCAAACCCAGTAAAGCCCAAAACAAAGCAATCACAAACAAACATGCATCCATGACTCGATAAGACCACGTTACGACAAATCATGCTAAGGCTATTCGAACCACCAATCGGGTTCGTCACCACTAAAGGTCTATTGACAACCTCGGGCTCCAATCCTAACCTATCTACCAGGTCACTAGATATGAAAGAACTGGAAGCTCCGGTATCAAACAAAACTCTAACAGGAACATCATAAACAGAAAGCATACCTTGAATGACGACATTCTTTCCCTTCTCCGCCGCGGTTGGGGCATTCGACGAAGAAGGAATAGCATTGTGAGCATATGCTTTCACCATTTGCTTTTCTTTAGGGGGCTGTGGACACTTGTCCTTGTGATGTCCCATTTGGCCACAGTTGAAGCACTTCCTATCCGCTGGCTTGGCCCGACAATTACTAGCATAATGGCCCTTCTTACCACAGTTGAAGCACTCAACATCTTGCTTATTCTTTTTCTTCTGGCCATCCTTAGTCTGATTCTGCTTTCTCTTATTCTGGGAACCACCCTTGCCTCCATCACTTGCTTGTGGCTTTGGCTCATCTGCGGATGCAACCTCATTCTTCAGCTTAGGGTAAAGACTTTCTGATCTCAGTGCTTTCCCAACAATTGATTCAAATGTCTCATCGATGTGGTTAATAAGTCTTTCCCCCAAGTACTGATCAAAACCAGTTATGAATTTATCATTCTTTTTCTTGGCAGTATCAATAAGAGATAACCCATATTTTGACAAAGTGTCAAATTCAGCAATATACTCCGAGACAGCTCTGCCATTCTGCTTGAGCTCCAAGAATTTCTTAAACAGCACTGACTTCTGAGCAGCTGGAATGAACTTCACGCTAAAGCGAGCTTTAAACTGCTCCCAAGTAATCTGATCTTCAGGAGTAGCTGCCTTTATAGCATTCCACCAATTCATTTCCCGCCGTTGCAGCTGACGGGACGCTAGCTTTCTCTTCATCGCATCCTCGGTACCCAAATCCTCGAAGATACGTTCGCAACTATCCAACCAATCTTGAACATCCGTAGCCGACTCCGTTCAATGGAACGGCTTCCCACCAAGGCTAGTATAATCCTTATTCAGCTTGGCGAAGTCGACTCTCGGCGCTTGCACTATTGGACCACCACCATTTCCACCATTGGGAGCTGCCCTCTATACATCCCTAAGCATCTCTCTCATGAGGTCAGTAAACATCGTCCTCATGTCAACAGGATTCCCATTATTGGCCCCTCTACCGGTACCTCTAACATATCGGCTCATCGTCAATCTGAAAAAAGAAACGATTAACGACCCCATAGTGGTGCTAGTGCAGCACGACTTCATTCTTATACTACTAATAGTATAAATATATAGCTTTTTTTTAAAAACCAAAATAATCACAAATACGCTCTCTCGTGTACGTATACTATCTCTCCCTGATAACTTACCTAGGTTAACTACGCAACCTAGAGCTCTGAGACCAAGTGCAACGGCCCGCCCCGCACCAGCCTGCATTTCCTCCAAAAGTGCGTTGTACACGTGCCCAACTAGCACGGGACGGTCGTCAGAAGAAAGGAAAGAGGAGAACGAACTAATCAAGAGACTTGTAGAATGTCTCACAGCGCATGGAATAAAATATAAAAATAATAACATACTTGACATAAAACAGGTGAGACAGTGCATAAGCTGATAACTAAAATCAACATCAACATCAGAGCAGCGGAAATCCAGATACAGCTTATTACAACTTTCCAATTTTACTGTCCCTAAACAAAACAAAGCTAAAGTAGAAGATACACCACTAATGCCCAAGTAGTGATCTCCAACAACACAGGGAGAATACTATATATATATATATATATATATATATATATATATATATATATATTACGTGGAAGCCTCCTGCTCGTCTCCGAATCATCTACCCGTGAATCACCAGCTAACCTATCTCTAGTCTGCTCGTGTGAGCACCCAGAGTAATAAGAGGAGACATAAAACTCTGGGTCAGACATAAAGCCTGGTATGAGCGATAAGCATCTAAATAAAACAATAACAGGTATACTAAACCATACCTGAACCTGTACCTGCAACCAAAGAGTTAGTACCAATACCGTACAATACTCTAAGGTGCCATAATAAATAGTGTAAAGAATACGGGGGTGGGGTGTGCATGTCATAATGATAGCAAACAAATCATCCATAGCAACCTTCCTCACATCTCTCACTCAGTGCGTAAAGCATACGATATCTACCACTTTGGAACACTACACAAATTGAGGTAACGACGAATCCCGACTTGTAGAAACCCTGCTGTGACCAAGCTAAACACATGGAGTCATGACCAAACATTTCAATGACCCACTTCGTCGGTCGTAGCCCTTGGTTTTACCAATGCCATAATGGCCCTGAATCCGCCTTCGTACCTCCTACCATAGTGGTCCAAAGCTATAGACATCGATAACCCCTTAGCACGCATCCCGCAGCAAAGCCCAACCATGAAGCGAACTCGTTGATTCCCATCTGGATTTTGGCCTCTAACTTCTCATTTGGACTTCCTTTGCATCTCGGGTTTGGTCGAATTGGAGTGGGTCTTGAGAAGAGTTGTCGCGCAGTAGCAGCCCTAGAATTCGGTTCGGTTCGGTAGTCTTACCCTCGTCGGTTCGGTTCGGTAGTCATTACCATCGTCGGTTCGGTAGTCATTACCCTCGTTCCTTGTCATCTTTCCATTCGGTTCGGGTGCCTCCCTGGTTCGGTTCGGTACACCGAACCGATCCCATCCTTTGTCCTAGCCTCTACTTTCCCCGTTCCGACCCTATGCTCCTCATTTTCATCCCATCTGGTGCTCCAGTCCGATCCGATCTGGCCCCCATTGTTCTCCCGATCCGACCCCCTTGTCCACTCCAACTCTAAGTAAACGGCCTTCCTTCTCGCCAAGCCTCCTCCAGTGACAAGTTCCAATCCAGTTCGAATTCTCTTGGTCAGTTCACAAATCCGATCCGACCCCTACTCGGATCCGATCCGGTTCGGAACCTGCACATTTCTGCAACTTTCCAGCGAGCTTTCTACGCCATTCGACGGCGTTTTCGACCAATCTAACTATTCTAATCAATCATAAAACATACCATAGAGTCATAGCAACATGTAAGAGCAACCGCAAACACCAAACAACAATTCAAATGAATCAAAATGGATCAAAAGTGGCCAAAACCCCACATTTTCCCATAACCCCCTTTAATTATGTTTATGGATATAATTAACAAAACTTAACCAAATCACCCAAATTTTCTAACAGAGGCATAAAACATAATATTCGAATTTATCAATATTTTTCCAGATTTTATTTGTGTATAAACTCACTAATTATCACTAATTACCCTAAATTACCCGTAATTAGTGAGAAATCATGCAAATCACTCACCTTGGCCACAAAATAAAACACCAAATCTGAAATACTCTCTGTTTGGGTCGAATTCCTATGTATAGCAGCAGCTCCAACCTTGCTCTGTTGCTATTTGGCCTTGTTTTGATGTAGTTTAGGCTTAATCTTCACTAAAAATTTGTTTTGGAGTGGTTTTAGAGGATGGAAGCCATTACTAGGGTCTCAAGAAGGTTTGTGGCGGCTCGAAACTGAAATGAAAGTGATTTCCTAACCCTAATCAGTCCTCCTATACCTCTAAACCCGAAATTCCCCTCTGGGCCTAGCTGCTAATCACCCGGTTAAGCCCAATTAAGCTGTTTTTCACCATCTGAAACTTGTTTCAGCCATATCTCCCAAACGGTAAGTCCGTTTGGCTAATTTGACCACCCTACGGAATTGTAAACCATCATCCGCAGCCAATGGAAGTGGTTTCATGTCAAAATTCCTTTCCAGCCAAAAGTTATGAACAAAACAGCGCCAACTAGGGGTAAAATGGTCATTAAAAATCGGGAAAAATCATGAACGTGGGAAATGACCCCAATAGTCGTCTCCTAAAGTTGCATAACCATACGACTTCGTATGTGAAAGAAACAAATATTCTACGATCCTATGGTGCGTAGAATGCGGGTCGTTACAACCACCGTCTTCATCTTCGACATATCGTCGAATCGGTTATTCAGAATGGGTATAAACCCGGTCTTTCTGAACAACCCGTGTATATTAAAAACCAATGTTACACAAACACAACATACGCCTCATTCCAATTCAGCAGCCACTAACCGCAAATTAGCAAGAGAACAATTTCCCAAATATTAACACCGAAGGCCGAAACCAACATCAGATCAATATCCAGGAAACCCTTCTTCTTAACTAACCTACAGCTTGTTTCTAAATTTCATATTCTTAGGGAAAGGTTCCCATTAATTTTATCCAAGATAAATTTTTTAAAATTTATTCTTTAATCTTCCATTGGATGTCATATCAAACCAAATTATGGTTTTCCAAACTAGTCGAGATTAGTGAACCACACCGAAGTAATTATTTATTTTATTTCCCAATCCCAACCTATTCATCCCATGAAGCAAAACTGGTAATACTCCATATTTAACCCCACGGTGTTATCGGTAAAATCAATTACCATTTCACGTTCAAATCTGATTAAAGATTTAGCTATCGCTTTGGAGCAAAACTGGCGATACTCCATTCTCGCTCATTTTCCAAATTTGATAATTCAGATTGTCAATTCACATTTCAATCTAATTGCAGATTCATTAAAAACTCCTTTTACTGGGTTAAAGAACTAATGTCATTTAAAACACAGTTCACGACAAACCCAAATCATATTCTATTTATTATCGGGTTAAAGAACAAGTGTCATTTAAAACACCCTTCATGATAAACCCACAAATCAATTCTATTTACAACCCATTTCAAATCCAATTTATTTATTTAAAAATAAATGAGTTTTAATTTTAGTTCAAGGTTAGTTCATTTCGATAAAAATCTATTTTTATCTTTTCAAATATGGATTTTTTCATCCCAATTTTTCCCAAATCATTTCTTATGATTTTACACAAATTATTACTATTTTTAATAATTTTATCATGGCCCGTACAGTCGATTTCCATCAACGGCCATCAAACTGCACTTACAACGACCTTTTCTGAATTTGATTTGGATGTATCTCCAAATCCAACCGTTAGATTTCAAATTTCTAATAGTCGTTAGAAAGATCTTTTCGATACGAACCCAACGGTTCCGGTTTTAGGAGAATCCGACGGTCAGATCTCCCGTAATGTCCGTTTGAAATAAATGGTCGAAATTTACGAACTGCCGTAGTGCAGCGCGTTCTATTCAGGCCATTATATTATATATATAATATATATTTCGTCGATTCCTATTTGAAACAAATTTTATAAATAGTTTTAAATTCGTTTCAAAAACAATTTCACTTCCATTTCAATTCAAATCAAAATTGAATTTTCCCTTATAAATTCGTTTTAAAATTCATTTCTATTCAATTCAAATTTCAATTCAATTTGAATTCATTTCAATTCGTTTTCAGTTCAATTCGAATTCGTTTTCAATTCAATTCGAATTCGTTTCAATTCAATTCAATTCGAATTCATTTTATATTCAATTCAATTCAATTCAAATTGGTTTTCTATTCTATTCAATTCAAATTGGTTTTCTATTCTATTCAATTCAAATTGGTTTTCTATTCGATTCAATTCAAATTTAAAAACGAATATAACCGATATAAATATCGATCGCGTCAAAATAGCGCATCTCTAATCAACACGGCTTTATATATTTCAATAATTCCGTTATTCTATTCAACAAATGAATATTTATTCTTGTCAACACATGACTAATCTCAACGAATGAGTACTGTCCACATGTGACTATTTTTGTTATTTAGTATATTTTATGAAAATTAAGGTATCTATCGTTTGATATTAAATCAGACTCCAACCGTAAATTAGTAAGAGAACGATTCCCTGAATATTAACTCCGAAGGCCGAAACCAACATCAGATTAATATCCAGGAGACCACTCATCTTATCTATTTTCCAGTTAGTTTCTAATTTTATATATGATAAAGATGTAAATTTTATTGTTAAAATATTTCGTTCAACACATGACTAATCTTAACGGATGAGTACTGTCAACACATTAACCTTTATTTTATAATGATAAAGATGTAAATTTTATTGTTAAAATATTCCGTTCAACACATGACTAATCTCAACGGATGAGTACAGTCAACACGTGAACCTTTATTTTTTAAGGATAAAGATGTAAATTTTATTGTTAAAATATTTCGTTCAACACATGACTAATCTCAACGGATGAGTACAGTCAACACATGAACCTTTATTTTATAATATTCTTTATCTTCTAAATTGGAATGAGGCCCAATCAATTACAATATAGCGTTAACTATATGGATTCCATACAACACATGTATTTAATAGCAACGATAAATAATCAACCATCATCCAAAGTGCATTACACTGTATAAGCATCAAATATAGATATCCAACGCTCATTACAGCCTGTCAATCAATCGATCGACATATAACTAATTATTGGGATTAGTTTATGCCGTATTTTATCCCAATACCCGTGTGGGGTTTCAAACAATCAAACACATATTTTATTTGTGCGGTTGGGCGATGTGTAAAATTTATCGTCCCAATCCATCAGTCAAATCAGTGTATGTAAACAAGTCGGTCGATTTGTTTATAAATATTTATCTATTCACATTCACGTTAAAAATTATATTTTTAACGATAAGATATTTTTAACTATATAAATATTTTATTTTATTTCATCACATGAATATATTTCACTATCTATTTCACATCAATTTCACAAACAAATTTCACAACACATCAATTAAATAAACAAGCCATCCATGGTCTGTGGATGACGGGTGTCAGATGCTACTAAACACCGTCTGCATCCTAGTATATATATATATATATATAACTAGAAAAAAAAGAGATTGAAGAGTGAGAAATTCTCACCGATAGCTATCCCAACTCCACGACACTTCATTTATAGAAATCTTCGTCGTTCTCGCCTTTTGTCATTTTCGTTGCCCGTAGCCACTACATATATAAAAATCACATTTTTATATTGCTATTCAATATAAAAAAAATCGAATTTTCACTTTGCTATTCAATATATAAAAATCGAATTTTTACTTTGCTATTCAATATATAAAAATCGAATTTTCACTTTGCTATTCAATATATAAAAATCGAATTTTCACTTTGCTATTCAATATATAAAAATCGAATTTTCACTTTGCTATTCAATATATAAAAATCGAATTTTCACTTTGCTATTCAATATATAAAAATCGAATTTTCACTTTGCTATTCAATATATAAAAATCCTATTTTCACTTTGCTATTCAATATATAAAAATCCTATTTTCACTTTGCTATTCAATATATAAAAATCGAATTTTCACTTTGCTACTACTATAAAGATCACATCTTTATTATTGATACAATATAAAAATTACACCTTTGTCGTTTCTACCTTATAAAAATTATATTTTTAACCTTTCTATATTAAAAATTATATTTTATATAATAAAAAATATTACCTTTGTTTAATCAAAAATCCTATCACATTAAAAATTTGATTTTTACTATATTAAAGATCTAAACTTTATTAAATATTAAGATCTACACTTCATAATCTTTGCAAGTAAACAAATAAGTAATAAAAACTCACTTTTAAATTCGATTTTCTGAGGAGGAGGCGCCACAGCTCGGATGGTGGTCGATCGGCGGAGTGAAGGTTAGGGGAGGGGAAGGTCGCGGTTGCACAGGGGAGGGCTGAAATGGTGGTGGTTTGCGTCGGTTTCCTCGATGGTGCTCGCGGGTTCTGAAATTCGCGAAGGGGGTTTCTGGGCTGAAGGAGGGTGCGAGAACGCTCGAAGAAGAAGAGGAAGATGGAGGGGGGCGTTGCGGTTCTTAAAGAAGGAAGAAGAAGAAGCCGCGGTGGCAGCAACAGGAGGGGGGGGGTTTCGACGGAGAAGATGGAGTGGGGGTTCGGAGGTGGCGCCCCACCTCTGAGGCGTGGCGGCAATCGATCGGGGGGGGGGGGGGGGGGGGGGTTCTCCCCCCGTCTTTCTCTTTCCCTTTTTTTTATTTTTGATTTTAATCGAACGGGGGGGGGGGGGCAGAGGTAATAGGGTGTGAGAGAGGAGAGAGGAAATTAATTTTCAATTAATTTTAAATTCAAAAAGTTGACTTTTACATACGACCTCTAAACGAGGCCCACCGCCTGTTGTCCATAGCGTTTTACCCCTATTCCGAACACAATGGGATATGTATCGTAGGCTGATTCGATCGTTTCGATCAGTTTTCGTCAAAATCAACATATAACTCTATATATTGAATTTGAACGCACATTTCAATTTACCGGGGTCACATACTAACTCTAAAAGTTCCCGAAAAACATTTTCTAGCTTCGTATTGACGATACAGTCCTAACAAAACTAGTTTCGTCGAATTCTGAGACCGTTGGAAAAATGGCCAATTTCCAGTCGATTAAAATCAACTAAAACTGGTCAAACGCGTTTTCCTTTGCCACGCTCACATACTGATTCGAAAAATTATGAAATTTGGAATCTAGCAATAACTTGACATCACGGATCCAACAAAAGTTGTTTCGTCGAAATCCGAGGTCGTTTGCAAAATTCCCATTTTTAAGGGCCTGAATTCCATAGCGACTATTCAGAATTTTCAACTGGACATATCTTTTGATCCCCGCTATGAAATCTCGATTTTTCGGATTCGTTGGAAAGATATTCTAAATTAGATCCTAATGTTTTTGGTTTCGCTAAAATCCGGTTTATTTTGCACCCGGTACATTCAATTGAAGTTTGAAATCTAATTATCGAACTACCGCACCATTTTCAATTCTATTTATAATTATATATAATTATTTATATTCTGACGACGACGTATATTATATATATTTTCGATTTATATTCAAAATAAATTTCTCGTTGATATTATTTAAAATAATTCATTTTAAATGTTCGAAATTCACTAAAATTGCCAAAATAAAAATTTTAAACTGGCTCGCATTTCCGGGTTATTACACTTAACACCCTTCTCTGAGACGTACGAGCTTAGAGGTTGTATATCGATGGACATCAGTCGCATGGAGTGAATTGCCAGTGTGGCACGCGTAAGTGGCAATTGATCAAGGCTTCTGTTGAAAAGCAAAGTCTTGTGGTTAATGATCAAAGCAAGGCCTGTGTGGCATAGCTTTGTGTATAGCGTGAATTCGCGAGCCTCACACCTCGGTACGAGTCAAAAATGGGATAGTGGCTGCAGGGAGAGCACGACGTTTCTTTCTAGCTAGGGTGGTGTCAGTGAACTACCAGCCCTGACATTTATATACTTTTTACCTGTGTGGTTGTTGGATACGAGGCGCTTCGGATATAGGTCTGTAAGGACCGGGAAAGGTGTGTTCAGGAATTGCCAATCCTCAAAAGTAAGAGAGGAACGGCCCAGAAGATCCAAGGATCATAGTGGGGTCCTGGGACATTTGCTAGAGTGTCTCGAATGCGGAGAAGAGCTTGCCCCTTGCCTCGACTCATGACGGAAATCAAATTTCCAATACGTGATATTGCGGTTTTAATTGTAGAACTAGTATGGCAACATGATATATGGTACCTATGCCGTCTATGATTGATATTTATGATTGAAATTGTTTTGACACTATACACCTATAATAGTATCAAAGATTGTGTTTTAAATGTATCAAGCATGCTTTGGCTATTATAAGGGAAAACCCTATCCTCCGGCTTGCGTTGCATTGTGTGATGGGACCTGGGTCTTATAACAGCTTCATTTTTCTTTATTTAGCATTGCGCTTTTTGTTCTATGCACTGGTATTCTTGGGAGGAAACCCGTTCCGTGTTATACGGCGTGGTCCTTGATTTACCAAACTTTAAAACCAATATTAATAACTGTTTTAGTTCTCACACCAGTCACATGACTGACCTGGAGTTTATTGTTTTAACCTAAACTCTGGGTGCCCCAATTTTGCACGGGCAGCTAGTAGTTTTGGTTTTGCAGATTTATATTCACAGGGTCCTGATTTACAGCTGGAACGATGCTCGGAAAGCTCTGTATCCGTGTATCACTTTCAGTTGTATTTTGTATATTTTTCCACTGCGATGTATTTAAATGTAATTTAAATCTCTGATATTTGTTGAATGTAATTTATTCATTTATACTCTGTATATTCCTGTATCTGATGGAATTGTTGTAATAACAATGAAATGTTCTTCCGTCTGTGTTCCGATGTGTGTTGTTCTCAAAGTATTCGTGCTTCCCTTCACGGGGAAGTTATGGGTTCTTACAGACTGGGCGGGAATTTTCCAGCCCGGGACAAGGTCGACCTGGGGGTTGACACTATGGTCGACCTCCCAAGGACCAGATCGACACTATAGTCGACCTGGGGGTCGAACTGGTGCTGAAACCCAGTTTTGAGTCTGGGTTCATTCTGATGTTTCTGGTCTCATTTTCAGTCTAGATTCGTTCGCCTAATCCTATATAAACAGCCCCCTAGCCCCATTCTCTTTAAACCACTTTATTCTCTCCTTATGCTGCCTCTGAAATAATTGAAACAAGTAAATTAAAATAAAAAACGAAGACTGTTTCTTGGAGACTATGGCTAGGAATTGCATATTTGGGATTTTCTTCTACAATCGAATCGAGATTCAACAATTCAATGACTAGTTTCTAGATTTGACCTCTGCATCTCAATTTCTTAGTCCACAATCTGTAATTTCAAGTTACTTTGAGATTTAAACTTGTCAATTGTAATTTGGACATGAGATAAAGTGAAATTGGACTTAAGTATGATAATCGATTCACATCTATTCTAATTTCCATCTTGGATCTTGACATTTGGGAATATTGCTATGAAATCAGTTTGGACCTATTCATGTTGTAAATCAAACTCTTCCATGTCCATAACATTATCGTGCCTGTGATGTTGAATCAGTCTATTATTTACAATTTTGGGACTATCACCTTATGCCATGACTATCACCTTGTTATGCTAGATTTGAAATCTTATTATTTTCTTTATGCCAGTAATGTTGTAACCAATTATCTCAAGTTATATCATGTTAGTATTGTAATCCCTTTTATCACTTTATGCTCGTCCTTTGTTCCTATCATAATTTTGATGTTATTCCATTTATTTCGGGATTTGGATTTACTTGTAATTTAGATCGATTCACATTTACATGTGATGGGAATACGATTTGGGTAGATTAGGGAAAACATGAATTGGTTATGAACATGAATCATGAACTTGATAATAGGCATAAGTTGAAACTTGACATGAAACTTGCCATGAAACTTGACACGAACTTGACATGAAATTTGAACACGGACATGACACTAGAATGAACTTGAAAATGGCCAACTGTAGGTTGGGTTGAGTTTGCAGTGTAATTCTGCCCGGAACCGCCCGGCAAATCCAGTGACTGCAAACAATAGGATCCGATGTGGGTAGTTGGTCATATCGCGCTTGAAACCCGAGGTTAGATTGAGTTGTGGTGTAAATCTGCCTGGAACCGCCCTGCCTATCAAGTGACCATAACAACAGGTCTGATGTGAGAGGTTGGGGTGCATTAATGAATTAATGCCACATGATAGGGTTAAGTCATGAACATGAGAGAAAACACTTAACCAACTTGACACATGATTAGTGGGGTTAAGTCATGAAGTTGAAAAACAACACTTAACCAACTTGACAGGCTAGACCGATAAGGGTTAAGTCACGAATTTAAATGACAACACTTAACATGTTCGACGGAAACCCTAGTTACGCGGTCCATTTTAGCAGTAACCCGCTTAGATGTATCAAGGTACCCTCGAACTAGGCACGGTGGGGCACGATTACTGGGCTGATTGTAAGCGACCAGAACGACGGCTGAGTTGGTGCGCCAGTGTAGGTTCAGGCGGACTATGGTCGTGATTGACATAGAAATGTGTTTATTTTATGCTCTTATTTCTTATCTTTTGTATATAAATAAATATTACTTGGGTATTGTTTTGTTACTTTTACAGATATTTCAACCCAGCCCGCATGCAACCAGAAAAATAGAGAAATGGAGATCAAATTGGTATATATTTACATTTTGAAGAATTGTAGGTGAAGATCTCACATCTAGTTGCTGTTGGACAAGAAAATGATTGGTAGAAAGACCAAGAATTTCTCAAATCGAGTTTTTGGCGCCGTTGCCGGGGAGGTAACAATTGAATTTTATTATTTATTTAATTTCTGATTCGTGTTAGTTTTTTTCTTTTTGTTTGATTTTGTAAAAAAAAATCTTGCCAAATTTTCTTTTATTTTCCTATTGTTTTCTTGTAGATATATATAGATAAAAATCTTGATTAGTTGATTGTGTATCACATATTAATATCATAATCTCTAAGACAAGGAAAAAATCTTGCCACTTTTTCTTTTTATTTTCCTTCTTTTTTTTCATTTATTTCTTTCTTTTTTTTATTTTGCTTTTCTTCCAATCTAATTCCTTCAAGAAGAAAAAATATATATACAAAAAAAGAAAGCTGCTAATTTTTCTTCAATTTCTTTCCATCTTTATACCACCTTGCTGATTTTCACATTTTTCTTTTCCCTTTCCTTTTCTTTTTATTTGTTTCCATCTTTTGTCTACAACTTTCAAAAAAAAAAAAAAACTTTTGCAATTTCTTCTCTATCTAGTTTGATTTCTATCTTGTTTTTGCCTGCTTTTATTTCTTTCCTCAATTTCTTCTACCCTTCCTCTCTACTCAAAAAACCTTGCTTTTTTTCTTTTATTTCCTCCCTCTTTTAATTCTTTTTCCATGTTTGTTTGGGTTTTTACCATTCATTTCTTTCCCTTTCTTCTTGTTCAAATTTTCATAAAAAAAACTTGCATTTTTTTCTTCTTTCCAATTGCATTTCTCATTCACCTCCTGCAATCTCTCTTTCCATTTTTTTTCATTTATTTCTTTCCGGCTCTCTCCTTCATTGAAAAAAAACAATTTTCAATTTTCCTTTATTCTTTCCATCTTTCCACTTTCTTTCCAATCATCTACGTTCTTTTTCTTTTTACAAATTTCAAAAAAAAGATTCCTCTTTTGCAAAAAAAATTCCTTTCTTCTTTTGTCTTTCTTGTTCTGAATACATTTGATTTCTTTTCTTCTCTTACAAATTTCCTTTCTTTTCAAAAAAAATAAAAAAAAATCTTCTTTTGATTTCTTTCCTCTTTATTCCTCCTTTCCAATTTTCAATACAATTTTTTCTCATTCTTCTTTTACAAGCTCAAAAAAAAAAAAAAAATCTTGCCATTTTTCTTTTATTTCTTTTTCAACTTCTTTCTCCTTTCTTTCGTTTGTTTCCCCTCTTACTAATATCTCGCATCATTTCTTCTTTTACAATTTGCTGAAGAAAAAAATATTCCTTATATAAAATTCTCTTCTCTGCCTTGTAATTAATTTTCTTTCCTTTATCCATTTATTTCTTTCCCTTTTCAAGTTTTTCCATTTTCATTTTTTTCTGTCTCTTCTAATTTTACAACAATAAACAAAAGAAAAAAATCTTTCTGTTTTTGTCTTCTCTTTTATTGCTTTCCCATCTCAATTTCTTTTCCAAATCTTTTACAATTACTTTCCTTTCTTCCTTTACAATTTTCTTTCTTTCCTGAAATCTCTCTTCCCTTTTTTTTGTCATTTGTTTCTTTCCTATTTGTCCACTTTTTCAACAATAAAAAAGAGAAGGTCATAAAAAGATTCTTTTTTTTTCAATTATTTTTCCCTGCTTCATTTCTTCCCTCTTATCAAATACCCCTACACTTAGTGAACTTCTAGCAAAAAAAAAAAAAAGAGAGAGAGTTTCGAACTAAGGACAAGGTGACTGGAGTTCAAGCAACAAATCAAGATTTCAGAAATCAAAAGAAATTGCAAATAGTGAGATTTCATCATTGACGCTACTCATTTTTTCTGGATGGACAGCCATGCCCCACTGTAATAATTTCTAAACTCTATAGGTGCTTTACTGCAAAGAAACATATAGACATTGCTCGTAAAAAATCTTCTGCAGGGCAGCGACTTGCTTGTACAACATTTTAGATTTCTGAAGTTATCATTGTCTGATTGTTCTGATTGGCTGAAATTTCCATAATTGAAATCTGCATTCTCATTGTTTTTAACAATAAAAATAGACATTGCAAAATAATATAATTGAAAAGTGGTGTTTTTTGAAGTTGACTGTCTCGTATAATTGGATCGCGGATACATAGTAGTTCAATTTATTGAACTATTAGCAAAATAGGTTGCATACTACCCGTAAAACATTGGTCATATCCCTTAGTATTTATACTATACGTGAACGGCCATAAGACCCTCTTCCCCCTTCTAATTGAGTCAGTTAATTAATAGAGCACAACTCATTCTTTTATACTATTTTGAACTAAGAATAATTTATGTCTTGTCTTGATTTCATTTCAAATGTCTGATTCAAAAAAATCCTTGAGAGAATTGTGGGATAATAGTCGAAGTAGACGTCCTCTAGAAGAGTATGATTTTGAATTTCAACTCATGAAGCAGGATTTTCCAAAATTTCGCGAGCCAAATGTCAACAATTTTCAAAATTTTCAAAATGACCAACATTTTCAATGTTATGATCGAAATGACGACTTCAATTCAAATTTCAATAATTTCGATTATGGGCCCCATCCTTATCAAAATAGCTTTGAAACCCAAGATAGCTTTGATCAACAACAATATGGGGTTGTAAACCAAAATTTCCAAAGTTATAGCTCATATCAACATCTTGAAAATAACCAAAATTGCAATTTTCCGCCGAATTTCAATAGTTTTGGTTATGAACCTAATTTTCAAAATCAAAATGATTTCCAATATCATTTTTCTGAAAATTCAAACAACTACCACATTGGAAATAATATTGATTGTGAAATTGATGTGGACTATAATTCTGAAAATCAAGAAATCCAAAACGAGAGCTCTCAAATCAATGATTCTGGAGAATATCACCTTAACATTCTTAGAGATAGGGTAGAAAAGCAAGATAGACAGCTTGGTGAAAAAGATAGACAACTTGATGAACTTCTTTCTTTAATGACATCTTTTAAAGAACAACTCGAGCAACAAAATCAAATTCAAACATGCGATGATTCAGAAAACAATCCATTCTTTATTGATATTGAAAATTTTCAGATTACAACTTTGGAAATTGAGAATGACGATTTAAATGAAGTTGTTCACATTTCAGTAAATGATTTAGACTTCGATTCTTTTCAGGAAAAAGATTTAAGCTCAGATTTTGATCTTCCTCTTTCAGACTGCGAGAAACTTGAAATTCTAGAAATTGAACAAAATGAAAATATTGAAGTGGAAATGGAGTTTAACGAACATGAATTCTTTGGATTGTACGAGGATGAGTTGCCAAATGAGGAAGAAGTGGATTCACGTCACGAGTTCGAAAATTTTAACTTTGAGAAAATTTCAAATGAACTTGAAATTGTCAGTGTCGAAAATACGTTGTCAATTAATAATGAGAAATGTGATCACATAGTCTTGAACAACACTCAAAGTTTAAATTTCACGATTGCAACTGAGTTTACATACGATCACAGATTTTTGAAAAATTACACTGACAAATTTGTTTAACACATGAACTATTTTTGGAATGTTAGCTTTGTTGAAAAACTTCATATTAGGACGACCCTGAACATTCATTTACTAGACTATAAATCAAGGTATAAAGATGAGATGGTTTTCAAAAACTCTTGCTTGTTAGAAAACATGCCTAGACATAGTGGGAATGGGACTCATAGGGCTAGAACCAAGTGTGGGGGAAAAAGATGGTGGTATTCTTTGCATCGCGTGCACCGCAAACACATATACCATTGTACATATGATCCATTCTTACATATAGTTAGATTGCATTTCATTCTACAAATAATTTTTCATCTCATTCACCTTTGGGTACGATCTTTCAAATTTAGGAAACGTTCACAGTGTGGACACTGTTTAGTTCTAATGTGGGGGGGAGTCTGCATTTCACTCATTTTCGTTTTTTTTCTTTATTTTTCTTTCTTTTCATTTTCATCATTTAAATAAGACCATCATGCATTTTAGACTATAACAACATGCCATTTTTTTTTTGAAATACGACTCATTTTCAATTGATACAACAAAATAAGTTTATAATTTTTAGCCAGTTGATAGTATTTTTCTCTCTCAGCTAAATTCGAATTTGAAATATAATGAAAAGTTTAATTTTGAGGGATAATAGTGTAACCGGTACATAGGGAGATTCTTGGGTGATGGCCATGAAATCTATTCTATATTGTAGACTTTGTTTAAATAAGTGGAGGACTTAAAATACTTATGTTGGCTTTTCCGAATCTTTAAAACTAAGTTGTGTTAAGCTGAATTCGCGTAACTCTCTTTTGTGCATATATCTTCAATAATAATAATAATAATAATCCAAGGGTATCCAACATTGCTTGTATATCATGCGTTGGTGTGCAAACCCGCCAAGCTCTATCTGACATGTTGTTGACAAAGTCAGCGTTGGAATATCTTGGTCTCATTTTATGAGATTGGACACCTAAGGATTACCGGCACGTTGTTGACAAAGTCAAAGTCGGCCTGCACAATCCGCCAAGCTCTTTACCTACTCTCCGTTAGTCTGCGAGGCAGTGCATGGGTGGTAAACCTTGGTCTTCTAAGTTAGGTGTATGTACTTGAACATAAATTTTAAAATTTTATAGAATAAAGAATAAGCGATGATGCCCAAACACTTCTTGACCTTATTGATTTGACTAGCCATACATGAGAAAATAATAATACCACTTTGCAAACTGTGCCAAGCAAACTAAGAATTTATTTAATGGCTGCACTACGTTATCAACCGAACTAACTGGCCAAACTGGAATTTAACATTTGAAAACTTGATTTATATTGAAAATTTGTGACAAGTTGAGGTATCTAAAATAAAATCAACTGACTAGAAATTGTTAATTTAATTTGTTGTACCACTTCAGAAACAAGTCTTGTTTTCATTTTTGCTTTTATTTTGCATATGTCCATTGCATTCATGTGGTTTCATTAGAATCATAGCATACTGCATTTGGATTTTGTGGGTAGTATCCACTGAAAACCCTCACGGGACACCACTCGTCCTACTAGGGACACCTAGAGGTTTAACGGCTTGTTGCATACGCTCAGTGCAATCGTGTTTCCTATGAAAGTGTGACCTATCTAGTCTAGTTTTTTCATTTCTTGTTTTACTCGAGGACGAGTAAAAGATAAGTGTGGGGGTATTTGATTGACATAGAAATGTGTTTATTTTATGCTCTTATTTCTTATCTTTTGTATATAAATAAATATTACTTGGGTATTGTTTTGTTAGTTTTACAGATATCCCAACCCAGCCCGCATGCAACCAGAAAAATAGAGAAATGGAGATCAAATTGGTATATATTTACATTTTGAAGAATTGTAGATGAAGATCTCACATCTAGTTGCTGTTGGACAAGAAAATGATTGGTAGAAAGACCAAGAATTTCTCAAATCAGTCGTGCACGTAGTGCGGAATTGAAAAAGCAAGCATTGGGCATCAGTAGGTTTACGCTGTGCATGCTTGATTCGTGTCGGTGGTTGGCACCCTAGGGCTTGATACACCCTATGGTGGACCTAGCACAGGTGACTACATTCGTGATAGGGCCGTATGATGCAGACACATGACGAGCTAGATGTAACACCCCACCTCCGCCAATGCCACTCTTGCAAGGACATTAGCTTTGGAGGGGCGCTAAACAAGGTAAACATGCATGCAGATATCACAAGACAGAACATATAAGTAAAATAGAGTAGTAAAGCAGCGGATAAAACTTAGCATTTCAAAACCATAGTCATGTTACAACAAAGTACTTGGTCATTATTTTCCAACAACAAAGTCTAGATAAAAGCATAAACTGAAAAACTGAAATACATAAAGTACTATCCCCAAAATGAAGTGATAAACCATAGCTAGCTCAATGTCCAAAACCATACATGAGCAAATCCAGTAAGCAAGCTGTAAAGATCCAAGCTAAGCTCCAATGTTCCCACCCTGAGAACCTGAGGGGGGAGGGGAACGGAAGAAAAGAGGCGAAAGAAAACAGGTCAGTCAAAAAGACTGGTAAGCCCTACTACTATCTGTCTATGAACTAGTAAAGTTAACTGGCATGAGAAGCTGAGATGAACATAAGGATAACAACATACTGGCATGATGATTAACTAACAAGATAGATAAAGGTGTCATCACATAATTAAGGTTAAGTTTTGCACCACGGGTGTACTAGCATTCTAACATGTCAAGTAAAAACAAGAATTGATCCCTTGGCCCAAGCTTGGCCCATCATCATGAGGTGACATAAATTAAGGTCCAACTACACGGTCTAGTCGATCGGCTCCCTATAAGCCTAACTCGTCAAGTGTCGGTGTCATACGGCCCAAACATGCAATGTAGTTAAACTGCGCTAGGTACACCCTAGGGTGTATCAAGTCCTAGGGTGTCAACCTCAGACACGAATCAAGTATGCGCAGTCTAGATCTACTGGTACTCGTGCCTGATTCAACAACTCCGGACTATGTGCACGACCATAGTCCGCCTGGACCTACACCGGCGTACCTACTCAGCCGTCGTTTTGGTCGCTTACATGTCAGCCCAGTAATCGTGCCCCACCCTAGCCTAGTCCTAGGGTCTTATGATACTATCAACAGGGTTACTGCTGAAAAGGACCACGCAACTAGGGTTTCCTTAACGGGTTAAATGTGGTTAACCCGATCCAAACGTGGATTAAATTGGTTAAGTATACCCAAGGTTCGTGACTTAACCCCGATTAACCCATCCAGCCAAAATTGATTAAGTATTAAGTGGACCATGACTTAACCCTAATCAGGAGGCATTAATTAACTTAATGTGCTTTAACCTCTCACATTAGACTTTGTTGTGGTTACTAGTTAAGCCGGGCGGGTCCGGGTAGCTTTACACCACAACTTGGTCTAACCTCGGGTTCGAGCACAACATGACCAACTTCTCACATTGGGTCCTATTGTTTGTAGCAACTAGTTAAGCCGGGCGGGTCCGGGTAGATTTATGCTACAAACTCAACCCAACCTCGAGTTGGCCACACTCATATTTTCTAAGTGTCATGTCCATTATGTTTCCAAAACATAATTTCAATTTAACATATCACGCTATGTTATAAAAACCATGTTTATGTCATAATGTTACCCAACCCCAACGTAATCCCATCGTTTACATAATCGCAACAACACATAAAGGGTAAAATAGGGAACTTGGCATAATCATGACAAAAAGGTGTTGAAGCCACAAGTTTATCATGGTGGCATATGAGATGTACATATGTTCATATACTTGCATATTGCATCATTAGGCTTCAAAAGCATGCATAAAACCAAACTTAGCATATGAGTGATACATGGTGATAAATGACATGTAGAAGTTGCTAGAAGTTCGCATTTAGCGTCACATGCAAGTTATCATAAGGGGTATGATAACTTTCATGTTGCCAAAATGCAACCTTTAATATAAAGCTTAGAGCTTTATGCTCACAACATCAAGTTTAACTTGCATAACATGATAACATGATCAACCCTAACTTGCATAACATAGCAACATGTGTCATACATAATGATTAAACCAACTTGCATAATGATCATCCAAACTTGCATATAATGATCAACCAAACTTGCATATAATGATCAACCAAACTTGCATATAATGATCAACCCCAAACTTGCATCATTCATTTAACTTTAGAGTTCAAAGAAAGAAAGTAGAAAAGGGCTTACTACGCTATGAAGACACAAATGAATATTTATTATAAAGATTGAGACGAAGCCCTTATGCAAGCACCAAAATATGAAAGCCCCAATTGAAAAACCCTTGCGCCAAATCAATAAAATCCTTGCTTTGAAATAGAAATGTTGCAACTTGACTTGAATGCAAACTAAGAACACTCATACAAGTTTGAAAGCACTTGTATGAACTCACAATCTCTCATAGAAATAGGCTTAGGAATTTTAGCATGAGAGTGGAGGCCATGAGAGGAACAAATTTGACATAGTTTAGTTGTAGGATTGAATAATGGTGATTTAGGCTAGGTTTAGGGGTCTTTTTATAGAGGATTAGGATAATATTAGCCATTGGATTAACCCTAGATTCAATCCAAGCCATCAAAGCATGTCTTGGGGAAGAAGTCAAGTGTAGGAACCATCTAGGGCCTTTAGATTAAAGCTGAACCATGAGAACCATTCAAATGCAAAATCTGCATTTGAGCGAATCGGCCCACGGGTTGACAGCCAAACATCCTGGATTAACCCCTAGTCGACCCAGCGAGCTCGGGTCGACCTCAAAAATCGGCCGGTTCGGTTATTCCCCTCTCCCAATTCGCTGTTTTGAACATTTTTGCATATTTATTTATTTAATTTTTTATTATATATATATATATATCAATATATATATATTTCTCTGTGCAACCCATTTCACTAAATTAAGTATACTTTAATTTGTGAATTTTTATGTTCAAATTACGGGGTGTTACATTCTCCCCTCCTTAAAGGATTTCGTCCCCGAAATCTCCAAGTTAGGAAGAACGTATCCTACCATCCATCATCCATCTACTCAAAACATCATCCACGTGCAGTCATTGTCCTTAAAGGATTCTAAATGTTGTATGTTCATATGCAAAGGTGTGTGTATATGTACTTATCTAATGCAAAAATCAGGCGGTTACTGATACAGTAAACCTCCTTAATGCAAAATATGTTAGTGAAATGAGTCCATATGTATGCAAATTCCTAACATAATTTATAATCTCTACATGTGTGCACATAATATTCATCCATATGCAACATCCACGTGATAGCTCAACAAGTTTCATCCATGAATAAGTATAAGCACTCATGCATATGCAACATGAAAGTGTGTGAGCCGATCTTAGTGCCTAATGTGTATCATGCATCCACGAGTATCCACGTGCAAACACTTGCAACAACTTGCAACCATCAAGCATAACATGTTTCAAATACATGTTTCAACCAAGGGTTTCTACCTAAGGTTCTCATGACAAGATCTATGAAACAAGATAAACTAGATAAACGCGGATAAAAAGAAAGATATGCTAATTAGGAAAAGAGATCGAGAATGTACCCTCAAAAAGAAATGGATAAAGCCCACCCATCTTCTCCTCGGTTTCCCAAGTTGCATCTTCGTCGGCTTCACCCCACTGAACTTTCACCAACTTGACCTCTCGATTCCTTAGCTTCTTGATCTCTGTTCCCAAGATACGAATCGGAGCTCTTCTCAAGGTTGCTTCTTTCTCTACCTCAATGTCTTCAAGAATGCTTGGTTCAACCACCTCAGCGGACTCATGTAGGCACTTTCGGAGATGCGAGACATGAAAGACATTATGCACTCCGGCTAGCTTCTCGGGCAATCCCACCTTATAGGCCATCTTTCCAATTCTCTCTATGATAGGGAAGGGTCCTACGAACCTTGGTGCCAGCTTCCCCGCTGCTCCAAAACATACCACATTTCGCAAAGGAGAAACCTTCACGAAAACCATGTCTCCCACTTCGAATTCCAAATCTGCCCTTCGCTTGTCAGCATAGGATTTCTGTCTATCTTGGGCCGCTTTCATCCTTCTTCTTACTAATTGAACTTTCTCGGATGTGTCTCGTATCATATCGGGCCCAAGTTTAAGTCTATCTGTTGTCTCCCACCAACAAGATGGTGACCTACACGGCCTCCCATATAAAGCTTCAAATGGTGCCATCCCTATGATGGCTTGATAGCTATTATTATAAGCAAATTCTACAAGAGGAAGGTGGTCTTCCCAAGTACCACCGAAGTCGAGAACACAAAGCCTCAAGAGATCTTCTAGCACTCTATTCACCCTTTCGGTTTGGCCATCCGTCTGGAGGTGATAGGTTGTACTCAAATTCAATCGCGTACCCATCGCTTCTTGCAAACTGTTCCAGAACTGGCTAGTGAAAATCGGGTCACGATCGCTAACTATGCTAGAAGGAACTCCATGCAACCGCACTATTTCTCGGAGATAAATAGACGCCAGCCCTGATGCGGTCCTCTTGCTCTTTATTGGGATGAAGTGAGCACTCTTCGTAAGTCTGTCAACTATGACCCATATGCTTGTGTTCCCTCTCCTTGACCTAGGCAATCCATCCACAAAATCCATAGAAATACTCTCCCACTTCCATTGTGGGACCTCCAATGGATGTAATAGCCCACCTGGTTTCTTTGACTCGGCCTTCACTTGTTGGCACACCATGCACCTGGAAACATACTCTGCCACATCTTTCTTCATTCCATCCCAAAAGAAACTACGCTTCATATCTCTATACATCTTATCTCCTCCCGGATGTATAGTCATCTTCGAGTGATGCGCTTCTTCAAGAACTCTATGGACCGAATCTCCCACCCGAGGAACACATAATCTCCCATCACGCCTTAGCCATCCTTTATCATCAATAGTATATCTGGCAAGGTGACTAGACGTCTTACCCCGAATCAACTTGTCCATAACTTCGACTATCTGTGGATCTTCCCTCTGCGAAGCTCCAACTTGATCAAGAAGTGTGGGTCTAAGATCAAGGGATGCTAATGAACCCGTCATCAACTCAACAGCCGTCG
This sequence comes from Allium sativum, assembly GCA_030737875.1. Lineage (NCBI taxonomy): Eukaryota > Viridiplantae > Streptophyta > Magnoliopsida > Asparagales > Amaryllidaceae > Allium > Allium sativum. The sequence continues at coordinate 889,282,184 of CM060920.1, forward strand.
TGAAATCAAAGGTTGCCAAGAATTCCAAGTTCTTCATCTCAATGAACAAGGGGCTTAAAGTCAATCTCCTTCTGCTTAGTGCATCCGCCATAACATTACCCTTGCCAGGGGTATAAGCTATCTCGAAGTCATAAGATGCCAAAAATTCCATCCACCTTTGCTGCCTTAGATTCAGATCTTTTTGCGAGAAGAGGTATTTGAGTGACTTGTGATCAGTATACAACTCAAACCTTTCGCCTAGAAGATAGTGGCGCCCAGATTTGAGTGCAAAGACGATCGCCGCTAACTCCAAATCATGAGTGGGATAGTTCTTCTCATGAACTTTAAGTTGCCTACCCCCATAACATATCACTCTTCCCTCTTGCATCAGAACAGCTCCTAACCCCGTGCCACATGCATCTATGTACACGGTAAACATCTTACCACTATCGGGTAATGCCAAAACTGGAGCTGAGGTAAGGGCTCTTTTGAGCTTTTGAAAAGCAAGCTCACACTCCAAGTCCCATGCAAAGACTAAGTTCTTCTTCGTCAACTTAGTGAGAGGGGCCGAAATCTTAGCGAAGTCTCTGATGAACTTCCTATAGTAGCCCGCCAAACCGAGAAAGCTTCTTACTTCGGTCGCATTCCTAGGAGTCTTCCAATCTTGAACCACAACCACTTTCGCGGGATCCACCGCTATGCCTTGCTTAGAAACTATATGTCCAAGAAACCGAAATTCCCTTCTCCAGAAATGACATTTGGAGAACTTGGCTTTCAACTGATGCACTCTAAGCTTATCCATCACTTCCTTGAGATGTCTGGCATGTTCTTCCTCGTCCTTTGAGAAAATCAGAATATCATCCACGAAGACAACAACAAACTTGTTGAGGAACTCCCTGAACTCCCTACTCATCAAGTCTACGAAGTAGACGGGTGCATTAGTCAATCCGAATGGCATGACAAGCCATTCAAAGAATCCATCCGGAGTCCTAAACGCAGTTTTATCAATGTTATCCTCAGCTACTCTAAGCTGATGGAATCCGGTGGCTAGATCGAGCTGAGAGAAAACAGAAGCACCTACAAGCTGGTCAAAGAGATCATCAATCCTCGGTAACGGGTGCCTATTCTTCTTTGTCAGCTTGTTCAACTCTCGATAATCAACACATAGACGAAGCGAACCATCTGCCTTAGTAGCGAATACCACCGGAGCACCCCATTCGGAAATGCTTCATCTAATAAAACCCTTCTCAAGCAGCTCCCTGATTTGCTTACTGAGCTCCCTTCTCTCACGAGGGGCCATGTGCCTAACGGGCAATGATACTGGCTTGGCATTATCGACTAGATAAATGCGGAAATCTATCTCTCGTTTAGGGGGTAACCCCTTAACTTCTTCAAAGACATCAGGATAGTCTCGGACCACCCTTACAGATTGCAGATCATCGATGGACGAGTCGAGAGATTCAAGATAGCATAACATGACGGGACCTCTAGGGTTACAAGAAATTTCTAGGGTATTACCGAGGCGGGTCATGAGCCTCACCACCCTATGCTCACAATCGAGAATGGCTCCATAACTGGACAACCAATCCATGCCCAAGATTAACCCATACCCCGTGAATCCGACAACATAAGCATTACACGCGAATTCTACAGTCAAGATAGAAATCTTCAAATCCACACAAATCATAGATAGATGGGCGGAACCCCCAATTGGATTTGAAACACAAACGGGATCCTCAACTAAGCTAGTACTTAGGTGCAAACTTTCAACAATGTCAGAAGAAATAAAACTATGCGATGCGCCAGAATCAAATAAGGTGCGAACAGGATAATCAGAAATATAAACAAGACTTTCTACGGAAATGCTACCTCGATCCTGAACTGGAGCGGCGTTGAGGGCATGCACTTGCCCTCCAGAAGGTCCTACACGCTGATTCTGCCCTTGCTTCTTGGGGCAATCCTTGCTAAAATGTCCGGTCTCTCCACAATGAAAGCACTCACCTGACTTCCTCTTCCTTTTCTTACAGTCTTTAGCTATGTGCCCTACATTCCCTCCGCCAATGCCACTCTTGCAAGGAAATTAGCTTTGGAGGGGCGTTAAACAAGGTAAACATGCATGCAGATATCACAAGACAGAACATATAAGTAAAACAGAGTAGTAAAGCAGCGGATAAAATTTAGCATTTCAAAACCATAGTCATGTTACAACAAAGTACTTGGTCATTATTTTCCAACAACAAAGTCTAGATAAAAGCATAAACTGAAAAACTGAAATACATAAAGTACTATCCCCAAAATGAAGTGATAAACCATAGCTAGCTCAATGTCCAAAACTGTACATGAGCAAATCAAGTAAGCAAGCTGTAAAGATCCAAGCTAAGCTCCAATGTTCCCACCCTGAGAACCTGAGGGGGGGGGGAACGGAAGAAAAGAGGCGAAAGAAAACAGGTCAGTCAAAAAGACTGGTAAGCCCTACTACTATCTGTCTATGAACTAGTAAAGTTAACTGGCATGAGAAGCTGAGATGAACATAAGGATAACAACATACTGGCATGATGATTAACTAACAAGATAGATAAAGGTGTCATCGCATAATTAAGGTTAAGTTTTGCACCACGGGTGTACTAGCATTCTAACATGTCAAGTAAAAACAAGAATTGATCCCTTGGCCCAAGCTTGGCCCATCATCATGAGGTGACCTAAATTAAGGTCGAACTACACGGTCTAGTCGATCGGCTCCCTATAAGCCTAACTCGTCAAGTGTCGGTGTCATACGACCCAAACACGCAATGTAGTTAAACTACGCTAGGTACACCTTAGGGTGTATCAAGTCCTAGGGTGTCAACCTCAGACACGAATCAAGTATGCGCAGTCTAGATCTACTGGTACCCGTGCCTGATTCAACAACTCCGGACTATGTGCACGACCATAGTCCGCCTGGACCTACACCGGTGTACCTACTCAGCCGTCGTTTTGGTCGCTTACATGTCAGCCCAGTAATCGTGCCCCACCCTAGCCTAGTCCTAGGGTCTTATGATACTATCAAGAGGGTTACTGCTGAAAAGGACCACGCAACTAGGGTTTCCTTAACGGGTTAAATGTGGTTAACCCGATCCAAACGTGGATTAAATTGGTTAAGTATACCCAAGGTTCGTGACTTAACCCCGATTAACCCATCCAGCCCAAATTGATTAAGTATTAAGTGGACCATGACTTAACCCTAATCAGGTGGCATTAATTAACTTAATGTGCTTTAACCTCTCACATTAGACTTTGTTGTGGTTACTAGTTAAGCCGGGCGGGTCCGGGTAGCTTTACACCACAACTTGGTCTAACCTCGGGTTCGAGCACAACATGACCAACTTCTCACATTGGGTCCTATTGTTTGTAGCCATTAGTTAAGCCGGGCGGGTCCGGGTAGATTTATGCTACAAACTCAACCCAACCTCGAGTTGGCCACACTCATATTTTCTAAGTGTCATGTCCATTATGTTTCCAAAACATAATTTCAAGTTAACATATCACGCTATGTTATAAAAACCATGTTTATGTCATAATGTTACCCAACCCCAACGTAATCCCATCGTTTACATAATCGCAACAACGCATAAAGGGTAAAATAGGGAACTTGGCATAATCATGACAAAAAGGTGTTGAAGCCACAAGTTTATCATGGTGGCATATGAGATGTACATATGTTCATATACTTTCATATTGCATCATTAGGCTTCAAAAGCATGCATAAAACCAAACTTAGCATATGAGTGATACATGGTGATAAATGAGATGTAGAAGTTGCTAGAAGTTCGCATTTAGCGTCACATGCAAGTTATCATAAGGGGTATGATAACTTTCATGTTGCCAAAATGCAACCTTTAATATAAAGCTTAGAGCTTTATGCTCACAACATCAAGTTTAACTTGCATAACATGATAACATGATCAACCCAAACTTGCATAACATAGCAACATGTGTCATACATAATGATTAAACCAACTTGCATAACGATCATCCAAACTTGCATATAGTGATCAACCAAACTTGCATATAATGATCAACCCCAAACTTGCATCATTCATTTAACTTTAGAGTTCAAAGAAAGAAAGTAGAAAAGGGCTTACTACGCTATGAAGACACAAATGAATATTTATTATAAAGATTGAGACGAAGCCCTTATGCAAGCACCAAAATATGAAAGCCCCAATTGAAAAACCCTTGCGCCAAATCAATAAAAATCCTTGCTTTGAAATAGAAATGTTGCAACTTGACTTGAATGCAAACTAAGAACACTCATACAAGTTTGAAAGCACTTGTATGAACTCTCAATCTCTCATAGAAACAGGCTTAGGAATTTTAGCATGAGAGTGGAGGCCATGAGAGGAACAAATTTGACATAGTTTAGTTGTAGGATTGAATAATGGTGATTTAGGCTAGGTTTATGTGATGACCCCAAAATTCCATGAGTGAAAGCAAGGAGAAACCATATGGAATACAAAATAATTATAATATAACAATTCACAGGAAACAACATAGCACAGGAAATCCATAAAGTAACAACATCATAGCAGCGGATATATAATGTCATCAGCAATAGAAATCCACAGTCACAGAATCTAAATTATTAAAACAAGTTTTTTTTTTTAGAAAATGACATAAGTTCCAACTCCAAATTTAAATAACATGAAATGGAAATAAGTCTGATGTCTGAAATAAAAGGAAAAATGCGATAAAACATAAGATAGAGGGTCTTCGAAGCTCCATGTCATCACCTCTTCACCAAAGCAAATTCCAAGAGAGAGAATATAAGCAGCTCCAAAGAAAACTCCAAGCAGAAAGGAAACCTGTCTACTTGGCTGCCCGTGTGGAAGAGAGGGCACCCAAGTTTGCAAAAAGGTGAAACAAACGATGGGTCAGTCGTGGGACTGGTGTGAGAATTCTTAACTAACTTAACTCATACAAAATAAGGCAAATCCAAAGACCACGCCGCTAACGCGGAACGGGTTGTTCCAATGGATTGCTGTGCATAACTACAGTGTCAGTACAGATAAATAAAACGTAACACAACGCAATGTCTTTTGAAAAATGGAACCACCATAAGACTCAGGTCCCATCACACAATGCAACGCACACCAAGAGGATAGAGTTTTACCTTATGGTGGTTAAACATGCTAAATACGCCAAATACGAAGCTAATATTATCATTAAAGTGTATAGTTTTTAAAAACAAAACAAAGCAATGTATTAATCCTAGGAAGCATAGGTACCATATATTATGCCTCCAATACTAGTAATACAATCAAATCCGTCGGGTCGTATTGGAAAGTTGGGTTTCCATCATGAGTCCAGGCTAGGGAGGACTCCTTACCGATTCGAGACACTCTAGTTAATGCCTCAGGATTACCCGCAGTTAACCCTTGGAAATGGCAGGGCCGGTCCTCAAATACAGCTTAGAGGATTGGCAATTCCTAAGCACATGTTCCCCGGTCCTATAGGACCTATCCGAGGCGCCTCATTTCATCATCCACAAAAGTAAAATGACTACTAATTAGAAAGAAACGTACTACTTTCCCTGCGTTCCCTTCCCCCTTTTTAGACTCAATCGGTGTGTGAGGCTTGTGAAGTCATGCATCCCATACCACAAGGTTCTGCTTTTCAACAAGAAACCTTGATCATTTCATCTTAGCATGCCACACCGTCACTCCATACCGTGCCATCGACCGTCTGTCAATATATAAACGGGTGTTAAGTAGAGAATGAATTCTCTACCACCAACATTTTTATTTTAACAGAAAACCGACAACATGATATTTAATGGGGTACGATGTCAGACACACCATCCATTTACACCCATGCTCTGGGTCTGAGCGAGGGTCAAATCCGTGAAACCAACGCGTACGTTTGGAAAATTACCACGACTCTTGAATCGGGAGCTACCCAATTCAGAGTCTTGATCATTGTCCATTCGAGGGAAGATTTACGGTCTTCATACGCCGTCTTCATATTTAGACTCTTGAAATCGTACAATCATTTGGAATGGAATAAATCCGGACTTTCCAAATAATCTCGCATTCATAATTTTGAGAAAAACACATTTCATATCGTTATGTTGTTTTATAACGATTAATCCTTGCCTTAATTATTTAATATAATTAATTTCTTTATTTTACGACGCTTCAGGTCAAGGGCGACACTGGCGCTGTTTTCCATCCATTTTGATTTTCACATTTCTCAAAATCTAACCGTTGGATTTTAACGCAACTTATATCGTGGAAAGATTTTTCCAAGACGGTCCTAGCGGTTTCAGTTTTGGGAAAATCCGACGGTCGGATCTTCCTGTATAATCGTTTAAAAGTTCGTTTTCAAAACGCGAACTACCGTGCTCGATTCGTTATATTTTAATTATATAAATATAATATATATATATAAATAATTCGCTTAACTCCTCGTTCTTACATCCATCTCTCCTTTTTACATTTTCACTTCTTTAACTTACATGAAAATATATTTCATAATTAGGCGGTGAATTGTTCTTTTTATTTTATTTTCATTTTATACTTTATAATTCACATTTAAAAATGTAAATTATAAAACATCATTCCATTTATTTCTTTTCATCTATCTTTTCCAATTATATTATTAATAGTGTACATTTTCCTATGGCGTGAATTATCCTTTTTTATACACATTATAAATAATGTGTGTTTTACCTACGGTCAGGTTCTCTTTTTATATACATTATAAATAATGTATATTCTTCCTACGAGGTACATTCTCTTTCTATATACATTATAAATAATGTATATTCTTCCTACGGTCAAGTTCTTTAAATCTTACATTATAAAATAGTGTAACTATCATACGGTGGAATTTTCTTTTTATTTAACATTGTGAATGATGTTAAATTTACATACGGTTCTTTTTCTATTTATTAACATTGAAAATAATGTTAATATGAATCCTATGGTTAAATTATCCTTCTTAACATACGGTTCTTTTTCTATTTATTAACATTGAAAATAATATTAATATTACATACGGTGCTTTTTCTATTTATTAACATTGAAAATAATATTAATATTACATACGGTGCTTTTTCTATTTATTAACATTGAAAATAATATTAATATTACATACGGTGCTTTTTCTATTTATTAACATTGAAAATAATGTTAATATTACATACGGTGCTTTTTCTATTTATTAACATTGAAAATAATGTTAATATTACATACGGTGCTTTTTCTATTTATTAACATTGAAAATAATGTTAATATTACATACGGTGCTTTTTCTATTTATTAACATTGCAAAAATACTATTTCACATGCAATGCATTTTATATTTTGTAACATGACACAAAACGATGCTATACATACAATGCATTTTATATTTTATAACATGACACAAAATGATGCTATACATACAATGCATTTTATATTTTATAACATGACACAAAACGATGCTATACATACAATGCATTTTATATTTTATAACATGACACAAAACGATGCTATACATACAATGCATTTTATATTTTATAACATGACAAAAAATGCTATTTTTCAATACGATGATCATTTTCTATTTTAATATCAATGAATCATACGGTGACAGTTTTCTCTATTAACATTAAATAAAAATGTCAATTTCATACGGTGACAGTTTTCTAACTTATAACATTAACATAAATGTCAATTTTCCTACGATGAACATTTTCTATTTTAAAATAACAAAAATTGTCCATCAACATACAGTGAATAATTTCTATTTAAATATTGAACAAAAATTGTTCATCAACATACGGTGAGTAATTTCTATTTAAATATTGAACAAAAATTGTTCATCAACATACTGTGAATAATTTCTATTTAAATATTGAACATGAAATCAAAGGGGTCTAATACTAGCTATTCAATCATATAACAATCATCATCAAACATGTCCAAACAACCAGATCTGAATTTATATTATTCACATCACATACTGAATAATTCATTTTAATATAAATTTTAAATAAAATAAAATAAACTCTCACCTTGATTGGATAATAATTATAATAAATCCAATTAAATTTTCAGAATGTGTCTATCAGTCTCAGCAAATGCTACTCGTCGTCACGGTCCTGTCGAATCTGAAATTTTCAGAATCGGGGTTCGTACGCATTAGTTTTCAACGTTTAAAATAAACTGGTTTTTAACAACTGCAGCAGCCACGCTTAAAAGCGTCGCTAAATCTGGAAATAAAATTACCCTTTATAGTTCAGTTTTGCTCAGAAATTCAAATCCAGTTTTCTCTTGATTCACAGAATGGTTTTGAGTGCTGTTTGTTGGACGACGACCGGGGAGGAGAGGTCTACGCACGGCCGGAAGTTGGTTGGGTGCGGCGGCGCCTGGTGGGCCTGGCGGAGGCGCGAGCGGCGGCCGTTCGGGGAGGTGGTGGCGGCTCTACGGTCGACGGGGACGGATGAAATTGGTATGGGATCGAAGGTCTCGGTTTTCTCTTTGAAACGGGTATGAGTTTGCAGAATTCGGTTGTGTATTGGAAGAGAAAAAAGGAGTTTGAATTTTTTGATCAAAAATGGGTTACGGCGGCCACGATTACGAAGGAGGAAGAAGAACTACTGTTCACTTATACGGCCGCCGTATTTATACATGTATTTTAGGGTTTTTTTTATTTATTATTATTTAATTAATTAATTCTAGAAATTAACGTTTTTACATACGACCTCCAAACGAAGCTCAACGACTGTCGAACCTAATGTTTTGACGTCTTCTGAACGCGATGGTGCTATCGCCAAGGTCCAATTCTGAAGTTACAGTATGTTTTCTTTTATTTTCAAATTAAATCGTTTAATTTAAATTTGAACATACGTTTTAATTTCCTGCGGCCACATACCGACTCAGAAAAATCCAGAAAAATTATTTTTGGCATCGTGATGATGATACGGTTCTAAGAAAGCCATTTTCGTCGAATTCTGAGATCGTTCGAAAAATGGCTATTTTCAAGCCGTTCAATTTCAACTGTATTTGACCAAACACAGTTTCTTTCGCTACGCTCACATATTAAATCGAAAAATTCCAAAAATTGAAACCTAGCCATATTATGACATTCCGGGTCCAACGGAAGTGGTTTCGTCGAATTCCGAGGTCGTTCGCAAAATGGCCATTTTTAACTGTTTCAGAGTTATTTAAATTGGAAATTTTAAATTTGCACTAGAAATTCAACAAAATTCCCAGAAATAAAATTTTCAAACTGGTTCAGATTTCCGGGTCATTACAATCTCCCCTCCTAAAGAACTTTTCGTCCTCGAAAAGGAAAAAGAAAAAAAAACAGAAGAGTAGGAACCAACACAGAGAATACTGAAATGATTAAGCGTACCTCAAAACAAAATTTAATCTGAGATATCCACTCGGCATTTGGGATAGGCCTGTTTGAAACTCTCTTCAGTTTCCCAAGTGCAGTCCCTAGGATCGCCACTCCATTGCACCTTAACAAGGTTGATTCTTTTATTCCTCAGGACTCGAGTTTCCTTGCCAATAATCTTTATCGGCTCTTTCCTTACTGTTAGATTTGGAGTAATATCCATGACTTGTTGATTTAGTTCATCTTCAATTAAATCTGGGTCATGCACATGCTGGCGGAGTTGGGACACATGAAATACATCATGCACCCCTGGCAACCAGTCGGGCAACTGCACCCGATAAGCCAGGGTACCAATCCTTTCGAGAATAGGGAATGGACCAATGAATCTCGGCGCCAATTTCCCAAACTTCCCAAATCGAATCACCCCCCTTAGTGGAGAAACCTTCAAGTACACATGGTCACCAACGTAGAATTGTAAATCTCTTCTACGCTTGTCTGCATAGTTTTTCTGTCGGCTTTGAGCAGCCAGTAACCGCTTCTTAATCTTATCAACTTTGTCTGAAGCTTCTCGGACCATGTCTGGACCCAAAACAAGGCGATCTCCTTTTTCAATCCAACAGGCTGGCGATCTACATGGCTTATCATATAAGGCTTCGAATGGAGACATCTTCAAACTTACTTGATAGCTATTGTTATATGAGAATTCAACTAAATGCAAGTGATCCTCCCAAGAACCTCCATAATCGAGTATGCAAGCCCGCAACAAATCTTCAAGAATGCGATTCACCCTCCCAGTTTGGCCATCTGTCTGAGGGTGGTATGCGGTACTAAGGTTTAACTTTGTTTCCAACTCATTTTGGAATGCTTCCCAAAACTTACTAGTTAAGATAGGATCACGGTCGCTAACAATACAGCTAGGAACTCTGTTTAAAACGAAAAATTTTCTTTGATTAGACATGAAAATTTTCATTTAGAAAACGATGAAAAGGAAAGATTTAGTTTTATTACCCATATAGCCTGACTATTTCTTTGAGATAAATTTGTGCCAGACTTTGAGCAGTTCTGGTGGACTTGACAGGTATGAAATGAGCGACCTTGGTGAAGCGGTCCACGATCACCCAAATGCTGTCATTCCCTTTCCTAGTGCGGGGAAACCCATCTATAAAATCCATAGAGACTTGGTCCCACTTCCCTTTTGGTACCGGCAATGGTTGCAACAATCCTGCTGGCTTTTGTTGATCACTTTTAACTCGCTGGCATGTAGGACATCTACTCACATAAATGGATATATCTCTCTTCATATCTTTCCACCAAAACGTGCGCTTTAGATCATGATACATCTTGTTCACGCCTGGGTGGATGGAAAGCTTTGATTTGTGCCCTTCATTTAATACTTCCCTGATGAGCTCTGGGATTTTTGGAACACAGATCCTCCCTTGCAATCTAAGGACTCCCTTTTTATCTATTTGGAAGCTCGTGCTTTCACCTTCTTGAACTCTCTTGATCATTCTTTGGATAAACTTATCCTCCTTTTGGAGGGTAGAAATTTTATCAATCAAAGAAGGGGTAACGATGAAGCTTGCAACCATGACAACCTTCCTACTGAGTGCGTCTGCCACAACATTGGCTTTACCCGGCGTATACAAGATGTCGAGATCATACGCCGCAAGAAATTCTAGCCACCTTAGCTGCCTTAAATTCAAGTCCTTTTGATCGAAGAGATATTTCAAAGATTGATTCGAATTTTTCGCCCAAGAGATAATGCCTCCAAATTTTTAAAGCAAAGACTATGGCTAACAGCTCTAGGTCATGGACACGATAATTTTTCTCATGCGGCTTTAGTTGACGGCTTGCATACGCAACAACTTTGCCCCTTTGCATCAATACTGCGCCAAGACCACCATTTTGAGAAGCATCGGTATAGACGGCTAGATCTTGGTTGCCATTGATGATTGATGGTTAGCACGGGAGCAGTGATCAAACTCTCCTTTAGCTTTTGGAAGGACTCCTCACACTCTGCCGTCCAAATGAACTTGGTATGTTTCTTGGTGAGCTGTGTTAAAGGGCCAGATAGCTTGGAAATTTTTTTGACGAACTTTCTGTAATATCCAGCCAACCCTAGGAAGCTTCTTACTTCTGTGGGTGTAGTCGGTTGCTTCCAATCTTGAATGGCGGAAATTTTGCTTGGGTCTACAGCAATTCCTTTTGACACAACATGGCCCAAGAATTTTACCTCTTCTTGCCAGAATGTGCATTTTGAAAATTTTGCTTTTAGAACATTTCTTTGCAGAATCTCTAGCACTTCTCTTAGATGCCCTTCATGCTCCTCCTTGGTTTTAGAAAAGATCAAGATATCATCAATGAAGACTAAGACGAATTTATTCAAGACCTCTCTGAAGACCCTATTCATCAAGTCAACAAAATAGGCTAGAGCATTGCACAGACCGAACGGCATTACCAACCATTCGTAGAATAAGTCAGGACCTCTGAAAGCGGTCAAAGGGATGCATTCTTCGGCTATGCGGAGTTGGTGAAAACCTGTGGCTAAGTCCATCTTCGAAAACACCTTGGCTCCATTTAAATTGTCCATCAAATCATCTATGCGAGGCAAGGGGTATTTGTTCTTCAAGGTCTGTTTATTTAGGTCGCGGTTTTCCATACAAAGCCTTAGAGTGCCGTCAGATTTGGGGACAAACACCACAGCTGCTCCCCAATTGGAAAAGCTAGGCCGGATTAATCCCTTCTTCAAGAGCTGTTTGGTTTGGGTCCTCAACTCTTCTTTTTCTTTAGGGGTCATCCTTCGTATAGCATGAACTACAGGCCTTGCATTAGGGACAAGATCAATTCTGAAATCGATTTCCCTCCGCGGCGGTAAACTATCTACCTCTTCAAACACGTCCGCATAATTCTTGACAATAGGAATATTCTCTAAAGAGATGGGCGTGACTTATAAAGAAGACCAAAAAGCTTTCCTATCAGGCTTTGAGCCATGGCAAGGTATAGCAACGGTATTTCCTAACCCTGGTTTCGCCTTCACTACTCTTTCTGAGCAAAGCACCTCAGCGTCATATTTTGTAAGCCAATCAAGACCAAGGATAATATCAAATTCTGAAAAATCCATAATGATCAAGTCGAAGGGAAATTTGAAACGAGAGTAAGAAATAGGCACCCTACAGTATAAATCAAGGATGATAGAACCCCCTACAGGATTATGAACATTAGTTGGCTCTTTAAGGCTTCTTTGCGTTAAATTTAACTTCTTAACCGCGTTGCTAGAAACAAAACTTCTTGATGCACCCGTATCAAACAAAGCGGTGACCGGAATATTTTTAATAGAAACAGTACCATCTAGAACATCAGGCTTACCTCCCTCAGTAGGTGCAGAGGAAGATGGTGTACCAGCTCCCTCATGGACATGGGCAATCTGAGCTCCTTTCAGCAGTGGGCAGTTGGCCTTGACGTGACCCTTCTTGTGGCAGTTGTAGCAGTCCTTGGTGCTATCACTCCTAGCCTTCTTTGGGTTCTTGCACTCCGAGCTATAATGTCCAAATTGCTGGCAGTTAAAACATTGCACCTTTGACTTATTCACCTTCTTAGTGGCTCCCGAACTACTCCCTTCAGTCTTTTTCTCAGACTGCTTCCTTTTGTTGTTGTTGTTAGCTAAGCTCCTCTCTCTGTCCTGCTGAGAAACCTTCTTGTCATTCTCTTCATAACGGCAAGCGAACTCCACCATCTTATTGAAGGAAAGGTCGATGTGGGCAGTGACTCTATCAATATATTTCCTTGCAAGGCCATTTATGAATCTCTTATTCTTCTGAAAGTCATCTCGAATCAGTTCAGGTGCATAACGGGAAAGGTCCTCGAACCTACGAACATACTCTGAAATGGACTTGTCGCCTTGCTTCAGATTGGCGAATTCGTCGTGTAGCCTTTCTACCTCCTGCCTCGGAATGTATTTGTCGTTGAAAAGCTCCTTAAATCTATCCCAAGACATATTTTCTTCGTCGCCTCCAATGTTGACCACCTCCCACCAGTTTTGCGCTTCACCTTGAAGATGCCATGCTGCAGTGAATCTCTTTCTCTGATCATCTAGTCCCAGTCCTCCAAATATCTTTTCACAATTTTTCAGCCACGCCTGAGCTTGTACCACGGTCTCGGAACCGGTGAATGGAACTCCACCTAAATTCTTGAACTTCTTTGCCACCTTGTCCAAGTCAAAGGGTGGCGGCGGTGGTGGTGGTTGTTGTTGGACAGTGGGCTCCTCAGTTTCAGTGGTATTTTGCCTTCTCCTAGCGGCTCTAGCAGCAGCGGTACTCATTTTAAGTTAGTTCTGTACAATCAAGGGACGAGTCAGAACAACTTTAATGATGATTTAAGAAATGATAAGATAAAAGGATAAATAAAAGATGGTGATAAAGTGACTGACTATTATGTATCCTTATGAAATGTTCGCCGTAGAATAATGTGATTCTACGTAAACGAGTTACTATAAATATGTTATATTCGGCTTTGTAAACCTAAGCTCCGATACCAACTGCGATGACCCCAAACTTCCACGAGTGAAAGCAAGGAGAAACCATATGGAATACAACATAATTATAATATAACAATTCACAGGAAATAACATAGCACAGGAAATCCATAAAGTAACAACATCATAGCAGCGGATATATAATGTCATCAGCAATAGAAATCCACAGTCACAGAATCTAAATTATTACAACAAGTTTTTTTTATTTAGAAAATGACATAAGTTCCAACTCCAAATTTAAATAACATGAAATGGAAATAAGTCTGATGTCTGAAATAAAAGGAAAAATGCGATAAAACATAAGATAGAGGGTCTTCGAAGCTCCATGTCATCACCTCTTCACCAAAGCAAATTCCAAGAGAGAGAATATAAGCAGCTCCAAAGAAAACTCCAAGCAGAAAGGAAACCTGTCTACTTGGCTGCCCGTGTGGAAGAGAGGGCACCCAAGTTTGCAAAAAGGTGAAACAAACGATGGGTCAGTCGTGGGACTGGTGTGAGAATTCTTAACTAACTTAACTCATACAAAATAAGGCAAATCCAAAGACCACGCCGCTAACGCGGAACGGGTTGTTCCAATGGATTGCTATGCATAACTACAGTGTCAGTACAGATAAATAAAACGTAACACAACGCAATGTCTTTTGAAAAATGGAACCACCATAAGACTCAGGTCCCATCACACAATGCAACGCACACCAAGAGGATAGAGTTTTACCTTATGGTGGTTAAACATGCTAAATACGCCAAATACGAAGCTAATATTATCATTAAAGTGTATAGTTTTTAAAAACAAAACAAAGCAATGTATTAATCCTAGGAAGCATAGGTACCATATATTATGCCTCCAATACTAGTAATACAATCAAATCCGTCGGGTCGTATTGGAAAGTTGGGTTTCCATCATGAGTCCAGGCTAGGGAGGACTCCTTACCGATTCGAGACACTCTAGTTAATGCCTCAGGATTACCCGCAGTTAACCCTTGGAAATGGCAGGGCCGGTCCTCAAATACAGCTTAGAGGATTGGCAATTCCTAAGCACACGTTCCCCGGTCCTATAGGACCTATCCGAGGCGCCTCATTTCATCATCCACAAAAGTAAAATGACTACTAACTAGAAAGAAACGTACTACTTTCCCTGCGTTCCCTTCCCCCTTTTTAGACTCAACCGGTGTGTGAGGCTTGTGAAGTCGTGCATCCCATACCACAAGGTTCTGCTTTTCAACAAGAAACCTTGATCATTTCATCTTAGCATGCCACACCGTCACTCCATACCGTGCCATCGACCGTCTGTCAATATATAAACGGGTGTTAAGTAGAGAATGAATTCTCTACCACCAACATTTTTATTTTAACAGAAAACCGACAACATGATATTTGATGGAGTACAATGTCAGACACACCATCCATTTACACCCATGCTCTGGGTCTGAGCGAGGGTCAAATCCGTGAAACCGACGCGTACGTTTGGAAAATTACCACGACTCTTGAATCGGGAGCTACCCAATTCAGAGTCTTGATCGTTGTCCATTCGAGGGAAGATTTACGGTCTTCATACGCCGTCTTCATATTTAGACTCTTGAAATCGTACAATCATTTGGAATGGAATAAATCCGGACTTTCCAAATAATCTCGCATTCATAATTTTGAGAAAAACACATTTCATATCGTTATGATGTTTTATAACGATTAATCCTTGCCTTAATTATTTAATATAATTAATTTCTTTATTTTACGACGCTTCAGGTCAAGGGCGACACTGGCGCTGTTTTCCATCCATTTTGATTTTCACATTTCTTAAAATCTAACCGTTGGATTTTAACGCAACTTATATCGTTGGAAAGATTTTTCCAAGACGGTCCTAGCGGTTTCAGTTTTGGGAAAATCCGACGGTCGGATCTTCCTGTATAATCGTTTAAAAGTTCGTTTTCAAAACGCGAACTACCGTGCTCGATTCGTTATATTTTAATTATATATATATATAATATATAATATATATATATAAATAATTCGCTTAACTCCTTGTTCTTACATCCATCTCTCCTTTTTGCCTTTTCACTTCTTTAACTTACATGAAAATATATTTCATAATTAGGCGGTGAATTGTTCTTTTTATTTTATTTTCATTTTATACTTTATAATTCACATTTAAAAATGTAAATTATAAAACATCATTCCATTTATTTCTTTTCATCTATCTTTTCCAATTATATTATAAATAGTGTACATTTTCCTATGGCATGAATTATCCTTTTTTATACACATTATAAATAATGTGTGTTTTACCTACGGTCAGGTTCTCTTTTTATATACATTATAAATAATGTATATTCTTCCTATGAGGTACATTCTCTTTCTATATACATTATAAATAATGTATATTCTTCCTACGGTCAAGTTCTTTAAATCTTACATTATAAAATAGTGTAACTATCATACGGTGGAATTTTCTTTTTATTTAACATTGTGAATGATGTTAAATTTACATACACTTCATCTTCGTTTTAATAACATTGAAAATAATGTTAATATGAATCCTATGGTTAAATTATCCTTCTTAACGTACGGTGCTTTTTCTATTTATTAACATTGAAAATAATATTAATATTACATACGGTGCTTTTTCTATTTATTAACATTGAAAATAATATTAATATTACATACGGTACTTTTTCTATTTATTAACATTGAAAATAATATTAATATTACATACGGTGCTTTTTCTATTTATTAACATTGAAAATAATGTTAATATTACATACGGTGCTTTTTCTATTTATTAACATTGAAAATAATGTTAATATTACATACGGTGCTTTTTCTATTTATTAACATTGAAAATAATGTTAATATTACATACGGTGCTTTTTCTATTTATTAACGTTGAAAATAATGTTAATATTACATACGGTGCTTTTTCTATTTATTAACATTGCAAAAATACTATTTCACATGCAATGCATTTTATATTTTGTAACATGACACAAAACGATGCTATACATACAATGCATTTTATATTTTATAACATCACACAAAACGATGCTATACATACAATGCATTTTATATTTTATAACATGACACAAAACGATGCTATACATACAATGCATTTTATATTTTATAACATGACACAAAACGATGCTATACATACAATGCATTTTATATTTTATAACATGACAAAAAATGCTATTTTTCAATACGATGATCATTTTCTATTTTAATATCAATGAATCATACGGTGACAGTTTTCTCTATTAACATTAAATAAAAATGTCAATTTCATACGGTGACAGTTTTCTAACTTATAACATTAACATAAATGTCAATTTTCCTACGATGAACATTTTCTATTTTAACATAACAAAAATTGTCCATCAACATACAATGAATAATTTCTATTTAAATATTGAACAAAAATTGTTCATCAACATACGGTGAATAATTTCTATTTAAATATTGAACAAAAATTGTTCATCAACATACGGTGAATAATTTCTATTTAAATATTGAACATGAAATCAAAGGGGTCTAATACTAGCTATTCAATCATATAACAATCATCATCAAACATGTCCAAACAACCAGATCTGAATTTATATTATTCACATCACATACTGAATAATTCATTTTAATATAAATTTTAAATAAAATAAAAAAAACTCTCACCTTGATTGGATAATAATTATAATAAATCCAATTAAATTTTCAGAATGTGTCTATCAGTCTCAGCAAATGCTACTCGTCGTCACGGTCCTGTCGGATCTGAAATTTTCAGAATCGGGGTTCGTACGCATTAGTTTTCAACGTTTAAAATAAACTGGTTTTTAACAACTGCAGCAGCCACGCTTAAAAGAGTCGCTAAATCTGGAAATAAAATTACCCTTTATAGTTCAGTTTTGCTCAGAAA
Organism: Allium sativum; assembly: GCA_030737875.1. Classification (NCBI taxonomy): domain Eukaryota; kingdom Viridiplantae; phylum Streptophyta; class Magnoliopsida; order Asparagales; family Amaryllidaceae; genus Allium; species Allium sativum. Next base: position 889,299,958 of record CM060920.1, read on the forward strand.
TTCAAATCCAGTTTTCTCTTGATTCACAGAATGGTTTTGAGTGCTGTTTGTTGGACGACGACCGGGGAGGAGAGGTCTACGCACGGCCGGAAGTTGGTTGGGTGCGGCGGCGCCTGGTGGGCCTGGCGGAGGCGCGAGCGACGGCCGTTCGGGGAGGTGGTGGCGGCTCTACGGTCGACGGGGACGGATGAAGTTGGTATGGGATCGAAGGTCTTGGTTTTCTCTTCGAAATGGGTATGAGTTTGCGGAATTCGGTTGTGTATTGGAAGAGAAAAAGGAGTTTGAATTTTTTGATCAAAAATGGGTTACGGCGGCCACGATTACGAAGGAGGAAGAAGAACTACTGTTCACTTATACGGCCGCCGTATTTATACATGTATTTTAGGGTTTTTTTATTATTATTTAATTAATTAATTCTAGAAATTAACGTTTTTACATATGACCTCCAAACGAAGCTCAACGACTGTCGAACTTAATGTTTTGACGTCTTCTGAACGCGATGGTGCTATCGCCAAGGTCCAATTCTGAAGTTACAGTATGTTTTCTTTTATTTTCAAATTAAATCGTTTAATTTAAATTTGAACATACGTTTTAATTTCCTGCGGCCACATACTGACTCAGAAAAATCCAGAAAAATTATTTTTGGCATCGAGATGACGATACGGTTCTAACAAAGCCAATTTCGTCGAATTCTAAGATCGTTCGAAAAATGGCTATTTTCAAGCCGTTCAATTTCAACTGTATTTGACCAAACACAGTTTCTTTCGCTACGCTCACATATTAAATCGAAAAATTCCAAAAATTGAAACCTAGCCATATTATGACATTCCGGGTCCAACGGAAGTGGTTTCGTCGAATTCTGAGGTCGTTCGCAAAATGGCCATTTTTAACTGTTTCAGAGTTATTTAAAATTGGAAATTTTAAATTTGGACTAGAAATTCAACAAAATTCCCAGAAATAAAATTTTCAAACTGGTTCAGATTTCCGGGTCATTACAGTTTAGGGGTCTTTTTATAGAGGATTATGATAGTATTAGCCATAGGATTAACCCTAGATTCAATCCAAGCCATCAAAGCATGTCTTGGGGAAGAAGTCAAGTGTAGGAACCATCTAGGGCCTTTAGATTAAAGCTGAATAATGAGAACCATTCAAATGCAAAATCTGCATTTGAGCGAATCGGCCCACGGGTTGACAGCCAAACACCCTGGATTAACCCCTAGTCGACCCAGCGAGCTCGGGTCGACCTCAAAAACCGACCGGTTCGGTTATTCCCCTCTCCCAATTCGCTGTTTTGAACATTTTTGCATATTTATTTATTTAATTTTCAATTATATATATATATATATCAATATATATATATTTCTCTGCGCAACCCATTTCACTAAATTAAGTATACTTTAATTTGTGAATTTTTATGTTCAAATTACGGGGTGTTACACTCGAACTTGTAGGGAGCCAATCAATTAGTGGATCGTTCCGTTGGACCTAGTAATAGGTCATTCATGATATTGGGCCAAGGGATCATTTCCTGGTTAATATATGACATGGGTTTGAGATACTAGTACAGTTGGTGCAGCGAATCTTGAACATGCGATGCCGTACTTGATTTATACTTGATTCATCATGTTATCTTAGTCTATCTTGCCCATCTTGTCATCATCCTTATGTTTACTTTCAGTTTATACATGTCATGTTACCTTTACCTGTTTTTATGCTGAAAGTCACTAGGACTTACTAGTCTTTATGACTGACCTGTTTCCTTTCGCCTCTTTTTCTTTTGCTCCCCCCCACCCCCCCCCCCCCCAGGTTCTCAGGGAGGAAACTCTAACACTTAGCTTAGATTTCGCTTGCTTTCGGTTTAGCTCATGTACGGTTTGATCTTGAGCTATGCTGTGGCAGCATTTCTACTACCTTTGGGGAATTAAGCTACTTTTGTTGTTTTAAGTTTTATGCTTCTTTATTTATTCAAGGCAGAAATTGTTATAATGGAAAATGAGAGTTGGTACTTTGGATGTAAAAGGTTTTGACTCTTTTTGAAAGTAACGAAATTTAGCTTTTGATTCTTCCGCTGTTTTATTTATGTTTTGTTCTAATATTTCTATGTTTGTTTACCTCGATAACGCTCCTCCAAAAGTAGTGCATTCCCTTTGTGAGTGACCCTAGCGGAGGTGGGGTGTTACATGAACAATAAAATATTCTTTTATTATATGCATATGAAATGTAGAAATTGTATAGAAAATAAAATATCTCTTTATTGTATACGTAGGAAATGTAGAAAATGTGTAGATAATAAAATACTTTTATTGTAACATGAAATGTGATTGAACCAGATATACTTGGTTATTGATATGGATTGTGATTGATTGTGTGGCGACCCGTAACTTCTCCGGTAAGGAAAGCGCGGATTTCTTTGAGGACACGACGAATCAGAATGCAAACAGAAGAACATTTGATTGTTTATTACAATAATTCCATCATAATATAAGGATATACAGAGTATGAATAAATATTATACATTAGAAAAATATTAGAGATTTAAATTACATTTAAATACATAGCAGCGGAAAAATAATATAAAGCACAACTGAAAGAAATACACGGACACAGAGCTTTCCGAGTATCGTTCCAGCTGTAAACCAGGATCCTATGAATATAAATATGCAAAACCAAAACTACTAGCTGCCCGTGTCGAAAATAAGGGCACCCAGAGTTTAGGTTAAAACAATAAACTCCAGGTCAGTCATGTGACTGGTGTGAGAACTAAAACAGTTATTAATCTTTATTTTAAAGTTAGGTAAATCAAGGGACCACGCCGTATAACATGGAACGGGTTTCCTCCTAAGAATACCAGTGCATAAAACAAACAGCGCAATGCTAAATAAAGAAAAATGAAGCTACTATAAGACCCAGGTCCCATCACACAATGCAACGCAAGCCAGAGGATAGGGGTTTACCTTATAACTGCTAAAGAATGCTTGATACGCTAAATTTCATCTTTTATAATTACTATAAGTGTATAGTGTCAAAACAATTTCAATCATAAGTATCAATAATACACGGTATAAGTGCCCCATACCACTATGTCGCCAATACTAGGCTCTACAAATATAACCGAATTGTCACGTATTGAAAATTGGAATCCATCATGAGTCGAGGCAAGGGGCAAGCTCCTCTCCATTCGAGACACTCCAGCAAATGTCTCAGGACCACACACAGCGATTCTTAGAACCTACAATGAAACGATTGGGAATTTCGCTCGATCCGAATCAATCGCTAAACCGACCAAGACTGTTCGAAACCCCTGATTGTTTTGAGAACACGACAAACCAGAATGCAAACAGAAGAACATTTCATTGTATATTACAACAATTTCATCAGAATACAAGAATATACAGAGTATGAACAAGTAATATACATTCACCAAATATCAGAGATTCATAAATTACAATCCAACAGAAAAATAATACAAAACACAACTGAGAAGAATATACGATACAGAGCTTTCCGAATATCATTCCAGCTGTAAACCAGGATCCTGTGAATATAAATCTGCAAAACCAAAACTACTAGCTACCCGTGTCAAAATAAGGGCACCCAAAGTTTAGGTTAAAACAATAAACTCCAGGTCAGTCATGGGACTGGTGTGAGAACTAAAACAGTTATTAATCTTTATTTTAAAGTTCGGTAAATCAAGGGACCATGCTGTATAACACGGAACGGGTTTCCTCCCAAGAATACCAGTGCATAAAACAACAGCGCAATGCTAAATTAAGAACAATGAAGCTATTATAAGACCAAGGTCCCATCACACAATGCAACACAAGCCGAAGGATAGGGTTTTACCTTATAATAGCCAAAGAATGCTTGATACACTAAATTTCATCTTTTATTATTACTATAAGTGTATAGTGTCAAAACAGTTTTAATCATATGTATTAATCATAGGCGGCATGGGTACAATATATCATGTCGCCAATCCTAGGCTCTACAATCAAAACCGCACATGTCACATACTGGAAGTAGGATTTCCATCTGTGAACCGAGGCAAAAGACAGTCCTCTACCTATTCGAGATGCTCTAGCCCGCCCCTCAGGTCAGAGCTTGAGTGACATTTGGATCGTTAGGGTCGGTCCACCGATGTGGATTTAAATGCGTGAACACTGCGTTTCCCCACCTTATGGGGTGTCAATCAGTCTAATGACTCCATCGGCTCCACACAGTCACCGATATATCCGAGGCGCCTCGTAAAAGCAACAACCACATAAGTCAAACTCGTCAGGGCATGTAAAACCACTAACGCCACTTCCAACTAGAAGGAAACGCATGCCCTCCCTGATGTCCTCTCCCGTTTCTGGTTCACAACCGGGGTGTGAGGCTCGCGAATCAACGCTACACAAAGCTATGCCACACAGGCCGTGCTTTGATCATCAACCACAAGACTCTTCTTTTCAACAAAAGCCTTGATCATATTGTCACTTAGGCATGCCACACAGGTAATTCACTCCATGCGTTTGATATCCATCAATATATAACCTCTGAGCTCGTACGTCTCAGAGAAGGGCTTTAAGCAAGAGAATAAATTCTCCGCCGCCAAACATTTATATTTAATAGAAATCAATCACACAGAATAAATTCTAATGTCAGACACATGGACCATTTACAAGTCCGTTCTGGGTCTGAACAAAACCGGAGGCACCTTGTAACTCGCATATCCATCGATCTCCAAGTACGTCTGTACAATCACTAACTAATTCCCTCCTCTTGGGTGTACATCCCAATCAAGATCATCAGAAATCACCCAAACGATGTGAAGACCTCCGGTCTTCAACCACCGTCTTCATCTTCGACACCACGTCGAATCAGTTATTCAGAATGGGATAAACCTGGTCTTTCTGAATAACTCGCGTATATAATAAACAAATGTTACACAAACACAACATATGCCTCATTCCAATTCAAAATATTCCTTTATTCAATTATTCTTACACTTTGGGAAAAGTTCCCATTAATTTTATCAAAGATAAATTCTTTAAATTTATTCTTTAATCTCCTTTTGAATATCAATTAAAACTAGTCGGGATTAGCGAACCACACCGAAGTAATCATTTATTTTATTTCCCAATCCCAACCTATTCATCCCATGAAGTAAAACTGGTCATACTTCATATCTAACACCATGGTGTTATTGGTAAATTCAATTACCATTTCACGTTCAAATCCAGTTAAAGATTTAATTATCGCCTGGAGCAAAACTGGTGATACTCCATTCTCGATCATTTCAATCTAATTAAAGATTCGTTAAAACTCCACTTAGTTTTAATCTTCCCAAAAATCAATATCCCCTCTTTAACTGGGTAAAAGAACCAATGTCATTTAAAACACGGTTCACGATAAACCCAAAATCACATTCCGTTAATTATCGAGTTAAAGAACAAGTGTTATTTAAAACACCGTTCACTATAAACCCTAAAATCAATTCCAATTCTATTCCAATTTAATACCATTTAATTGGTACACTTCATTAAATCTAAATAAAAAGATTTTATCTTTTTCTCAACTGGGTTTAAGGACAGTGTTAATGAAGACACCATTCACGACAAACCTAAATCACATTTGATATTAAATACAAGGCTCTGAATAGAAAATATATCGGCTTATATTCAATATCAAATTCTACGACCAACAAAGATCGTATTGGAAATAACAATATAAATATATCTTTCAAATTCCCATAACAATATCTGTTTCATCACGAAATCCAACATCGAAATATTCCAAATACAATTTCGATTCAAATCCATTCCAATTCAATTACTGGAAATTCTGGTTACTTTTAAAACCATTTCAAATCCACTTTATTTATTTTTTAAAAAATAGAATTATAATTCTAGTTCAAAACTAGTTCATTTCGATAAAAATCTAATTTTATCTTTTCAAATATGGAGTTTTCATCCCAATTCTTCACAAATCATTTCTTATGATTTTACAAAAATTATTATTATTTTTAATAATTTTATCAAGGCCCGTACAGTCGATTTCTATCAACAGCCATCGAACTGCACTTACAGCGACCTTTTCCAAATTTGATTTGGACATAATTCTAAATCCAACCGTTAGATTTCCAATCTCTAATATTCGTTAGAAAGCTCTTTTTGATACGAACCCAATGGTTCCGGTTTTAAGAGAATCCGACGGTCGAATCTCCCTTCGAAGTCAATGGTCGAAATTCGCGAACTGCCGTGGCGCAGCGCGTTCTATTCAGGCCATTATATTGTATATATAATATATACTTCGTCGATTTCCTTTTAAAACGTATTTTATAAATCGTTTTAAATTCGTTTTCAAAACGATTTCAACTTTATATTCAATTTCTAATCAAAATTGAATATTCCATATCATTAATCTATAAATGATAATATTTTCAAAACGTTATATTTTGAAATCACTTCCTTTTCTATATTCATTGTAAAAACGAATATAATAGATATAAATATCGTTCGCGTAAAAATGGCACATCTCTAATCAACACGGCTTTTATATATTTCAATAACTTCGTTATTCTATTCAACAAATGAATTTTCTTCAACACATGAATATATATTTTTATTCAACACGTGAATATATATTTTTATTCAACGCATGAATTTATATTTTTATTCAACACATGATTTTTTTGTATTCAACACATGAATTTTCTTTCTATTCAACACATGAATTTCCTTTATTTTCCAAATTGAAATGAGGCCCAATCAATTACCATATAATGTTAATTATATGGATTTTCTACAACACATGTGTAACAACCCGAATTTTAACAACATGTGAAAACAAGAATTCAAGGTATAATTAAAAATGAAATAAAATATATGAAAATATGTTTAGATAGGTAAATAATGGTGATGCATAAGGAGAATTAATTAATACATGGAAGAGAAGAAAAATTAGTTCCGTAACGGTGTGTGTAACGGAAAAGATAGTAAAATAAGGATAATTAATTTAAGAATCAGGAATTAGGTAAAACGGACCCAAAAAAATACGCGAAATAGAGTCCGAGTTTTCGAAAATCGAAGTCTGTATGACGAAGATATGGCCAAAACAAGTTTCAGCAGGCTTTCTGGCAGACAGAACCGAGTCGACCCTAGAGTCGACCCTAGAGTGGACCTCCCCAGGCCAGGTCGACCCTAGAGTCGACCCCCCCTGTACAGGTCGACCTGGTCGGCCAGGTTTGGCCCAGAACCCATTTTTGAAGCCCGGTATGTGTTTTGATGGTCGGGATTGACTCTGGGGTTGATCTTATGGCCTAAATGATTTTCCTACACCTATAAAATAACACCCAGACCTAGCCTAACTCACACAAATCATTCTTACACCGTTATGCTGCTAAAATCCCTCTTGAGCCATGGCCACCGCCTCCAAATTAAAGCTTAAGCGTTCAAACTCAAATCAAATTAAAGCTCAATGCTTCTACAGCAAATTCAAGAGGATTGATCAATGACACTACAACTTTCTACGACAATTTCACTTCTTAATTCGCTAGCCATGCTCTGTAAGTTCTAGTTGCTTTCCGATTTAAATATTTAAATATAATATGGCATTGAATTAAAGTGAAATTGGATCTAAGTATGTTTATCGATCTAGATTTATTTCTGTTGTTTCTTGAATCTTGAGTTTTTGACTTGTCTATCTTTATTCTCATGACAAGTTCATAATCTATTCAGCCTGTTGTAAACTTAGTATGCCTGTGATGATGTTTTTCTCTCCGATCATATTTTGATGCAAGATTCTACCATTCCCCTATTTATTTTCTTTTGATGAACCTTGGTCAATTTCGGACCTTGGCTTAAAACCGCGATTTGCGTGCGATATGTATACGGGGGAATTATGGGATTATTGCCTATATGAATATAATGGAATTTATTGGCAACATGAAATTGGATATTATCATTGCATTTGCAAGTTTGGGCTTGATATGTAAATTTTGGTATAATCTTGTTATGAGGAAATTTGCATAAATATTATATGCATGGAATTTGGCATAAACTTGGATCTATGTAATGTAACATGTAAATCAAATATTATCATACCTATGACATTGAAACTATTGTTAATGGCCAAGGACTATGACTAAGAACATGCCTATGACTATGACTAAGAACATGCCTATGACTATGACTAAGAACATGCCTATGACTATGACTGAGTACGCAAGACTATTGCCTTTAAGTATGACAAGGACAATTGTGGTGGATATGAACATATAAACTTGGGACTTTTATGAATAACAATATTATGGATCTTGGCCATTAACAATATTGTGAATTAGGGAATCATCTTGAGTTTACCATGTTAAAACTAAATCTAAATTATTAATTTAGATCTTAGTATGCTCACTATGACATCGCGGTTATGAATCTTCTGTTTAGGCTATAACATATTATGATGCAAATTTGGGTAGGTCTACTCTAGATCCAAACTATGTTGACATTTAAATTGATATTCAAGTCTAAATTATCATTTATGCCTATTATGCTAAGATTAGAATGTTTGGGACTATCACCTTATGCCATGACTATCACCTTATCTTGCTAGATTTGAAAACCTATTATACCAGTAATGTTACGACCTATTATCTCAAGTTATATCATGCTAGATTTATCACCTTATGCTCGTTCTTTTGCCTATCATAGTCTTGATATTATTCCCTTTATTTTCAGATTTAGATTTACTTATAATTTAGATCGATTCACGTTTACATGCGATGGGAATACGACTTGGGTAGATTAGGCAAAAACATGAATTGGTTATGAACATGAACCATGAACTAGATAATAGGCATAAGTTGAAACATGAAACTTGACATGAAAACTCGCTTAGAAACTTGACACGAACTTGACATGAAAATTGAACATGGACATGACACTAGAATGAACTTGAAAATGGCCAACTCGAGGTTGGATTGAGTTTGCAGTGTAAATCTGCCCGGAACCGCCCGGCGAATCCAGTGATTGCAAACAATAGGATCCAATGTGGGTAGTTGGTCATATCGCGCTTTAAACCCGAGGTTAGACTAGGTTGTGGTATAAACCTGCCCGGACCCGCCCGGCGTAACCAGTAACCACAACAAAGTCTAATGTGAGAGGTTGGGGTGCATTAATGAATTAATGCCACATGATAGGGTTAAGTCATGAACATGAAAGACAACACTTAACCAACTTGAAACATGATTTGATAGGGTTAAGTCATGAACCGCTTGAATATACTTAACCAACTTAACACGATGATTTGATAAGGTTAAGTCGCGAACCGCTTGAATATACTTAACCAACTTGACACATGATTAGTAGGGCTAAGTCATGAACTTGAACGACAACACTTAGCCAATTTAACATGACACGTAGACGGGTTAAGTCACGAACTTGGATAGCCACGCTTAACCAACTTGACATGCTGGACAGATAAGGTTAAGTCTCGAACTTTAATGACAACACTTAACCTGCTGAACGGAAACCCTAGTTACGCGGTCCATTTCAGCAGTAACCCACTAGGACGTATCATGATACCCTAGGAACTAGGCTAGGGTGGGGCACGATTACTGGGCTGATTGTAAGCGACCAGAATGACGTCTGAGTAGGTGCGCCATTGTAGGTTCAAACGGACTATGGTCGTGCACATCGTCCGGAGTTGAAAAAGTAGTTATGGGCACCAGTAGGTTTACACTGTGCGTGCTTGATTTGTGTCAGTGGTTGACAGCCTAAGGCTTGATACACCCTAGTGTGGACCTAGCACAGGTGACTACATTTCGTGATTGGGCCGTATGACACCGATACACGATGAGCTAGGACTTGTAGGGAGCCGATCGATTAATAGATCGTTACGTAGTTGTTAGACAGGTAGCATAATCCCTAGTGGTCCTAGGTGGCGTAAACCCTAGTCGAATCTAGAAAACGTTCAATAGGTAGCATAATCCCTAGCGGTCCTAGGTGGTATAAATCCTAATTGAACATGCGGTTGTTCATGATAAGGAAACCTAGCCAGATCGAGGGTGGCAGTCCATACGATTTCAAGACTGATGGCGCTACGTTGAAGTAGTATAGAATTATGTGACGAAGCCTGTACGATATACGATAAGGGACTGTACATATACATGGAAAAGATGACACAGGTTGGGATACTAATACGATGGTGCAGAGAAAATAGACATCATAGAACATGGGATACTTGATGGGAACCTTGCGATGTGATACTTTGTAGGAACCTTGTGATGTTACTTATGGGATGTTATACTTGATTCATCGTGCTCATAGTTTATCTTGTTACATTAGTTTATCTCGTTAGTGTAGTCTATCTTGTTATCTTAGTTTATCTTGCCTACCTTGTCATCATGCTTATGTTTACTTTCAGTTTGTTCATGCCATGTTATCTTTACCTATTTTTATACTGAAAGTCACTAGGACTTACTCAGTCTTTATGACTGACCTGTTTTGTTTCGCCTCTTTTTCTTCCGTGTCCCCCCCAGGTTCACAGGGTGGGAATACAGCTTAGTTCGGATCTTACCAAGCTCCAAGGCTTTTTCATGTATGGCTTGGATTTCTCTGGGCTATGGCTTGCTTTGCTTTATTGGGGAATATTACAGTTTGTTTTTATGCTTCTTTGTTTTTGAGCAAGACAGATCTTTTAACTATGTAATTGGGTATTGGAAGTTGATGGGCTTTTATTGTAAACATTTATATTTAATAAATGATTTGAAGTACTTCCACTTTACTTTCCGCTATTTTATATATGTCTGTCTTGTAATATTTCTGTTCCAGTACCCATAATGCTCCATTGAAGTTAAGGCATTCCCTTTGTGAGTGACCCTAGCGGATGTGGGGTGTTACATTTGGTATCAGAGCAGAAGGTTACCAAACTGGGCAAAAGTTTTCAAAAACCTTCTGAAATTATTTTCAAAACGTTTACAAAGAAGCATATTTTTAAGAAAATTTTGTTTTGATTAAAAGGCATATTCCCCAAAGCCATATGCACTATATTTTGATTCTCCCTTGAAATCTCTTCTCTCTCTTTTCACCATAGTTACGTAGGCATCCGACACGTGTCGAAGGGCAAAGGAGTGCCCAACCTCCATCTGTAGCAGCAGAAGTTTCATCTGCGTCTAATCTTATTTCAAGCTGTGTAGAAATGTCGTGCGTTGGAGGTAGCTTCGAGAGACTTGTCAACAAACTATACAAGGATAGTAAGAACAAGAAACTAGTTGTTATCGCTTAATCCACGAAGGAGGAAAAAGGCGAAAGGAAAGAGGCCAAAGCGAAAGAATAGTAGAACCCATGACAAGAGAGTATCTTTAGTATGGTAAAAAGGGATATGTAGTTAAGTATAAGACAAGGACAAGGGCAAAAGGCAAGATCGTCGAGAGGGCAATTGTATACCTAAGAGAGGTGGTAACGTTTAGATTTTCTTTTCTATCATCCCGCTAGAACTTTGTTTTTGTACATCGCATCCTTTTAATTCTGCTTCGATAGTTGAGTCTCTGCACCTTAGTACTAGCATAGTAGAGGATCCCATTTTTGTCTCAAATCCTGTTGGGGAATCGGCTCATTTATTCATGACTTGTTAGGATTTGAGAATGCTTATGCTAAGTGTTGAGTTTAGAAGTAATGTTTATGTTTTGGGCTATGGGTTGATCCTAGCGATGAAGAGGTTATCCATTAAGGGTGCCATTCTCGGTTTCGAAAGGAGGGTAGTTAGACTCTTGACTTGCCTCAGTAATACCCTCGAAGTCTCGAGTAACCTTTAGGGTTCTGTCATGGTTAGTTACCTAGAATCTCTTGATACATTAGTTGATCCGCTCGAGTAGTGTTCGCCACCTAGGGCGGATGGATCATTTCGCTTATGCATGAGTTGTAGAGAATCACCTTAGTAAGTGAACGAGATCCAAGATTCACTAGTGAATTTTGGAGAGCTTGCATGAAACCATGAGTACGCAGTTATGTTTGAGCCAAGTATACTAGAAGGAGAATAAGTGAAAATGGAACGAGAGGCAACAGTGAAATAGGTTCCAACTCATATTTTGGAAACAAGAATTAAGAAGCTACAGGGTCATGAAGTTAAAAGATGGTCAAGGCACAATGGAATTAAGCTCAAGGAAATACAACTTGGAAGATTGAAGACTGGACACGCGCATCATATCTCTTCTTAAGAGTATATCCTTTATCCTTGGTTTTCCTATAGAGCTTACTTGGATGCTATCTTTTAGGTATATCCTCTCGGTCCTATCCTCAATCTTGTTTCTGTTGCAAACCCCATAAGGAGTTTGTCTCGCTTATTTTCTCGATCCTATCTTGGGAACCTTAGGTAGAACCCTATGGGTGTAAACATGTGTTTGAGACATGTTATGGTTGATGGTTGCAAGTGGTTGCAAGTGGTTGCTAGTGGTTGCTCGTGGATGCATGAACACACATTAGGCACTAGATCGACTCAGTCACATCTCATGTTGCATTTGCATGAGTGTTTATACTTATTTATGGATGAAATTGAATGTGTTATCATGTGAATGTTGCATATGGATGAATGTTTGTGCACACATATAGTGTTTATGTGACTAGGACTATTTGCATACATGTTGGACTCATGGCACTAAACATATTTTGCATCTAGAAGATCAATCAGGCCTGATCATTTACATTAGATAAGGAACATATACACACACTACTTGCATATGTTCATACAACATTAGAAATCGTTTAAGGACAATGATTGCTAGTGGGTGATGTTTTGAGAAGATGGATGATGGATGGTAGGACACATTCTTCTTAACTTGAAGATTTCGGGGACGAAATCCTTTAAAGAAGGGAGAATGTAACAACCCGAATTTTAACAACATGTGAAAACAAGAATTCAAGGTACAATTAAAAATGAAATAAAATATATGAAAATATGTTTAGATAGGTAAATAATGGTGATGCATAAGGAGAATTAATTAATACATGGAAGAGAAGAAAAATTAGTTCGGTAACGGTGTGTGTAACGGAAAAGATAGTAAAATAAGGATAATTAATTTAAGAATCAGGAATTAGGTAAAATGGACCGAAAAAAATACGCGAAATAGAGTCCGAGTTTTCGAAAATCGGAGTCTGTATGACCAAGATATGGCCAAAACAAGTTTCAGAAGACTTTCTGGCAGACAGAACCGAGTCGACCCTAGAGTCGACCTCCCCAGGCCAGGTCGACCCTAGAGTCAACCCTAGAGTCGACCCCCCCCTGTACAGGTCGACCTGGTCGGCCTGGTTTGGCCCAGAACCCATTTTTGAAGCCCGGTATGTTTTTTGATGGTCCGGATTGACTCTGGGGTTGATCTTATGGCCTAAATGAGTTTCCTACACCTATAAAATAACACCCAGACCTAGCCTATCTCACACAAATCATTCTTACACCGTTATGCTGCTAAAATCCCTCTTGAGCCATGGCCGCCGCCTCCAAATTAAAGCTTAAGCGTTCAAACTCAAATCAAATTAAAGATCAATGCTTCTACAGCAAATTCAAGAGGATAGATCAATGACACTGCAACTTTCTACGACAAATTCACTTCTTAATTCGCTAGCCATGCTCTGTAAGTTCTAGTTGCTTTCCGATTTAAATATTTAAATATAATATGGCATTGAATTAAAGTGAAATTGGATCTAAGTATGTTTATCGATCCAGATTTATTTCTGTTGTTTCTTGAATCTTGAGTTTTTGACTTGTCTATCTTTATTCTCATGACAAGTTCATAATCTATTCAGCCTGTTGTAATCTTAGTATGCCTGTGATGATGTTTTTCTCTCCGATCTTATTTTGATGCAAGATTCTACCTTTCCCCTATTTATTTATTTTTGATGAACCTTGGTCAATTTCGGACCTTGGCTTAAAACGGCGATTTGCGTGCGATATGTATACGGTGGAATTATGGGATTATTTCCTATATGAATATAATGGAATTTATTGGCAACATGAAATTGGATATTATCATTGTATTTGCAAGTTTGGGCTTGATATGTAAATTTTGGTATATTCTTGTTATGAGGAAATTTGCATAAATGTTATATGCATGGAATTTGGCATAAACTTGGATCTATGAAATGTAACATGTAAATCAATTATTATCATACCTATGACATTGAAACTATTGTTAATGGCCAAGGACTATGACTTAGAACATGCCTATGACTATGACTAAGAACATGCCTATGACTATGACTAAGAACATGCCTATGACTATGACTAAGAACATGCCTATGACTATGACTGAGTACGCAAGACTATTGCCTTTAAGTATGACAAGGACAATTGTGGTGGATATGAGCATATAAACTTGGGACTTTTATGAATAACAATATTATGGATCTTGGCCATTAACAATATTGTGAATTAGGGAATCATCTTGAGTTTACCGTGTCAAAACTAAATATAAATTATTAATTTAGATCTTAGTATGCTCACTATGACATCGCGGTTATGAATCTTCTGTTTAGGCTATAACATATTATGATGCAAATTTGGGTAGGTCTGTTCTAGATCCAAACTATGTTGACATTTAAATTGATATTCAAGTCTAAATTGTCGTTTATGCCTATTATGCTAAGATTAGAATGTTTGGGACTATCACCTTATGCCATGACTATCACCTTATCTTGCTAGATTTGAAAACCTATTATACTAGTAATGTTACGACCAATTATCTCAAGCTATATCAAGCTAGATTTATCACCTTATGCTCGTTCTTTTGCCTATCATAGTCTTGATATTATTCCCTTTATTTTCAGATTTAGATTTACTTATAATTTAGATCGATTCACGTTTACATGCGATGGGAATACGACTTGGGTAGATTAGGCAAAAACATGAATTGGTTATGAACATGAACCATGAACTAGATAATAGGCATAAGTTGAAACATGAAACTTGACATGAAAACTCACTTAGAAACTTGACACGAACTTGACATAAAAATTGAACATGGACATGACATTATAATGAACTTGAAAATGGCCAACTCGAGGTTGGATTGAGTTTGTAGTGTAAATCTGCCCGGAACCACCCGGCGAATCCAGTGACTGCAAACAATAGGATCCAATTTGGTGAAACGACCCGAACTCCCCGGGTCTCCGAAGAGGAGAGAAAGCACGGATTGTTTTGAGAACACGACACAATAGAACGCACACGGAAGAACATTTCATTGTATATTACAACAATGCATCAGATTACAAGAATATATAGAGTACAAATGAATATTACACAGAAATATCAGAGATTTAAATTACATTTAAGTACATAGCGGCGGAAAATAATAAAATACACAACTAGAATGAGATATACGGATACAAAGCTTTCCGGATATCGTTCCAGCTGTAAACCAGGATCCTGTGAATATAAATCTGCAAAACCAAAACTACTAGCTGCCCGTGTCAAAATAAGGGCTCCCAGAGTTTAGGTTAAAACAATAAACTCCAGGTCAGTCATATTACTGGTGTGAGAACTAAAACAGTTATTATTCTTTATTTTAAAGTTAGGTAAATCCAGGGACCACGCCGTATAACACGGAACGGGTTTCCTCCCAAGAATACCAGTGCATAAAACAGACAGCGCAATGCTAAATAAAGAAAGATGAAGCTATTATAAGACCCAGTTCCCATCACACAATGCAACGCAAGCCGGAGGATAAGATTTTTACCTTATAATAGCCAAGAATGCTTGATACGTTTAAAACAAATCATTTGATACTATTATAAGTGCATAGTGTATAAAACAACTTCAAATCATAAGTATCAATCATAGGCTACATGAGCGTCCCATGCCACTATGTTGCCATATATAGGTTTACAAATAAAACTGCAAAGTCACGTATTTGGAAATTGGATTTCCATCTATGAACTGAGGCTAGGTATCGTCCTCACCATCTTCAAGACTCTCTAGCCCGAGCCCCAGGGTCAGAGCGCATCGACCCTTGGATCGTCAGGGCCGGTCCACCGATGTGGATTAAAATGCCTGAACACTGCGTTTCCCCGCCCTTTGGGGCGTAAATGAGCCAACGAATGGCTCCATCGGACCCGGATCGTCCAATCAAACCGAGGCGCCTCGCAAACGCAACAACCACACAGGTGAAAATTATATAAATGTCAGGGCTAGTAGGTCACTGACACCACCCTAGCTAGAAAGAAACGCATGCCCTCCCTGAGGTCCTCTCCCGTTTTTGGTTCACAACCGGGGTGCGAAACTCGCGAAGTAAACGTTACACAAAGCTACGCCACAAAGGCCGTGCTTCGATCATCACCACAAGACTTTGCTTTTCAACAGAAGCCTTGATCAATTGCCACTTAGGCATGCCACACAGGCAATTCACTCCATGCGTTTGATATCCACCAATATATAACCCCTGAGCTCGTACGTCTCAGAGAAGGGCGTTTAGCAAGAGAATAAATTCTCCGCCGCCAAACAGATATATATTTAATAGAGATCAATCACACGGACTAAAATCCAATGTCAGACACACAGTCCATTTACAAGTCCGTTCTGGGTCTGAACGAAACCGGAGGCACCTAGTACCCCGCATATCCATCGATCTCCAAATACGTCTGGACAATCAACAACTGTTTCCATCTTCTTGGGTGTACATCCCAATAAAGATCCTCAGTAATCACCCAAACGACGTGAAGACCTCCGGTCTTCGACCACCGTCTTCATCTTCGACTTATCGTCGTATCAGTTATTCAGAATGGGTTAAACCCGGTCTTTCCGAATAACTCGCGCATATTTTAAATAAGTGTTACACAAACACAACATACGCCTCATTCCAATTCATCAGTCACTAACCATAAATTAATCAAGAGAATAATTTCCCAAATATTAACCCCGAAGGCCGAAACCAACATCAGATCAATATCCAGAAAACCATTCTGCTTAGCTAACCGACAGTTAGTTTCTAAATTTCACATTCATAGGGAAAGGTTCCCATTAATTTTTATCAAAGATAAATTCCTTGAATTTATTCTTTAATCTATTTTTGAATTTTGATTCAACTAGTCGGGATTAACGGACCTTACCGAAGTAATCATTTGTTTTAATTTCCCAATCCCAACCTATTCATCCTATGAAGTAAAACTGGTAATACTTCATATCTAACACCACAGTGTTATCGGTAAATTCAATTACCCTTTCACGTTCAAATCTAATTAAAGATTTTACTATCGCCTGGAGTAAAACTGGTGATACTCCATTCTCGATCTTTTCAATCTAATTAAAGATTCATTAAAACTCCACTTAGTTTTAATCGTTAACTGGGTTAAAGAATTAGTGTCGTTTAAAACACGGTTCACGATAAACCCAAAACCACATTTCATTAATTATCGGGTTAAAGAACAAGTGTTATTTAGAACACTGTTCACGATAAACCCAAAAATCAATATCAATTCAATTAAATATTATTTAATTGGTACACTTCATTAAATCTAAATAAAAAGATTTAATCTT
The DNA here is from genome assembly GCA_030737875.1 of Allium sativum. Taxonomy (NCBI): domain Eukaryota; kingdom Viridiplantae; phylum Streptophyta; class Magnoliopsida; order Asparagales; family Amaryllidaceae; genus Allium; species Allium sativum. The sequence continues at coordinate 889,317,457 of CM060920.1, forward strand.
TTCTCAATTGGGTTCAAGAACAGTGTTAGTCAAGACACCATTCACGACAAACCCAAATCCCATTTGATATTAAATACAAGGCTCTGAATAGAAAATATATCGGCTTATATTCAATATCGAATTCTACGACCAACAGATATCGTATTGGGAATAACGATATATATATATATATCTATATCTTTCAAATTTCCATAACAACATCTGTATAATCACGAAATCCAACATCGAAATATTCCAAAGGCAATTTCGATTCAAATCCATTCCAATGCAATAGATGGAAATTCTGGTTATTTTCAAAACCATTTCAAATTCAATTTATTTATTTAAAAATAAATAGAATTAAAAATCTAGTTCAAAACTAGTTCATTTCGATAAAAATCTATTTTTATCTTTTCAAATATGGAGTTTTTCATCCCAATTTTTCCCAAATCATTTCTTATGATTTTACACAAATTATTAATATTTTTAATAATTTTATCAAGGCCTGTACAGTCGATTTCCATCAACGGCCATCGAACTGCACTTACAACGACCTTTTTCAAATTTGATTTGGACATAATTCCAAATCCAACCATTAGATTTCTAATTTCTAACATTCATTAGAAAGCTCTTTTCGATACGAACCCAACGGTTCCGGTTTCAGGAGAATCCGACGGTCGGATCTCCCGTAATATCCGTTCGAAGTCAATGGTCAAAATTCGCGAACTGCCGCGGCGCGGCGCGTTCTATTCAGGCCATTATATTATATATATAATATATACTTCGTCGATTTCAGTTCAAAACGTGCTTTATAAATCGTTTTAAATTCATTTTCAAAACGGTTTCAACTTCATATTCAATTTTCAAATCAAAATTGAATATTCCAATTTAAATTCATTTTAAATTCATTTCAAATTGATTTCAATTCAAATTGATTTCTAATTCAATTTCAGTTCGTGTTTAATTAGAATTCATTTCTATTCAATTTCAATTCGAATTCATTTATATTCAATTTCAATTCGAATTTATTTATATTCAATTCTATTTCAAAATATCAGATTTTGAAATCACTTTCGATATTCATTATAAAATGAATAAAATCGATATAAATGTCGTTCACGTCAAAATGGCGTCAATCTAATCAATACGGCTTCATATATTCCTATTTTCAAATATTCTATTTCAAATATTTCTTTTTCAAATATTTCTATTTTAAAACTTGAATGAGGCCCAATCAATTACCATATAATGTTAATTATATGGATTTTCTACAACACATGTATATATCAACAATGATGAGTAATCAACCATCATTCAAAGTGCATTCTACACTGTATAAGCATCAAATATAAATATTCAACGCTTATAACAGCCTGTCAATCAATTGATCGACATACAACTAAACAATCGGGATTAGTGTACGTCAAATATCATCCCAATACCCGTGTGGGGTTTCGAGTAATCAAATACAGATTTTTATTTGTGCAGTTTGGCGATGTGTAAAATTTATCGTCCCAATCAATGTCCTTCAAATAGGTGTACATAAACACACCGTCCGGTTTGTAAATGAATATTTATTCATTCACATTCACGTTAAAAATTATATTTTTAACGATCAAACTATTTTATTCAACCTATGAATATTTTATTCGGTTCATTTATTAAATAAAATGTTATCTTTATTTTTCTAACTTATTTTTAGAAAATTTCGGCGGCATAACGGTACGATACTAGAAACGGGACAAGGCCTAGCCTTATCCCCAGTCTTATGATGGCCCACGCCATTCACACATCAATCAAATCAATTTCATTTCACCAAACAATTCAATTCCACTCTAATAATCTAACCAACTACACAACCAAACAATTTAACAAACAAGCCATCCATGGTCTGTGGATGACAGGTGTCGGGTGCTACTAAACACCGTCTGCATCCTAGCATATATATATATATATATATATATATATAACTAGAAAAAGAAATTTTGAGTGAGCAGTTCTCACCAATAGCTATCCCAGTTCCACGACTCTTCTTTCATAGAAATCTTCGTCATTCTCTACATATGTTAAAATCGAATTTTTACTTTACTATTCCATATATAAAAATCGAATTTTTACTTCACTATTCCATATATAAAAATCGAATTTTTACTTCGCTATTCAATATAGAAAAATCGAATTTTTACTTCGCTATTCAATATATAAAAATCGAATTTTTACTTTGCTATTCAATATAGAAAAATCGAATTTTTACTATGTTATTCAATATAGAAAAATCGAATTTTTACTATGCTACTCAATATATAAAAATCGAATTTTTACTTCGCTATTCAATATAGAAAAATCGAATTTTTATTATGTTATTCAATATAGAAAAATCGCTACTTTATATATAAAAAGTATATTTTTATCATGAAGCTATTTATATAAAAATCCGAACTTTTCTATGTAATTTTCTATATATAGATCTGATCTTTGCTACTGATAAAAATCATATCTTTCTATATTTTCAAAATCAGGTTTTAAAACAACTTTATTTCTATTTAAAATCTGAGTTTAAAAATAATTTTCTTTCATAAAAAAAAACCGAATTGCTTTAAATAGATAATTAAAAATAAATAACAAAACAAAAAGATAAAGGGAAAAACTTACATTTCGAACGGGAGTTTCCAGAGGGAGGGGGGTATTTCACCATCGCGCTCACGTGCAGAGGAGGCGGAGGGGCTGCGTCGGAACCGCAGGTGGCGGCCTGGTCGGGGGCGTCGGCCTCAGGCGATGGCGCTGCCTTTGGGTTGCGCCGGTTTTCTATTCAGGTTTGGGGGGGCACTAATTTGGGCGTGGGGTCCTTCATCAGAGGGAGAGGAGGAAGAACGGGAGGGGGGGTCGAGGCTGAGGCGCGGCGGCTCCTGGAGGGTGGGGCGGCGGCGAAACCAAGGGCGGCGGTTGTTTTTTTCTTTTTCTTTTTTTTTCGTTTTCTGATTTTTAACGTGGGGGGGGGGGGGGGGTTGAGAGAAAATATAGAGGGGAGAGGTTTGTTTTACTATTATTTAATTTCAAAAAGTTGACTTTTACATACGACTTCTAAACGAGGCCCACCGCCTGTCGTCCACAGCTAATTACCCCCATTCCGAACACAATGGTATATGTATCGTAAGCTGATTCGATCGTTTCGATCAGTTTTCGTCAAAATCAACATATAACTCTATACATTGAATTTGAACACGCATTTCAATTTACCGGGGTCACATACTAACTCTATAAATCCCAGAAAAATATTTTCTAGCTTCGTATTGACGATACGGTCCTAACAAAACTAGTTCCGTCGAATTCTGAGACCGTTGGAAAAATGGCCATTTTCCAGTCGATTAAAATCAACTGAAACTGGTCAAACACGTTTTCTTTTGCCACGCTCACATATTAATTCGAAAAATTACGAAATTTGAAAACTACCAATAACTTTACATCACAGATCCAACAAAAGTGGTTTCGTCGAAATCCGAGGTCGTTTGCAAAATCTCCATTTTTAAGGGCCTGAATTCCATAGCGACTATTCAGAATTTTCAACTGGACATATCTTTTGATTCCCGCTATGAAATTTTGATTTTTCGGATTCGTTGGAAAGATATTATCAATTAGATCCTATTATTTTTGGTTTCACACAAATCCGGATTGTTTTGCACCCGGTACATTCAATTGAAGTTTGAAATCGAATTCTCGAACTACCGCGCCATTTTCAATTCTAATTATAATTATATATAATTATTTATATTCTAACGACGGCGTATATAATATATACGATCGAATTCAATTCAAAATAAATTTCTCGTCGATATTATTTAAAATAATCTATATTAAATAATCAAAATTCGCTAAAATTGCCTAAATAAAAATTTTAAACTGGCCCAGATTTTCGGGTTGTTACAATCTCCCCCACTTAAAACTTTTCGTCCCCGAAAAGGAACAAAGTCGAAAGTGGTTTAATTAATCAACTCTACATTCGATCTGGCTTCCATTCTCCAACTTTTCAGTTTCTGAGAATTTTCAAATTCTTCAAAAATTTGGCTAACACCCTAAATTTTCGAAAAATTTCGCCATAACCTCCCCTGCACCGGGAGCCAGGGGAAAATCCCGAAATTGCCATACAGGCCTTCTGATCTCAAAAAGAAAAAGAAAAATCCAAGCGGCTAGCCAATCGGCTCATAAAATCATCATCACCCAAACAAAGCAGTAAATTATATAGTAAACATGTACCAATTTGTCGGGCAAACAAATTTTATTCTCTGCTCTAGCCTCCTTACTATGACCTGTTCAATGTAAGTACAAGTATATACAAGCAAATGCGACTAATTTTCAATACAATTTAATGTTTGATATAATTAGGCGTAATGGTTCAACATTTTAATTAATCAAACTATAATCAAACAACACAATCATCAATCAATTAGCTGATTAGCTTTTGAAATTCATAACTTTGATAAATAGTCTAAAAATCAGATTTTTGATGCAGAATCACAACAATAAGCCCTATCTAATTTTGGTTCTCACACCAGTCAATAGGAAGTATATAGATATTACACGTTCGTCACTCGAATATAAATTCTGAAGATGATATATCAATCATCAGAATCACACCCGGGTGACTAGAGTGTAACTCTATATCTATCCAATATATCAAAACTTCGAATACACGCTAGCTAGGCGCATACGCAAAATCTTTATATATTGGATTGTCCTAATCAATATGAAATAAACAATCAAATACAAATAATTGATTTTAAATTTTCAAAACAAATTCATTTCATTTTAAAAATATACTCTTCATACTCGTCCTAGGATACTACTGATCCTATCTCTAACGAGTCACTCTCATTGGATATTACTAATCCAACATCTGATGAATTCTTTCGTATGGTTCTAATGTGCCTTATTCTCTGAGCTTTGTAAACCAAAGCTCTGATACCACGATGAAACGACCCGAACTCCCCCGGTCTCCGAAGAGGAGAGAAAGCACGGATTGTTTTGAGAACACGACACAATAGAACGCACACGGAAGAACATTTCATTGTATATTACAACAATGCATCAGATTACAAGAATATACAGAGTATAAATGAATATTACACAGAAATATCAGAGATTTAAATTACATTTAAGTACATAGCAGCGGAAAATAATAAAATACACAACTAGAATGAGATATACGGATACAAAGCTTTCTGGATATCGTTCCAGCTGTAAACCAGGATCCTGTGAATATAAATCTGCAAAACCAAAACTATTAGCTACCCGTGTCAAAAAAAGGGCATCCTGAGTTTAGGTTAAAACAATAAACTCCAGGTCAGTCATATGACTGGTGTGAGAACTAAAACAGTTATTATTCTTTATTTCAAAGTTATGTAAATCCAGGGACCACGCCGTATAACACGGAACGGGTTTCCTCCCAAGAATACCAGTGCATAAAACAGACAGCGCAATGCTAAATAAAGAAAGATGAAGCTATTATAAGACCCAGTTCCCATCACACAATGCAACGCAAGCCGGAGGATAAGGTTTTTACCTTATAATAGCCAAGAATGCTTGATACGTTTAAAACAAATCATTTGATACTATTATAAGTGCATAGTGTATAAAACAACTTCAAATCATAAGTATCAATCATAGGCGACATGAGCGTCCCATGCCACTATGTTGCCATATATAGGTTTACAAATAAAACCGCAAAGTCACGTATTTGGAAATTGGATTTCCATCTATGAACTAAGGCTAGGGATCGTCCTCACCGTCTTCGAGACTCTCTAGCCCGAGCCTCAGGGGCAGAGCGCATCGACCATTGGATCGTCAGGGCCGGTCCACCGATGTGGATTAAAATGCCTGGACACTGCGTTTCCCCGCCCTTTGGGGCGTAAATGAGCCAACGAATGGCTCCATTGGACCCGGATCGTCCGATCAAACCGAGGCGCCTCGCAACAGCAACAACCACACAGGTGAAAAGTATATAAATGTCAGGGCTGGTAGGTCACTGACACCACCCTAGCTAGAAAGAAACGCATGCCCTCCCTGAGGTCCTCTCCCGTTTTTGGTTCACAACCGGGGTGCGAAACTCGCGAAGTAAACGTTACACAAAGCTACGCCACAAAGGTCGTGCTTCGATCATCACCACAAGACTTTGCTTTTCAACAGAAGCCTTGATCAATTGCCACTGAGGCATGCCACACAGGCAATTCACTCCATGCGTTTGATATCCATCAATATATAACCCCTGAGCTCGTACGTCTCAGAGAAGGGCGTTAAGCAAGAGAATAAATTCTCCGCCGCCAAACAGATATATATTTAATAGAGATCAATCACACGGACTAAAATCCAATGTCAGACACACAGTCCATTTACAAGTCCGTTCTGGGTCTGAACGAAACTGGAGGCACCTAGTACCCCGCATATCCATCGATCTCCAAATACGTCTGGACGATCACCAACTGTTTCCATCTTCTTGGGTGTACATCCCAATCAAGATCATCAGTAATCACCCAAACGACGTGAAGACCTCCGGTCTTTGAACACCGTTTTCATCTTTGACTTATCGTCGTATCAGTTATTCAGAATGGGTTAAACCCGGTCTTTCCGAATAACTCGCGCATATTTTAAATAAGTGTTACACAAACACAACATATGCCTCATTCCAATTCATCAGTCACTAACCGTAAATTAATCAAGAGAATAATTTCCCAAATATTAACCCCGAAGGCCGAAACCAACATCAGATCAATATCCAGAAAACCATTCTGCTTAGCTAACCGACAATTAGTTTCTAAATTTCACATTCTTAGGGAAAGGTTCCCATTAATTTTTATCAAAGATAAATTCCTTGAATTTATTCTTTAATCTATTTTGGAATTTTGATTCAACTAGTCGGGATTAACGAACCTTACCGAAGTAATCATTTGTTTTAATTTCCCAATCCCAACCTATTCATCCCATGAAGTAAAACTGGTAATACTTCATATCTAACACCACAGTGTTATCGGTAAATTCAATTAACCATTCACGTTCAAATCTAATTAAAGATTTAACTATCCCCTGGAGTAAAACTGGTGATACTCCATTCTCGATCTTTTCAATCTAATTAAAGATTCATTAAAACTCCACTTAGTTTTAATCGTTTACTGGGTTAAAGAATTAGTGTCGTTTAAAACACGGTTCACGATAAACCCTAAACCACATTCCATTAATTATCGGGTTAAAGAACAAGTGTTATTTAAAACGCTGTTCACGATAAACCCAAAAATCAATATCAATTCAATTAAATATTATTTAATTGGTACACTTCATTAAATCTAAATAAAAAGATTTAATCTTTTCTCAGTTGGGTTCAAGAACAGTGTTAGTCAAGACACCATTCACGACAAACCCAAATCCCATTTGATATTAAATACAAGGCTCTGAATAGAAAATATATCGGATTATATTCAATATCGAATTCTACGACCAACAGATATCGTATTGGGAATAACGATATATATATCTATATCTTTCAAATTTCCATAACAACATCTGTATAATCACGAAATCCAACATCGAAATATTCCAAAGGCAATTTCGATTCAAATCCATTCCAATGCAATAAATGGAAATTCTGGTTATTTTCAAAACCATTTCAAATTCAATTTATTTACTTAAAAATAAATAGAATTATAAATCTAGTTCAAAACTAGTTCATTTCGATAAAAATCTATTTTTATCTTTTCAGATATGGAGTTTTTCATCACAATTTTTCTCAAATCATTTCTTATGATTTTGCGCAAATTATTAATATTTTTAATAATTTTATCAAGGCCTGTACAGTCGATTTCCATCAACGGCCTTCGAACTGCACTTACCGCGACCTTTTTCAAATTTGATTTGGACATAATTCCGAATCCAACCATTAGATTTCTAATTTCTAATATTCGTTAGAAAGCTCTTTTCAATACGAACCCAACGGTTCTGGTTTCAGGAGAATCCGACGGTCGGATCTCCCGTAATATCCGTTCGAAGTCAATGGTCAAAATTCGCGAACTACCGCGGCGCGGCGCGTTCTATTCAAGCCATTATATTATATATATAATATATACTTCGTCGATTTCAGTTCAAAACGTGCTTTATAAATCGTTTTAGATTCATTTTCAAAACGGTTTCAACTTCATATTCAATTTTCAAATCAAAATTGAATATTCCAATTTAAATTCATTTTAAATTCATTTCAAATTGATTTCAATTCAAATTGATTTCTAATTCAATTTCAGTTCGTGTTCAATTCAATTCAATTTCAATTCGAATTCATTTCTATTCAATTTCAATTCAAATTCATTTATATTCAATTTCAATTCGAATTTATTTATATTCAATTCTATTTCAAAATATCAGATTTTGAAATCACTTTCGATATTCATTATAAAATGAATAAAATCGATATAAATGTCGTTCACGTCAAAATGGCGTCAATCTAATCAATACGGCTTCATATATTCCTATTTTCAAATATTCTATTTCAAATATTTCTTTTTCAAATATTTCTATTTTAAAACTGGAATGAGGCCCAATCAATTACCATATAATGTTAATTATATGGAGTTTCTACAACACATGTATATATCAACAACGATGAGTAATCAACCATCATTCAAAGTGCATTCTACACTGTATAAGCATCAAATATAAATATTCAACGCTTATAACAGCCTGTCAATCAATCGATCGACATACAACTAAACAATCGGGATTAGTGTACGTCAAATATCATCCCAATACCCGTGTGGGGTTTCAAGTAATCAAACACAGATTTTTATTTGTGCAGTTGGGCAATGTGTAAAATTTATCGTCCCAATCAATGTCCTTCAAATAGGTGTACATAAACACACCGTCCGGTTTGTAAATGAATATTTATTCATTCACATTCACGTTAAAAATTATATTTTTAACGATCAAACTATTTTATTCAACCTATGAATATTCTATTCGGTTCATTTATTAAATAAAATATTATCTTTATTTTTCTAACTTATTTTTAGAAAATTTCGACGGCATAACGGCACGATTCTAGAAACGGGACAAGGCCTAGCCTTATCCCCGGTCTAGTGAAGGCCCACGCCATTCACACATCAATCAAATCAATTTCATTTCACCAAACAATTCAATTCCACTCTAATAATCTAACCAACTACACAACCAAACAATTTAACAAACAAGCCATCCATGGTCTGTGGATGACGGGTGTCGGGTGCTACTAAACACCGTCTGCATCCTAGCATATATATATATATATATATATATATATATATAACTAGAAAAAGAAATTTTGAGTGAGAAGTTCTCACCAATAGCTATTCCAATTCCACGACTCTTCTTTCATAGAAATTTTTGTCATTCTCTACATATGTAAAAATCGAATTTTTACTTTACTATTCCATATATAAAAATCGAATTTTTACTTCACTATTCCATATATAAAAATCGAATTTTTACTTCGCTATTCAATATAGAAAAATCGAATTTTTACTTCGCTATTCAATATATAAAAATCGAATTTTTACTTCGCTATTCAATATAGAAAATTCGAATTTTTACTATGTTATTCAATATAGAAAAATCGAATTTTTACTATGCTATTCAATATATAAAAATCGAATTTTTACTTCGCTATTCAATATAGAAAAATCGAATTTTTACTATGTTATTCAATATAGAAAAATCGCTACTTTATATATAAAAAGTATATTTTTATCATGAAGCTATTTATATAAAAATCCGAACTTTTCTATGTAATTTTCTATATATAGATCTAATCTTTGCTACTGATAAAAATCATGTCTTTCTATATTTTCAAAATCAGGTTTTAAAACAACTTTATTTCTATTTAAAATCTGAGTTTAAAAATAATTTTCTTTCATTAAAAAAACCGAATTGCTTTAAATAGATAATTAAAAATAAATAACAAAACAAAAAGATAAAGGGAAAAACTTACATTTCGAACGGGAGTTTCCAGAGGGAGGGGGGTATTTCACCATCGCGCTCACGTGCAGAGGAGGCGGAGGGGCTGCGTTGGAACCGCAGGTGACGGCCTGGTTGGAGGCGTCGGTCTCAGGCGATGGCGCTGCCTTTGGGTTGCGCCGGTTTTCTATTCAGGTTTTGGGGGGGCACTGATTTGGGCGTGGGGTCCTTCATCAGAGGGAGAGGAGGAAGAACGGGAGGGGGGTCGAGGCTGAGGCGCGGCGGCTCCTGGAGGGTGGGGCGGCGGCGAAACCAAGGGCGGCGGTTGTTTTTTTCTTTTTCTTTCTTTTTTCGTTTTCTGATTTTTAACGTGGGGGGGGGGGGGGTTTGAGAGAAAATATAGAGGGGAGAGGTTTTTTTTTTATTATTTAATTTCAAAAAGTTGACTTTTACATACGACCTCTAAATGAGGCCCACCGCTTGTCGTCCAATTACCCCCATTCCGAACACAATGGTATATGTATCGTAAGCTGATTCGATCGTTTCGATCAGTTTTCGTCAAAATCAACATATAACTCTATACATTGAATTTGAACGCGCATTTCAATTTACCGGGGTCACATACTAACTCTATAAATCCCAGAAAAATATTTTCTAGCTTCGTATTGACGATACGGTCCTAACAAAACTAGTTCCGTCGAATTCTGAGACCATTGGAAAAATGGCCATTTTCCAGTCGATTAAAATCAACTGAAACTGGTCAAACGCGTTTTCTTTTGCCACGCTCACATATTAATTCGAAAAATTACGAAATTTGAAAACCTAGCAATAACTTTACATCACGGATCCAACAAAAGTGGTTTCGTCAAAATCCGAGGTCGTTTGCGAAATCTCCATTTTTAAGGGCCTGAATTCCATAGCGACTATTCAGAATTTTCAACTGGACATATCTTTTGATTCCCGCTATGAAATTTTGATTTTTCGGATTCGTTCGAAAGATATTATCAATTAGATCCTATTATTTTTGGTTTCACACAAATCCGGATTGTTTTGCACCCGATACATTCAATTGAAGTTTGAAATCGAATTATCGAACTACCGCGCCATTTTCAATTCTATTTATATATATATAATTATTTATATTCTAACGACGACGTATATAATATATACGATCGAATTCAATTCAAAATAAATTTCTCGTCGATATTATTTAAAATAATCTATATTAAACAATCAAAATTCGCTAAAATTGCCTAAATAAAATTTTTAAACTGGCCCAGATTTTCGGGTTGTTACATGTGGGTAGTTGGTCATATCGCGCTTTAAACCCGAGGTTAGACTAGGTTGTGTTATAAACCTGCCCAGACCCGCCCAGCGTAACCAGTAACCACAACAAAGTCTAATGTGAGAGGTTGGGGTGCATTAATGAATTAATGCCACATGATAGGGTTAAGTCATGAACATGAAAGACAACACTTAACCAACTTGAAACATGATTTGATAGGGTTAAGTCATGAACCGCTTGAATATACTTAACACAATGATTTGATAAGGTTAAGTCGCGAACCGCTTGAATATACTTAACCAACTTGACACATGATTAGTAGGGCTAAGTCATGAACTTGAACGACAACACTTAGCCAATTTAACATGACACGTAGACGGGTTAAGTCACGAACTTGGATGGCCACGCTTAACCAACTTGACATGCTAGACAGATAAGGTTAAGTCTCGAACTTTAATGACAACACTTAACCTGCTGGACGGAAACCCTAATTACGCGGTCCATTTCAGCAGTAACCCACTAGGACGTATCATGATACCCTAGGAACTAGGCTAGGGTGGGGCACGATTACTGGGCTGATTGTAAGCGACCAGAATGACGGCTGTGTAGGTGCGCCATTGTAGGTTCAGACGGACTATGGTCGTGCACATCGTCCGGAGTTGAAAAAGTAGGCATGGGCACCAGTAGGTTTACACTGTGTGTGCCTGATTTGTGTCAGTGGTTGACACCCTAGGGCTTGATACACCCTAGGGTGGACCTAGCACAGGTGACTACATTTCGTGATTGGGCGGTATGACACCGATACACGATGAGCTAGGACTTGTAAGGAGCCGATCGATTAATAGATCGTTACGTAGTTGTTAGACAGGTAGCATAATCCTTAGTGGTCCTAGGTGGCGTAAACCCTAGTCGAATCTAGAAAACGTTCAATAGGTAGCATAATCCCTAGCGGTCCTAGGTGGTATAAATCCTAATTGAACACGCGGTTGTGCATGATAAGGAAACCTTGCCAGATCGAGGGTGGCAGTCCAAACGATTTCAAGATTGATGGCGCTACATTGAAGTAGTATAAAATTATGTGACGAAGCCCGTATGATATACGGCAAGGGACTGTACATATACATGGAAAAGATGACACAGGTTGGGATACTAATACGATGGTGCAGAGAAAATAGACATCATAGAAACATGGGATACTTGATGGGAACCTTGCGATGTGATACTTGGTAGGAACCTTGTGATGCTGCTTATGGGATGTTATACTTGATTCATCGTGCTCATAGTTTATCTTGTTACATTAGTTTATCTCGTTAGTGTAGTCTATCTTGTTATCTTAGTTTATCTTGCCTACCTTGTCATCATGCTTATGTTTACTTTCAGTTTGTTCATGCCATGTTATCTTTACCTATTTTTATACTGAAAGTCACTAGGACTTACTCAGTCTTTATGACTGACCTGTTTTGTTTCGCCTCTTTTTCTTCCGTGTCCCCCCCAGGTTCACAGGGTGGGAATACAGCTTAGTTCGGATCTTACCAAGCTCCAAGGCTTTTTCATGTATGGCTTGGATTTCTCTGGGCTATGGCTTGCTTTGCTTTATTGGGGAATACTACAGTTTGTTTTTATGCTTCTTTGTTTTTGAGCAAGACAGATCTTTTAACTATGTAATTGGGTATTGGAAGTTGATGGGCTTTTATTGTAAACATTTATATTTAATAAATGATTTGAAGTACTTCCACTTTACTTTCCGCTGTTTTATATATGTCTGTCTTGTAATATTTCTGTTCCAGTACCCATAATGCTCCATTGAAGTTAAGGCATTCCCTTTGTGAGTGACCCTAGCGGATGTGGGGTGTTACAACATGTATATAACGGCAACGATAAATCATCAATCATCATCCAGAGTGCACCACACAACTGCATAAACATTAAATATAAATAATTAACGCTTACACAGTCTATCATCCCATCGATTGACATACAACTAAACAATCGGGATTAGTGTACGTCAAATATCATCCCAAAACCCGCGTGGGGTTTAAAATCAACAAACACACATTTTATTTGTGCAGTTGGGCGATGTGTAAAATTTATCGTCCCAATCAATATCAGTCAAATCAGTGTATATAAACAAATCGTCCGATGTGTTTATTACTATTTATTTTATATACACGTTAAAAATTATATTTTTAACCATAAAATATTTTCCACTATAAAATATTTTATTCCACTCCACATTACACAATCAAATTTCACAACACAGCAATCAAACAAACAAGTCATCCATGGTCTGTGGACGACGGGTGTCGGGTGCTACTAAGCACCGTCTGCATCCTAGTATATATTTCAAACTAGAAATGAAAATAAAAGTTAGGAGTTCTCACCGACTAGCTAATCCAATACACCGCGACTTTTCATATTAGAAAATCTCGCCGTGCTCGCCTTTTGTCACTTTCGTCGTCCGTGTTCGCTACATATGTAAAAATCACATTTTTATATCGCTACTATATAGATAAAAATTCTATTTTTACAACGGTATTCATATCATATAGATCATATTTTTATCACGCTATTCTCTATATAAAAAATCACATTTTTGCTTCTTCTACATAATAAAAATTATATTTTTATATCTCCTACATAACAAAGATCGATTTTTTTTCTTACTACACATATAAAAATTATATTTTTAACCTTTCTATAGTAAAAAAATCATATTTTTATTCTTTGTATAATATAAAAATCATATTTTTATTCTTTCTATAATATAAAAATCATATTTTTTTTCCTTTCTATAATATAAAAATCATATTTCTATTCTTTCTATAAAATAAAAATCATATTTTTATTCTTTCTATAATATAAAATCATATTTTTATTCTGTCAAAAATCCTAATTTTATTTCAATTAAAAATCTAAACTTTTCTATCTAAATTTCTAAACTTTTCTATGTAAAAAATATAAACCTCCATACAAATAAAATTGGATTTTATATAAAACAAAATAAAACAATAATCAGAAAACTCACTGCGTTCGATCAGAGGAAGGGACGGGTTCGCTGCGGGTGGTGCTCACCGAGGAGCTGGAAATCAGCCCTGGTTCGGAGCAGTTGAAGTGAAGGTGGCGCGTCGGGGCTTCAGGGGAGGGCTGGCTTTGCGAAGGGAGGAAGAGGGAAGAGGAGGAAGGGGAAGAAGAGGAGGCGCCGGTCATAGATGGGGGTAGGTGGTGCGACGTCAGGTTTCAGAGGAGGGCTTGAAGTGACGGTTTTGGTTCAAGGAAGGAGGAGAGAGGGAGGAGGCAAGGTAGCAGCGCCGGTGTTTGGGGAGGGGGCACGGCGGTAGTGGCTTGGAGGCAGGGTGTCGTCACGATTGGGTTCCCTTTTTTTCATTTTAACTGAAGAGAGAGAGAGAGAGAGAGAGAGAGAGAGAGAGAGGGAAAGGGAGTGAGGGTTATATTATAATATATATTTATTTAATTATTTATTTTAAATTCTAAAAAGCAACTTTTTATTTCAACCTCTAAACGAGACCCACCGCCTGTCATCTATAGCTAATTACCCTCATTTCGAACACAAAGGGATATGTATCATAAGCCAGTTTTGCCGTTTCGATCGGTTTTCGTCAAAATCAAAATATAACTCTATATATTGAATTTGAACGCACATTTCACTTAACCGGGGCCACATATTAACTCTAAAAATCCCCGAAAAATATTTTCTAGCTTCGTATTGACGATACGGTCCTAACAAAACTAGTTTCATCAAATTTTGAGATCGTATGAAAAATGGCCATTTTTCCAGTCGATTAAAATTGACTTAAACTGTCCAAACACGTTTAACTTCGCCATGCTCACATATTGCTTCAGAAAATTATGAATTTTGAAACCTAGCAATAACTTGGTATCATGGATCCAACAAATGTGGTTTCGTCGAAAACAGAGGTCGTTTGCAAAATTTCCATTTTTAAGGGCCAGAATTCCACAGCGACTATTCTGAATTTTCAACTGGACATAACTTTTTATCCCCGCTATGAAATTTCAATTTTTCGGATTCATTGGACAGATATTCTCAAATAGATTCGAATATTTTTGGTTTCACTAAAATCCATTTTATTTTGCACCCGGTACATTCATTTGAACTTTGAAATCGTATTATCGAACTACCGCGCCATTTTCAATTCCTTTTATAATTATAAATAATTATTTATATTCTACCGATGATCTATATAAATATATACGTTCTAATTCTATTCAAAATAAATTTCTCATTGTTTTTATTTAAAATAATTCATTTTAAATATTCAAAATTCAATAAAATTGCCAAAATAAATTTTTTAAATTGGCTCGGATTTCCAGGGTATTACATACAAGGCCAGTCCTCTCTTACTTTTGAGGATTAGTATTCCTGAGCACACGTTTCTCGGTCCTATAGGACTTATATCCGAGGCGCCTCACATCCAACAACCACACAGGTAAAAATAATATAAATGTCAGGGCTGGTAGGTCACTGACATCACCCATAGCTAGAAAGAAACGTCGTGCACTCCTTGGGTCCTTATCCCGTTTTTGACTCATACCGAGTTCTGAGGCTCGCGAATTAAGGCCATACACAAAGCTATGTCACATAGGTCATGCTTTGATCATCAACCACAAGACTTTGCTTTTCAACAGAAGCCTTGATCATTTGCCACTTAGGCATGCCACACAGGCAATTCATGTTATGCGATTGATATCCATCAATATATAACCTCTGAGCTCGTACGTCTCAGAGAAGGGCGTTAAGCAAGAGAATAAGTTCTCTGCCGCCAAGCAGATATATGTTTAATAGAAATCAATCACACAGAATAAAATCCAATATCAGAAACACAGTCCATTTACAAGTTCGTTCTGGGTCTGAACGAAACCGAAGGAACCTTATTCCTCGCATATCCATCGATCTCCAAGTACATCTGGACGATCACCAAATGATTCCCTCCTCTTGGGTGTACATCACAATCAAGATCATCAGTAATCATCCAAACGATGTGAAGACCTCCAGTCTTCAACCACCGTCTTCATCGTCGACTTATCGTCGAATCGGTTATTCAGAATGGGTATAAACCCGGTCTTTCCGAATAACCCGCGTATATAATAAACAAGGTTTACACAAACACAACATACACTTCATTCCAATTCAGAATATACTTTTATTCAAATTTTCACATTCTTGGGGAAAGGTTCCCATCAGTTTTATCAAAGATAAATTCTTTTAAATTTATTCTTTAATCTTCCTTTGGATATCATTTCAAACCATGTTAAGGTTTTTCCAAACTAGTCGGGATTAGCGAACCATACCGAAGTAATCATTTATTTTATTTCCCAATACCAACCTTTTCATCCCATGGAGCAAAACTGGTAATACTCCATATCTAACACCACAGTGTTATCGGTAAATATTAATTACCATTTCACATTCAAATCTAATTAAAGATTTAACTATCGCTTTGGAGCAAAATTGGTGATACTCCATTCTCGATCACTTTAATCTAACTAAAGATTCATTAAAACTCCACTTAGTTTTAATCTTCTCAAAAATTAATATCCTGTCTTTAACTGGGTTAAAGAACCAATGTTATCTAAAACACGGTTCACGATAAACCCCAAAAACCAATTTAAATTCAATTCCAATTAAATATTAATTAATAGGACAATTAAACTAAATCTTAATTAAAAGATTTATTCTTTTCTAAATTGGGTTCAAGAACAATGTTATTTAAGACACCATTCACGAAGAACCCAAAATCACATTTGATATTAAATACAAGGCTCTGAATAGAAAATATATCGGCTTATATTCAATATCAAATTCTAAAACCAACAAATACCGTATTGGAAATAACGATATAAATATATCATTCAAATTTCCACAGCCATATCTGTATAATCACGAAATCCAACATCGAAATATTCCGAAGATAATTTCGATTCAAATCCATTCCAATTCACATATTGGAAATTCTAATTATTTTTAAAACCACTTCAAATCCAGTTTATTTATTCAAAAACATTGGATTATAATTCTAGTTCATAACTAGTTCATTTCGATAAAAATATATTTTTATCTTTATAAATGCAGAAATTTTCATCCCAATTCTTTCCAATTCATATACTATGATTTTACACAAATTATTAATATTTTTAATAATTTTATCAAGGACCGTACAGTCAGTTTTCAATAACGGCCACCGAACTGCACTTACAACGACCTTTTCCAAATTTTATTTGGACACAATTCCAAATCCAACTATTAGATTTCAAATTTCAAATATTCATTCGAAAGCTCTTTTCTATATGAACCTAATGGTTCCGGTTTCGGGATAATCCGACGGTCGGAACTCCTGCAACGTCAATTCGAAGTCAATGGTCGAAATTCCCAAACTGCCACGGCACGGCGCGTTCTATTCAGGCCATTTAATATATATAATATATATACTTCATTGATTTCAGTTCTAAACGTATTTTATAAATCGTTTAAACTTCGTTTTCAAAACAATTTCAAATTCATATTTAATTTCAAATCAAAATTGAATATTCCATATCATTAATATATAAATGATAATATTTTCAAAATATTAGATTTTGAAATCACTTCCTTTTCTATATTCAATATAAAAACGAATATAATCGATATAAATATCGTTCACGTCAAAATGGTGCAAATCTAATCAACACAGCTTCATATATTTCAATAACTTCGTTATTCTATTGAACAAATGAATAGTTTATTTTTCAACACATTAATATATATTTCTTTCAACACATGAGTATCGTCAACACATGACTATTTTTGTTATTTAATATATTTTATAAAATTATGATTTCTATCGTTTAATTCTTAATCAGACTCCAACCGTAAATTATCAAGAGAACAATTCCCTAAGTATTAACCCCGAAGGCCGAAACCAACATCAGATCAATACCCAGGAAACCACTCATCTTAACTAGTTTCCAGTTAGTTTCTAATTTTATATATGATGAAGATGTAAATTTTATTGTTAAAATATTTTGTTCAACACATGAATATTCTCAACACATGAGTATCGTCAACACATGACTATTTATTCTATTCAACACATGAATCTTTATTTTGTAATATTCTTTATTTTCCAAATTGGAATGAGGCCCAATAAATTACCATATAATGTTAATTATATGGATTCCAGACAACACATGTATATAATAGCTACGATAAATAATCTACCATCATCCAAAATGCACCACACAACTGCATAAGCATTAAATATAAACAATTAACGCTTACACAGTCTGTCAACCAATCGATTGACATACAACTAAATAATTGGGATTAGTGTATGCCAAATATCATCCCAACACCCATGCGGGGTTTCAAATCAACTGACACTGAATATTATTTGTGCAGTTGGGTGATGTGTAAAATTTATCGTCCCAATCTATATCTGTCAATTAGGTGTACATAAACAAACTGTTCGATTTGTAAATGAATATTTATTTATTCACCTTCACGTTAAATTTATATTTTTAATGATAAATAATTTATTTCAACATATGAATATTTATTTTCATTCATTCCGCATCACAATCAATTTTCACCACACATAAAAATCAAACAAGTCATCCATTGTCTGTGGACAACGGGTGTTGAGTGCTGCTAAGCATCGTCTGCATCCTAGTACATATTTTTAACTAGAAAACAAGAATTAAAGTGAGAAGTTCTCACCGATTGGCCAAGCAAAACACCACGACTCTTCATATGTAGGAAACCTTTGTTGTGCTCGCTTTTCATCACTTTCGTTGCCCGTGTTCACTACATATATAAATATTACATTTTTATATTGTTGCTATGTATATAAAAATCACATTTTAATATTGCTACTGTATAGATAAAAATTCTTTTTTTACGCCGATGTTCATATAATAAAAATTATATATTTATCTCGTCATTCTCTATATAAAAATCACATTTTTATATATAAAGATCGTATTTTTATATCTTTGCCACATATGTAAAAATCACACCTTTACACCTCTACTTCTATGATAAAAATTATATTTTTATCTTTCTTGTAACATAATAAAAATTATATTTTTACTTCTCTACCTACATAGAAATTATATTTTTAACCTTTCTATAATATAAAAAACATATTTTTAATCTTTCTATAATATAAAAATCATGTTTTTAATCTTATTCTAATATAAAAATCATATTTTTAATCTTTCTGACGTTAAAAATCCAATCTTTGCACGTATGAAAACCTCATTTTTGTACCATGATAATATATATAATCAAACTGATTTAAACAATGCTTTTTATTAGATCAAACTAATTATTTAACATAATTTAAAACAAATAAATTAATAAAAATCTTACAGCGGAGGGCGGGAGAAACTTGGTCAGCGGCTGGCCATGGGGCAGCGTCGAAGGGCTTGCAACGGCGGTGGGGTGGTGCGATAGGGGGCGGTGGTGGCTAGAGCACGGTGGTGCTGGGCTAGGCGATCTATGGTTTGGGGATTCAAGAAGCGAGAGGTGAGAGGAGGGAGGCGCGTGGAGGAGAAGAGGGGGCGGCGGCCTATCGCCTGAGGTGCGGCGGCTTGGATCGAATCTAGGGGGGCGATTTCTTTTGTTATTTTTTCGATCTGAAAGAAAATAGAAGAGAGAGAGTAAGGTAGAGAGAGAGTGTGTGTATATATATATTAATTTTACAATCCATAAAGTTACTTTTATTTCGACCTCGAAATCAAGCCCACCGACTGTCGTCCATAGCTAATTACCACCATTTCGAACACAATGGGATATGTATCATAAGCCAGTTCGGCTGTTTCGATCAATTTCCATCAAAATCAAAATATAAATCTATACACTGAATTTGAACGCACATTTCAATTTACCGGGGCTACATACGAACTCTAAAAATCCCTGAAAAATATTTTCTAGCTTCGTATTGACGATACGGTCCTAAAAAAACTAATTTCATCGAATTATGAGACCGTTTGAAAAATGACCATTTTCCAGTCGATTAAAATCAACTAAAACTGGTCAAACGCGTTTTCCTTTGATACGCTCACATATTGATTCAGAAAATTATGAATTTTGAAACCTAGCAATAATTTGACATCCCGGATCCAACAAAAGTGGTTTCGTCGAAAACCAAGGTCGTTTGCAAAATTTCCATTTTTAAGGGCCAAAATTACATAGCGATTATTCTGAATTTTCAATTGGACATATCTTTTGATTCCAGCTATGAAATTTCAATTTTTCGGATTCGTTGGAAAGATATTCTCAAATAGATTCAAATATTTTTGGTTTCGCCAAAATCTGGTTTATTTTGAATCCTGCACATTCATTTGAACTTTGAAATCGAATTTTCAAACTATCGCGCCATTTCCAATTCCTTTTATACTAAAAAATAAATATTTATATTTTAACGACGATTCAAATAAATATATATGTTCTAATTCTATTCAAAATAAATTTCTTGTCGTTATTATTTAAAGTAATCCTTTTTAAATATTCAAAATTCACTAAAATTGCCAAAATAAAAATTTTAAATTGGCTCAGAATTTCTGAGTTGTTACAATCTCCCCCACTTAAAACTTTTATTCCCCGAAAAGGAACAAAGCTGAAAGTTGTTTGACTAATCAACTCAACTTCCATTATTTCCTTTACGGCTTAAGTTATTCAACTTTTCAACTTCTAAGAACTTTTCAAATTTTACAAAAATTTGGCTAACACTCTAAATTTCTGAAAAATTTCGCCATAACCTCCCCTACACCGGGAGCTTCGGGATATTTCAAATTGCCTCCCATGGCCCTCACCAACCCAAAAGAAAAAGAAAAGCGGCTAGCCAATCGACTCATAAAATCATCAAAAACCCAAGAAATACAATAAGCATGTACCTATTTGTCAGGAAAACAATATTATTCCTCTTCTCTAGCCTTCTTGCTATGACCTGTTCAGTGGACATACATGTATATGCATGCAATTGTAATCATTTTTCAATACAGTTCAATATTCGGTTCAATTAGGCTAAATGGTTCAAAATTATCAAGCCAATTACCAAACAACACAACCATCAATCAATTAGTGGATTATCGTTTCAAATTCATAATTTTGATTTATACATAGAAAATCATGTTTTTGACGCCAAATCACAACAATAAACCTATCTAGTTTTGGTTCTCACACCAGTCAATGGAAATATATAGAAATCCCACTTTCGGAACTCGAACACAAATACTGATGATGTTACAATCATCATTAGAATTGTTCCCAGGCGACTAGAGTGTGATTTATCTATCCAGTATATTAAAACTTCGAATATACGTTCATGACGCGTATATGCAAAATCTCTATATACTCGATTGTCCAAATTCTATATAAAATAACATTCAAATACGTATAAAATGGTTTAAATTTTCAAAACAAAATTTATTTTCAAATTTTAATTTCAAAAAATTTCACTCTTTACACTCGTTCTAGGACACTACTGATCCTATCTCTAACGAGTCATTCTCATTGGATATTACTAATCCAATCTTTGATGAATTATTTCGTTTGGTTCTAATGTGTCTTGTTCTCGAGCTCTATAAACCAAAGCACTCATACCAAATGTGGCGACCCGTAACTTCCCAGATAAGGAAAGCATGAATTGCTTTGAGGAAATGACGAATCAGAACGCAAACAGAAGAACATTTCATTGTTAGTTACAACAATTCCATCAGAATACAAGGATATATAGAGTATGAATAAATATTATACATCAGAAAAATATCAGAGATTTAAATTACATTTAAATACATAGCAGCGGAAAAATAATACAAAGCACAACTAAAAGAAATACACGGATACAGAGCTTTCCGAGTATCGTTCCGGCTATAAATCAGGATCCTGTGAATATAAATCTGCAAAACAAAAACTACTAGCTGCTCGTGTCGAAAATAAAGGCACCCAGAGTTTAGGTTAAAACAATAAACTCCAGGTCAGTCATGTGAGTGGTGTGAGAGCTAAAACATTTATTAATCTTTATTTTAAAGTTAGGTAAATCAAGGGACCACGCCGTATAACACGGAAAGGGTTTCCTCCCAAGAATACTAGTGCATAAAACAAACAGCGCAATGCTAAATAAAGAAAAATGAAGCTACTATAAGACCCAGGTCCCATCACACTGTGCAATGCAAGCCGGAGGATAGGGTTTTACCGTATAATAGCCAAAGAATGCTTGATACGCTAAATTTCATCTTTTATTATTACTATAAGTGTATAGTGTCAAAACAATTTTAATCACAAGTATCAATCATAGATGGCATAAGTGCCCCATACCACTATGTCGCTAATACTAGTCTTTACAAATAAAACCGAATTGTCACATATTGGAAATTGGATTCCATCACGAGTCGAGGCAATGGGCAACCTCGTCTCTATTCGGGACACTCTAGCAAATGTCTCAGGACCACACACAGCGATCCTTGGAACCTCCAAGGCCAATCCTCTCTTACTTTTGACGTCTAGTATTCCTGAATACATGTTTCCCGGTCCTATAGGACCTATATCTGAGGCACCTCGCATCCAACAACCACATAGGTAAAAATAATATAAATGTCAGGGCTGGTAGGTCACTGTCATCACCCATAGCTAGAAAGAAACGTCGTGCACTCCTTGGGTCCTTATCCCATTTTTGGCTCATACCGAGGTGTGAGGCTCGCGAATTAACGCTATACACAAAGCTATGCCACATAGGCCATGCTTTGATCATCAACCATAAGACTTTGCTTTTCAACTGAAGCCTTGATCATTTTCCACTTAGGCATGCCATACAGGCAATTCATGATATGTGATTGATATCCATCAATATATAACCTCTGAGCTCGAACGTCTCAGAGAAGGGCGTTAAGCAAGAGAATAAGTTCTCCATCGCCAAACAGATATATATTTAATAGAAATCAATCACACAGAATAAAATCCAATGTCAGACACACAGTACATTTACAAGTTCGTTCTGGGTCTGAACGAAGCCGGAGGAACCTTATTCCTCGCATATCCATCAATCTACAAGTATGTCTGGACGATCACTAACTGATTTCCTCTTATTGGGTGTACAGCTCAATCAAGATCATTAGTAATCATCCAAACGATGTGAAGACCTCCAGTCTTCAACCACCGTCTTCATCACCGACTTATCGTCGAATCAGTTATTCAGAATGGGTATAAACCCGGCCTTTCCGAATAACCCGCGTGTATAATAAACAAGTTTTAAACAAACACAACATATGCCTCATTCCAATTCGAAATAATCTTTTATTAAAATTTTCACATTCTTAGGGAAAGGTTCCCATTAATTTTATCAAAGATAAGTTCTTCTAAATTTATTCTTTAATCTTCCTTTGGATATCATTTCAAACCATGTTAAGGTTTTCCAAACTAGTCGGGATTAGTGAACCACACCGAAGTAATCATTTATTTTATTTCCCAATCCCAACCTATTCATCCCATGGAGAAAAACTGGTAATACTCCCTATCTAACACCACAGTGTTATCGGTAAATATTAATTACTATTTCACGTTCAAATCTAATCAAAGATTTAACTATCGCTTTGGAGCAAAACTGGTGATACTCCATTCTCGATCACTTTAATCTAATTAAAGATTCATTAGAACTCCACTTAGTTTTAATCTTCTCAAAAATCAATATCCTATCTTTAACTGGGTTAAAGAACCAATGTTATCTAAAACACGGTTAACGATAAACCCAAAAACACTTTCCATTGTTAATTAGTTTAAAGAACAGGTGTTATTCAAAACACCGCTCATGATAAATCCCAAAAACCAATTTAAATTCAATTCCAATTAAATACTAATTAACTGGATAATTTAACTAAATCTTAATTTAAAGATTTATTCTTTTCTAAACTAGGTTCAAGAACAATGTTATTTAAGACACCATTCACGATGAACCCAAAATCCCATTTGATATTAAATACAAAGCTCTGAGTAGAAAATATATCGGCTTATATTCAATATCAAATTCTGAAACCAACAAATATCGTATTGGAAATAACGATATAAATATATCTTTCAAATTTCCACAACCATATTTATTTAATCATGAAATCCAATATCGAAATATTGCGAAGATAATTTTGATTCAAGTCCGTTCCAATTCATATATTGGAAATTCTAATTATTTTTAAAAACACTTCAAATCCAATTTATTTATTCAAAAACATTGGATTATAATTCTAATTCATTACTAGTTCATTCCGATAAAAATATATTTTTATCTTTACAAATGTGGAATTTTTCATTCAGGTTCTTTCCAATTCATATATTATGATTTTACACAAATTATTAATATTTTTAATAATTTTATCAAGGCCTGTACAGTCTGTTTTCAATAACGTCCACCGAACTGCACTTACAACGACCTTTTCCAAATTTGATTTGGACATAATTCCAAATCCAACCGTTAGATTTCTAAATTCTAATATGGGAAAGCTCTTTTCGATACGAACCCAATGGTTTCGGTTTCAGGAGAATCCGACGGCCGGATCTCCCGCAACGTCAATTCGAAGTCAATGGTCGAAATTCGCGAACTGCCGCGGCGCGGCACGTTCTATTCAGGCCATTTAATATATATAATATATATATCATATATACTTCATCGATTTCAATTCTAAATGTGTTTTATAAATCGTTTAAACTTCGTTTTCAAAACAATTTCAAGTTCATATTCAATTTCAAATCAAAATTGAATATTCCATATCATTAATATGTAAACTATAATATTTTCAAAATATTAGATTTTGAAATCACTTCCTTTTCTATATTCATTATAAAAACGAATATAATCGATATAAATATCATTCGCATCAAACTAATCAACATGGCTTCATATATTTCTATAACTTCGCTATTCAATTCAACAAATGAATATTTTATTTTTTAACACATGAATATATATTTCTTTAAACACACGAATATTCTCAACACATGAGTATCGTCAACACATGACTATTTTTGTTATTTGATATATTTTATAAAATTATGATTTCTATCGTTTAATTCTTAATCAGACTCCAACCGTAAATTAGCAAGAGAACAGTTCCCTAAGTATTAAACCCAAAGGCCGAAACCAACATCAGATCAATACCCAGGAAACCACTCATCTTAACTAGTTTCCAGTTCGTTTCTAATTTTATATATGAAAAAGATGTAAATTTTATTGTTAAAATATTTCTTTCAACAAATGATAAGTTTCAACACATGAATATTCTAAACACATGAGTATCGTCAACACATGACTATTTATTCTATTCAACACTTGAATCTTTATTTTGTAATATTCTTTATTTTCCAATTTGGAATGAGGCCCAATCAATTATCATATAATGTTAATTATATGGATTCCATACAACACATGTATATAATAGCAACGATAAATAATCAACCATCATCCAAAATGCACCACACAACTACATAAGCATTAAAAATAAACAATTAATGCTTACACAGTCTATCAACCAATCGATTGACATACAACTAAATAATTGGGATTAGTGTACGCCAAATATCATCTGAACATCCGTGTGGGGTTTCAAATCAACAGACACTGAATATTATTTGTGCAGTTGGGCGATGTATAAAATTTATCGTCCCAATCTATATCAGTCAAATGGGTGTACACAAACAAATTGTTCAATTTGTAAATGAATATTTATTTATTCACCTTCATGTTCAATTTATATTTTTAAAGATAAATAATTTATTTCAATACATGAATATTTATTTTCATTCATTCCACATCACAATCAATTTTCACCACAAAACAAAGTCAAACAAGTCGTCCATGGTCTGTGGACAATGGGTGTCGGGTGCTGCTAAGCACCCTCTGCATTCTAGTATATATTTTTAACTAGAAAATAAGAATTAAAGTGAGAAGTTCTCACTGATTAGCTAAACCAAACGCCATGACTCTTCATATGTAGGAAACCTTCGTCGTGCTCTCCTTTCGTCACTTTCGTTACCCATATTCACTACATATATAAAAATCACATTTTTATATTGTTGCTATGTATATAAAAATCACATTTTAATATTGCTACTATATAGATAAAAATTCTATTTTTATACCACTACTATATAGAAAAAAATTCTATTTTTATACCAGTGTTCATATAATAAAAATTATATTTTTATCTCGTCATTCTTTATATAAAAATCACATTTTTATATATATAAAGATCGTATTTTTATATCTTTACCACATATGTAAAAATCACTCCTTTACACCTCTACTTCCATCATAAAAATTATATTTTTATCTTGCTAGTAATATAATAAAAATTATATTTTTTACTTCTCTACATCCATAGAAATTATATTTTTAACCTTTCTATAATATAAAAATCATGTTTTTAATCTTTCTATAATATAAAAATCATGTTTTTAATCTTCCTCTAATATAAAAATCATATTTTTAATCTTTCTAACGTTAAAAATCCAATCTATGCACATATGAAAACCTCATTTTTGTACCATGATAATATATACAATCAAACTGATTTAAACAATGCTTTTTATTAAATCAAACTAATTATTTAACATAATTTAAAACAAATAAATAAGCAAAAATCTTACAGTGGAGGGTGCAGGAAACTTGGTCGGCGGATGGCTATGGGGGAGCGTCGGAGGGCTTGCAACGGCGGTGGGGTAGTGCGACAGGGGCGGGTGGTGGCTCGGGCACGGCGGTGCTGGGCTAGGGGATCTGCGGTTTGGGGATTCAAGAAGCAAGAGGTGAGAGGAGGGAGGCGCGTGGAGGAGAAGAGGGGGCGACGGCCTATCGCCTGAGGTGCAGCGGCTCTGATCGAACCGAGGGGGTGAGATTTCTTTTGTTCTCTTTCTATCTGAAAGAAAATAGAAGAGAGAGAGAGTGAGGTAGAGAGAGTATATAAATATATATATTTATTTTATTAATTTTATAATCCATAAAGTTACTTTTTATTTTGACCTCGAAATCAAGCCCACCGACTGTCGTCCATAGCTAATTACCCCCATTTCGAACACAATGGGATATATATCGTAAGCCAGTTCGGTTGTTTCAGCCAGTTTCCATCAAAATCAAAATATAAATCTATATATTGAATTTGAACGCAAATTTCAATTTACCGGGGCCACATACAAACTCTAAAAATTCCCAAAAAATATTTTCTAGCTTTGTATTGACGATACGGTCCTAACAAAACTAATTTCATCAAATTCTGAGACCGTTTGAAAAATGGCCAATTTCCAGTCGATTAAAATCAACTAAAACTGGTCAAACGCATTTTCCTTTGCCACCCTCACATATTGATTCAGAAAATTATGAATTTTGAAACCGTGCAATAATTTGACATCCCGGATCCAACAAAAGTGGTTTCGTCGAAAACCGAGGTCGTTTGCAAAATTTCCATTTTTAAGGGCTAAAATTCCATAACGACTATTCTGAATTTTCAATTGGACATATCTTTTGATTCCCGCCATGAAATTTCAATTTTTCGGATTCGTTGGAAAGATATTCTCAAATAGATTCAAATGTTTTTGGTTTCGCCAAAATCCGGTTTATTTTGAATCCTGCACATTCATTTGAACTGAAATCAAATTTTCAAACTACCGCGCCACTTCCAATTCCTTTAATAATATAAAAAAAATATTTATATTTTAACGACGATTCAAATAAATATGAATGTTCTAATTCTATTCGAAATAAATTTCTCGTCATTATTATTTAAAATAATCCTTTTTAAATATTCAAAATTCACTACAATTGCCTAAATAAAAAATTTAAATTGGCTCAGAATTTCCTGGTTGTTACAGATTGATTATTTGGATTATGTTCAAGCAGTTTATGAGCATAATATGCTTTAACATTTAGCATTGGGTTGGGTAAAAAATATCTATGTGCTAACACCTTGTGAAACACTTCACGACTTGACTATAAGGTGTTTTTAGCAATGTTGTTTGTTTCAAAATTTAATAAATGATTTTGAAATGAGATTTTTTAAGTAAAAAGAAATGTTATTCCCGATTTGGACAGGGAATGTTTTATAAAACAGAAAGGATTTCGAGGACTATACCTGATGATTTCGAAATGATTTGTAAGTAGAAATATATATAGATTTGATTATACTTGTGATTATGTTGTGAAATGATTTTCCCTACTTTGGGATATAAAATGATTTAGCAAGTATGTGGCTTAAGATGCGGGTGACCCGAAATTGACTAGCAGTGTGAGGGCATGCATGTCTTCCTCAAATGGTGGGATGGTGCATTGTCAGTGTAGCCATTAGGGGTGTGTGTGTGTGTATATATATATGTATGTATGTATGTATGTATGTATATTGGTTCGGTTAGGGTGCATACTGCCCGGTCCTGAGGGAACATGACCGATATTTAGTTCACTTACTTGTTTTTGTATGTTTTGTTATGTTTTGAAATTCATATTTCCAAATGTTTTGTTTTGAAATCCCAAAGTGAAATCTACTTTATTATAAAAGCTAGATATGTATTTCAAATGATTTGAAATAAAAGAAATCGGCGAATAAAGTCCAAAGAAATAATTTCTGTAAAGTGAATTGAATTTTGAAATCTAAGTATAGTGATTAAGCCTAAATGGGTAGATTAAGGAGTTGCATGTTGATTGATGCATTGTAGATCCATATCATAATTTATGTTAGTAGTTTATGCATTGGCAATCCAATAAATTAAACCCGTTCTACGTTAACTGCGTTGTCCTGTGATTAGCCTTATTATTAGATAAGTTAAACAAAGATTTCTCACACCAGTCCCATGTTTGACCAGTAGTTTGTTTCACTTGCAAAATCGGGTGCCCTCTTTTCCACACGAGCAGTCGAGTAGCTTATTTTGCAGATGTATTGAGCAGGACTCTGGATCGAAGCTTAAAGTTGTATCCACATCATTGATAGTCTTCCGCTCTGCTAAGTTTATTCACTTCCGCTGCAATGTATTAAATTCATTGTAAATTATCTTCAGCTGTTGTATTATTATTTTTCGATATACTCTGATATTCTGTACTCTGATATAACATTATTATGATGTTTATAAAAGTCTTTTGTTATTTTTTCTGATGTATTGTATGCCCAAAGTTAGCATATTCGGGTTTTTGAACGGTCTTAGTCAATTTTGCGATCGATTACGTCCGGGCAAATTCCGAATCGTTACAGCTGGTATTAAAGCTCTGGTTAGCTCAAATCTTTGGGGTACGACTCATTAGAACTGAACAAAAGACTCATCGGAGGTAGGATTAGAAATATCCTATAAAAGAATACTCATTAGAGATAGGATCAGTAGTATGCTGGAATGAAATAAACTCATTAGAGATGGGGTTAGTAATGCCCTAGAATGAATTGAGAGCGACAAGTTTTTAATTAACGTATTTGTGATTATATATA
The DNA here is from genome assembly GCA_030737875.1 of Allium sativum. Lineage (NCBI taxonomy): Eukaryota > Viridiplantae > Streptophyta > Magnoliopsida > Asparagales > Amaryllidaceae > Allium > Allium sativum. The sequence continues at coordinate 889,347,143 of CM060920.1, forward strand.
TGTATATAATCCGATCTTAGAAAATATGATTTTTGAATATATAAAAGTTATATATATTTGAAAAGCTAATCAACTAATTGATTGATGATTGTGTTGTCTGATTATTAGTTCAACTAATAAAATTATTGAAACCAATAAAAAAAATGAAAGTTGAGTTGGTTTATTAAACAACTTTCAACTCCGTTCCTTTTCGAGGACGAAAAGATTTTAAGTGGCGAGATTTTAACAACCCAGAATTTTGGAACCAATTTAAAAATTTTATTTTAGAAATTTTAATGGATTTTAAATATTATAAATAATTTATTTTAGATAATAACGATTAAAAATTTATTTAAATTGAAGTTAGAACGAAAAAATTTAATTTTAAAAGGAGTTAGAAATAGCGCGGTAGTTTGAAAATTTGAATTTGAACTTTGACTAAATGTGCAGGATTCAAAACAAACCGAATTTTAGTAAAACCATAAATATTAGAATCTGTTTAAAAATATCTTTCCAACGAATTCGAAAACTTGAAATTTCATACCGGGAATCAAAATTTATGGCCAGTTGAATATTCAGAATAGTCGCTATAGAATTTAATATAATATATAGCCCGTATATATAGCCGTTTTTCAAATTACCTCCGTTTTCGACGAAAGCACTTCGGTTGAATCCGGAATGTCAACTTATTGCAGGATTCCAATTTCTATAATTTTTGGAATTAATATGTGAGCGTGGCAAAAGAAAATGTGTTTTGTCAATTTTAGTCAAATTGGATCGAGCAGAAAATGAACATTTTGCAAACGGTCTCCAAATTCGACGAATATAATTTTGTTAGGACCGTATCATCAAAACATAGCTAGATTTATTTTTTGGGAATCTTTGGAGTCAATATGTGGCCCCGATAAATTAAAAATGTACGTTCAAATTCAATATTGACCGTTATATTAAATTATATTTTAATTTTGATAAAAAATGATCAAAATAGTAGAATTGGCTTCTGAAACATATCTCATTGTGTCCGGAATGGGAGTATTCGGTTAGGGACGACAGTCGTTGAAGTTCGTTTGGGGTTCGGACGCAAAATTTCACTTTTTGGAGATAATGGAATTAAATAATAATATAAAATAGGGTATAAATAACCCATCTTCAGCCCAAACCCTCATTACCAAAACCCTAGCCGCCGGTTTCATTTCGTGGCTGAAATAATTCAAATTTCTTTCCCTCTTTTCTCTCAATCCATCAAGAATTAGAAGATGATTTCTGCATGAAAGTTGTAGAGATTCACATGCTCTACAAATTCATACAGTTAAGATCATGTTTTGGTGGGACGACCCCGAACCCCGTACTGACGGCAGCAAGGGTAATCTTTGGAATACAACACATAAACAGATAACAGTAGGACAGAATTAAATAAATACACCAGATAATGAACAAATAATACACTGGATAAACATAATCATCAGAGTTACACAGTTTACAGGATCATACTTAGTACAAATACAGTTCAGCTATACATAAATGTTTACAGCGGAAACAAACATAATATGGCTAATCACAGGACCACGCCACTTTCGTATAGCTGAACAGCATAAAAAGAGATAAATGATAGAATCCATCTTCAGCTCCAGCTATCCGGATAAAGCCAGCTAAACCTGAATACAAGGCTGCCCGTGTAGAAAAAGGGGCACCCGAGTTTGAAAGTGAAACAAACTACGAGTCAGTCATGGGACTGGTACGAGAAATCTACTCAACACATTCAAAATATGGCTAATCACAGGACCACGCCACTTTCGTGGAACGGGTTTACTCCATTGGATTGCCAGTGCTTTAAAACAATTAAATCTTTTAAACTTCGCAATGCTTTTGTAAAAATGAAGCTATTATAAGACTCAGTTCCTATCACACAATGCAACGCAAACCGGAGGATAGAGTTTTTACCTTATAATGGCCAAGATATGCTTGATACGAATAAAACAAAAGCATTTGATATTACTACTAGTGTTTATATGTTTCAAAAACAATTTCAAATCATAAGTATCAATCATAGACGGCATTAATGCCCCATACCACTATGTCGCCATATATAGGTATACAATCAAAACCGCACAGTCACGTATTTGGAAATTGGATTTCCGTCATGAACCAAGGCAAAAGATAGTCCTTACCGAATTCGAGACTGCCTAGCCCGAGTCTCAGGATCAGAACGCATCGACCCTTGGATCGTCAGGGTCGGTCCACTGATGTGGATTAAAATGCCTGAACACTACGTTTCCCCCCCCTTTGGGGGCGTAAGTGAGCCAACGAATGACTCCATCGGTCCCGGATCGACCGATATATCCGAGGCGCCTCGCAACAGTAACAACCACATAAGTCAAACTCGTCAGGGCGTGTAAAACCACTGACGCCACTTCTAGCTAGGAAGAAACGCATGTCCCCCTGAGGTCCTCTCCTGTTTTTTGTTCATACCGGGGTGTGAGGTTCGCGAATTCACGTTGTACACAAAGCTACGCCACACAAGCGGTGCTTTGATCATCTCCACAAGACTTTGCTTTTCAATAGAAGCCTTGATTACTGCATCTTAGCATGCCACACAGGCAATTCACACCATACAACTAATGGCTATCAATCACATAGAATAAATTCCAATGTCAGACACATAGTCCATTTACAAGTCCGTCCTGGGTCTGAACGAAACCGGAGGCACTATATACCTCGCAAACCCATCGACCTCCACGTATGTCTGGACGATCACCACTCATTATCCATATTTCGGGATGCCTCCCTATCAGGACATCAGTTGCCATCCAAACGAGGTGAAGATCTCCGGTCTTCGACCACCGTCTTCATCTTCGATTTCTTATCGACGATTCAGTTATTCAGAATGGGATAAACCCGGTCTTTCTAAACAACTCGCGTATATATTAATAATTGCTATACAAACACAACACACGCGTCATTTCAATTCATTAGTCACTAACCGTCAATCAGTAAGAGAACGGTTTCCCAAATATTAACCCCGAAGGCCGAAACCAACATCAGATCAAAATCCAGGAAACCATTCGACTTAGCTAACCTTCAGTTAATTTCTAAATTTTACATCCATATCGTTTATAATATTTTATAATGATTTATCGCTATTTTTGTTTATTTTAAAATAGCCAATTTATTCAAACGACGCTTCGGGCCATAACGCGGCCGTGGCACTGTTTTTCTTTAGATTTGATTTACACCTATCTGAAAATCTAACCGTTGGATCTTCACAAAATTTATATCATTAGAAAGATCTTTTCAAAACGAATCCAACGGTTCCAGTTTTGGGAAAATCCGATGGTCGGATCTCGTGGTACAATCGTTTGAAGTTTCGATTTCAAAATACGAACTGTAGCGTCGTTATTTGATTTAATATATATATATATATATATATATATATAATCGATTGTGGCGCTGTTTTTCTTTAGATTTGAATTAATCATTCCAGACAATCCAACTATTGGATCTTTACAAAGTTGGTGCCGTTGGAAAGATATTTCCAAAGCGAACCCAACGGTTGCGGTTTCGGGAAAATCCGATTGTCGTATCTCCCAAACTAATCGTTTGAAATCACGGTTTCAAAATACGAACTGCAGCTTCGTTATTCGATATATTTTAATTCTATTTATATATATACCGATTCTTCGATTTCAAAGCTATATGATTTTCATACATTTGATAAAAATGACATTTTCATCTAACTGTCTTCTATTTCAACACTTCACTATATTTAACAATTCATGTATATAATAAAAATGTGATTTTTAATGTAAAACAATTTATTTCAAAACACGACTATTTTATATAGTTAATATAGGTGATAAAAATAGGATTTTATTGTAAACCAATTTATTTCAAAATATGAATACCATTCAACACATGAATATGATTCAATGAATGTATTTCGATTCAACACATGAAGATTTTCTATAGTTTATATATATAGAGTAAAAATGTGATTTTTATTGTTAAAACAATTTATTTAAAACACGAATACCATTCAACACATGAATTTCTATCCAACGAATGAATATCGATTCAACACATGAATATTATTCAAAATTTCGGCAGCATGACGGCAGGATAGTTAAAACCGGGACCGTCCCTAGTACGGCTCCTCGCTCTACCTTAAAGCGTCGCAGCTTTTGACAATGGGGAATCATGCATCTAGTTCGCACGCAGGCAGCATGTATTTTTTTTCATTTCCACAAACTAATCCTATGTGGTTCCAACCAAATAATTCTCAACCACAATCAATCAGTTTCAACCACAAATAATTCTAATCAACCATTCGTAATCAACCAATTTTCACACCAATCACAATCAATAAGTATCGTCCATGGTTTGTGGACGAGGGGCGTATATATATATATATATATATATATATATATATATATATATATAAGCATTTCAATTCTATTCAACACGTATATAATTTTTACAATGCATATATAACTTATACATCGAACGTACAACTTATACAACGCTTATACAAGAGGTGTACAACGCTTATATAACTCATACATCGACTATATAATTTATACATCGTCGTTTTCCATATCGTTTATAATTTAGAAATCTCACATTGGGTTCCACTCCACCAAAAATAGCCGAAGGCTCAAAAAAATATGCGGTCCCTTCTAAAATGTAGAAGACGTCCACACGAGTCCACTGTCTCTTGTTTCACTGAATTTCGACAAGGAACGAAAAAGATATGATTTTTACAAGTTTGCAACACTTAAAAGTGTAAAAATCAATTCGAAATAAATTAGCCGTGTACCTCGTTTCACTGCTCGAAACTAGATATGGATTTTTCTTTTGATTCGTTGTATGGTATGAAGATCGGGTTATATGGTGTCGAAGAGGGGGGAGAGGCGCTCCAGGCCATGGTGGTCGCAGCCCGTTCGGTGGTCGGAGGAAGGAGATCTGGCGGCGGGAAGTTTGAAACTTCCTAGGTCTCGTTCTCGTCGATGGGGAGGAGGGAGAAGGCGAAGGTGGGTCAGATTTGAAGAGGAGGGTCGGCGCTGTCGAGGTAGGGTGGTGGCGGCGCTTGTAGGTGGCTGAGGCGGCGGGAAAAGGGTCGGGAAGGAGGGAGCGCGAGCCGTCGTCGATCGAGGGGGGGTTTCAGAAAAAAGGGGAGAGAGAGTGATTAGCCAATAGGATTTTTTATTAATTTATATATTTTTAAAATTTCAAAAATACCCCTTGTCACACACGAACTCCAATCCAAACCCAACGACTGTCGTCCCTAGCGTTTTACCCCCATTCCGAACACAATGGGATATGTTTCAAAGGCCCATTCGAATGTTTCTGTCAGTTTTCCTTCAAATTAAAATATAAAACATTCAATATTTAGTTTGAACATACATTTCAATTTGTCGGGGCCATAAACTAATTCAAAAAATTCCCGAAAAATAAATCTAGCTATGTTTTGACGATACGATCCCAACAAAACTAGTTCCGTCGATTTCTGAGATCGTTTGAAAAATGGCCCATTTATGGTCGATCCAATTTAACTGTAATTGGCCAAAACACATTCTCCTTTGCCGCGCTCACATATTAACTTCAAAAATTATGAAATTTGAAACCTAGCAATAATTTGACATCTCGGATCCAACTAAAGTGGTTTCGTCGAATTCCGAGCTCGTTTGCAAAATGTCTATTTTCACGGGCTATATAATTCCTATAGCGACCTTTCTGAAAATTCATTTGGCCATAACTTTTGCTTCCTACTATGAAACTTGGATTTTTCAGATTTGTTAGAAAGGTATTCACTAACAGATTTAAATATTTTTGGTTTCACTCAAATCTGTTTTGTTTTGCACCCGATACAGTCAGTCAAAGTTTGAAACTACCGTGCCATTTCAGGCTTTATTTATAATTCAAATTAATTATTTTCTTTTTCAACATCGATTCAAACATACATTTCATCGCTATTATTTAAAATATTTATTTTAAATATTTAAAATCCACTAAAATAGCCAATTAAAAAAATTTAAATTGGTTCAGATTTTCCAGGTCGTTACATTTGGTTAGTATTTTTCGTGACTCTCAGGCCTGCAGGGCTGCGGTTTGGCTGCAAATTCATGGCCATGGGGGAGCTCCAATTCAAAGCTATTCATGGTGAAGATGGAGAAGAAGGCCTTCTATGTGGTGTATTCAGATCGGGTACCGGGAGGTTCTGGTGATGTACGATTTGGAGAGATGGACGGAGCTTTTGGGTTCGATGGTTATAGTAAAATGAAAGATAGAGAGATAGGGTTAATCCCTAATCATGTAATTAAGTTTGATTAATTATATTTAATTAATAAATTATGTAATCAAAATGTTCAATTAACCATATATTGTTCATACGGAAACAGAATCGAACGATTTCGAATCCGTTGGAATCGCAGAAAAGAGATCTACAACATGGAATTGATTGGAACAAAAATGGAGCTAGTTACAAATTCAGAAGTAGTAAAATAAAATGTAGATTTCGTCTTAAAATTGAAACTAATTATTACTGCGTTGATAAATTTATTTATGTATACGCCGTTAAAAATTCAGTTTTATGAGGAACGAGATTTGAATTAATTTATTCTTTTTGTGGTGATTCATTGGATGAAGTAAGTTGGTTATCAAATAAAAATACGTTTTTGTGTAATATTAAATGAATTCATTTTTCTATGTAATATTAAAAGATCCCATTTTTCTATGTAATGTAAAATGGATTACATGTTTAATGCAATATAAAGATTACATTTTTATACAATGCAAAAGGGATTACATTTTTAGCGTACTATAAAGATTACATTTTTATACAATGTAAAAAGGATTTCATTTTTATGTAATATAAAAAGATTATTTTTTTTGTAAATGAGTCAACATTAGAATTCACATTTTTTATGTGAATGAATCATTAGAAAAGATTCATTGTATTTGATAAATTACGTTAACATGAGAACTTACATTTCTATTGTATACGAAAATGATTCATTGTTGCATTAAAAGTTTAACAATAAAAAAGTCCACATTTTTATTTTAAAAAGAGATTATATGAAAAATGATTCATTTGTTGAATTAAAAAGTTAAACAATAAAAAAGTTTACATTTTTATTGTAAATGAGAAAATATGAAAAATGATTCATTTGTTGAATTAAAAAGTTAAACAAAAAACGTTTATATTTTTATTGTAAATGAGAAATTATGAAAAATGATTCATTTGTCCAATTAAAAAGTTAAACAATAAAAAGTTTACATTTTTATTGTAAAGGAGAAAATATGAAAAATGAACATTCGTTTGAATAGAAAAGTTATTAAAGTTGTGTTTACATTAAAATTTACATTTTAATGTATGTTTGGATCATATTAAAAGACACATTATAGGAAATTTGTATGTAACATAAAAATTTACATTTTTATGTAATAATGATTCATAGCTTTCTTAAAATGATGTAACATAAAAATTTACATTTTTATGTAATAATGATTCATTAAAAATATTCATAGCTTGTTAGAAATGTTTTAACATAAAAGATACATTTCTATGTAATAGTCAATCATTACAAAGATTCAGAAGTGATAAAATGTTTAACATAAAAGATTACATTTTTATGTAATAGCGAATCATTAAAAAGGTTCAAAAATAATAAAAGATGATTGTTTGATAAAACTATGTTAACATAGAAATTGTTATGCAAATAAAATATTCTTTTATTTTTCATTAGAATACATAGAAAAATGTGTACAAATAAATTATTCTTTTATTTGTCATTGGAATACATAGAAAAATGTGTACAATAAATTATTCTCTTATTTGTCATAAGAATACATAGAAAAATGTATGAAAATAAATTATTAGTTTATTTGTCATTAGAATACATAGAAAAATGTGTACAAATAAATTATCCTTTTATTTGTCATCAGAATACATAGAAAAGTTTAACAATTAAAATTTGCATTTTTGTTGTATGTAAGAAGTAATGAGAAATGATCATTATTCGAAATAGAAAAGTTCACCACTGAAGTTTTACATTTTTATTGAATGTAAAGAATGATTCATTAAAAAGATGTATCGTTTGATAAAATAGGTTAACATAAGAAATTACATTTGTTAATGTAAAATGAATCATTAAAAGATGTATCGTTTGATAAAATATGTTAACATAAGAAATTACATTTGTTAATGTAAAAATGTGTGAACAATAAAATATTCTTTTATTGTATGCATATGAAATGTAGAAATTGTATAGAAAATAAAATATATTTTTATTGTATACATAGCAAATGTAGAAAATATGTAGATAATACAATACTCTTTTATTGTAACATGAAATTTGATTGAACCAAATATACTTGGTTATTGATATGGATTGTGATTGATTGATTATTTGCATTATTTTCGACCAGTTTATGAGCAAAATATGCTTTTATATTTAGCATTAGGTTGGGTAAAAAATATCTATGTGCTAACACCTTGTGAAACACATCACGATTTGACTATAAGGTGTTTTTAGCGATGTTGTTTGTTTCAAAATTTAATAAATGATTTTTAATGAGATTTCTTATGTAAAAAGAAATGTTATTCCGGATTTGGACAGGGAATGTTTTATAAAAATGTTTTATAAAACAGAAAGGATTTCGAGGGCTTTACCAGATGATTTCGAAATGATTTGTAAGTAGAAATCTATATAGATTTGATTATACTTGTGATTATGTTGTGAAATGATTTTCCCGACTTCGGGATATCAAATGATTTAGCAAGTATGTGGCTGAAGATGCAGGTGACCCGAAATTGACTAGCAGTGTGAGGGCGTGCATGTCTTCCCCAATTGGTGGGATGGTGCATTGCTAGTGTAGCCGTTAGGTACACACACACACACACAGATATATATATATATATATATATATATATATATATTGGTTCGGTTAGAGTGCGTACTGCACGGTCCTGAGGGAACATGATAGATATTTGGTTCGCATACTTATTTTGTATGTTTTGTTATGTTTTGAAATTCATATTTCCAAATTTTTTGTTTTGAAATCCCGAAGTGAAATCTACTTTATTATAAAAGCTAGATATGTATTTCAAATGATTTGAAATAAAAGAAATTGGGGAATAAAGTCCAAAAAAATAATTTCTGTAAAGTGAATTTGATTTTGAAATCTAAGTTTAGGGATCAAGCCTAAATGGGTAGATTAAGGATTTGCATGTTGATTGATGCATTGTAGATCCATATCTTTATTTATGGTAATAGTTTATGCACTAGCAATCCAATGGAGTAAACCCGTTCTGCATTAGCTGCATGGTCCTGTGATTAGCCTTATTATTAGATAAGTTAAATAAAGATTTCTCACACCAGTCCCATGACTCACCTGTAGTTTGTTTCATTTGCAAACTCGGGTGCCCTCTTTTCCACACGATCTGTCGAGTAGCTTATTTTACAGATGTATTGAGCAGGACTCTGGATCGAAGCTTAAAGCTGTATCCAGATCATTGATAGTCTTCCGTTGTGCTAAGTTATTCACTTCCGCTGCAATGTATTAAATTAATTGTAAATTATCTTCCGCTGTTGTACTATTATTTTTCAATATATGCTGATATTCTGTACTCTGATGTAACATTATTATGATGTTTATAAAAGTCTTTTGTTATTTGTTCTGATGTGTTGTATGCCCAAAGTTAGCATATTCGGGTTTTTGAACGGTCTTAGTCGATTTTGCGATTGATTACATCCGCGCGAAATTCGAATCGTTACACCTTGCCAATTGATTGAACTTGTTAACATAGTCTTTGACAATCATGCCTCCCTGCTTGAGCACCAAAAACCTTTCCATTTGCATACTTTTCTCATCTTGAGAAAGAAACTTCATTTAAAATCTCTGCCGAAAATCATCCCAAGTCTCCACAGGATGCCCTGCTTGTGTCGCTTCCAACAAAATGAAGCCTCATCTTTCAATAGCCCCACGACCAACTAAATCTTTCTACGATCGTCAACTTCAAAAATTCCAAACAAATCCTCTGTCTCTTTAAGCCAATTCCTTGCTTCCATAAAAGTCTCAGTTCCTCGGAATGGCTTTCCGCCCGTTGCGCATAAATCTTTGCATATCTTAGAGAAATTATCAACAAGCGGAGGAGGAGGAGGAACAACGGGTGCAGCTGACAGAGGAATGTCTACTTGACCACCGGTAGCTGCCATGGCCCCAAGAGACCTATGGAACCAACCCAGTATCATAACGACCTCAGGAATATTAGGTTCCCCAGACATGCTAAAAAGAAAAGGAAAAAGTGATTCAAATAGAGAATCGAAAGATATTACATATTGGTTTGAGGAATATATTTATCAAAATAGACTTTTCTCTTGAAAATGATTTCTTTTTAAAACCTTTTTGAGAACAATTTTCAAAATATTTTATCCAATCTGGTAACCTTCAACTCTGATACCAAGTGTGACACCCCACGTCCGTTAATATCACTCATTAAGTGTATTCATTAAGTTTCGTGAAGCGTTAAAGGTAAACATAAACAAAAATATTACAAGACAGATATATGATAACAGCGGAATTTAATACTTTATTAAGCAGAAAACATCATGGTTCAAAACATAGTTACATCATATATCTGAAGTGCATAAAACCCAGCAAACCAATTTAAAACTTCTGCCTTGTACTATAATCATGAGAGTACAATAAACATGAAAAGAGCATAATCCCCTAAAACATAACCATAGTAGAGAAGATATGAAATCAAGCAGTACATCTAAGCTTCTCCAAGCAGAAGGAAATAAGAATCCTGATCAAGCTTGAGTATTCCCACCCTGAGAACCTGGAGGGGGAGGGGGAACGGAAGAGAAAGAAGAGGAAACAAAATAGGTCAGGCATAAAGTCTAGCGAGTCCGGTTACTTTTAGCATATAAATAAGTAAAAGCATCATGACGTGCATATAAACTGGAGAGATAGATAAAAATATATAAGGCAGGTATGACAAGATAAAATGAATATAACAGGCATTACGCTTCTCTAACAAACTTTCTCTGCACCAATACTAATATCATATGAACAAGATGATCTCCAACAAGATGGTAGACTTAGGCGTACTTCTAGTGAGAGGTTGTACCCCATACAATAACAGGAAGCCCAACTGAACATACCGATGTTATCCCTAAGGATAATAATGGGCTCCTAAACAAATGAGAATAGACGTCCCCTAATTATTACCTGAAGCGACACGAACTTCCCCGGTCTCCAAAGAGATGAGAAAGAACGAATTACTGTGAGGACAAGACAAATCAGAACGCAGACGGAAGAACATTTCATCGCTATTACAACAATTCCATCAGATACAAGAATATACAGAGTATAAATGAATAAATTACATTCGACAAATATCAGAGATTACAATAAATTACATAGCAGCGGAAAATAATACAAAGCACAACTGAAGGTGATATACGAATACAGAGCTTTCCGGATATCATTCCAGCTGTAAACCAGGATCCTGTGAATATAAATCTGCAAAACCAAAACTACTAGCTGCCCGTGCGGAAAATAGGGGCACCCAGAGTTTAGGTTAAAACAATAAACTCCAAGTCAGTCATGTGGCTGGTGTGAGAACTAAAACAGTTATTTAAAACTTTACTTTAAAAGAGAGTAATTCAAGGGACCACGCCGTATAACACGGAACGGGTTTCCTCCCAAGGATACCAGTGCATAGAATAAACAACGCAATGCTTTTTCGAAAAATGAAGCTATTATAAGACCCAGGTCCCATCACACAATGCAACGCAAGCCGGAGGATAGGGTTTTACCTTATAACAGCCAAACATGCTTGGTACGTTTAAAAACAAATCATCTGATACTATAATAAGTGTATAGTGTCAAAAAGATTTCAATCATAAATATAAATCATAGACGACATAAGTGCCCCCATACCACTATGTCGCCATACTAGGCTCTACAAATAGAACCGAAATACACGTATTGGAAATTGGATTTCCGTCATGAGTCGAGGCAAGGGGCAAGCTCCTCTCCGCTTTCGAGACACTCTAGCAAATGTCTCAGGACTACACACTCTGGGCAATCCTGGATCTTCAGGGTCGGTCCTCTCTTACGTTTGAGGATTAGTTATTCTTGAACACACGTTTCCCGGTCCTTACAGACCTAAAATCGAGGCGCCTCATCCGACAACCACATAGGTGAAAAGTATATAAATGTCAGGGCTGGTAAGTCACTGACACCCCCAAAGCTAGAAAGAAACGTCGTGCTCTCCCTGCAGTCCGTATCCCGTTTTTAACTCATACCGAGGTGTGAGGCTCGCGAATTTACGCTATACACAAAGCTACGCCACGAAGGCCGTGCTTTGATCATCAACCACAAGACTCTGCTTTTCAATAAAAGCCTTGATCATTGCATCTTAGCGTGCCACACAGACAATTCATGCCATGTGACTGATGTCCATCGATATACAACCTCTGAGCTCGTACGTCTCAGAGAAGGGCGTTAAGAAAAAGAATAAATTCTCCGACGCCAAACAGATGTATATTTAATAGAAATCAATCAACACAGAATAAAATCCAACGTCAGACACACAATCCATTTACAAGTCCGTTCTGGGTCTGAACGAAACCGGAGGCACTTTCCTCGCATATCCATCCATCTCTACGTCTGGAAGACCACCAACTATTTCCATCCTCTTGGGTGTACAGCCCAATCAGGATCGTTAGTGATTATCCAAACGATGTGAAGGCTTCCGGCCTTCGACCACCGTCTTCATCTTCGACATATCGTCGAATCGGTTATTCAGAATGGGTATAAACCCGGACTTTCCGAACAACCCGCGTATATTAAAAAAAAATGTTACACAAACACAACATACGCCTCATTCCTATTCATTAGTCACTAATTGCAAATTAGCAAGAGAACAATTTCCCAAATATTAACCCCGAAGGCCGAAACCAACATCAGATCAATATCCAGGAGACCACTCATCTTAACTAATCTACAACTAGTTTCTAAATTACAATTCTTAGGGAAGGATTCCCATTAATTTTATCCAAGATAAATTCTTTAAAATTTATCCTTTAATCTTCCTTCGGATGTCATTTCAAACCAAATTATGGTTTTCCAAACTAGTCGAGATTAGCGAACCACACCGAAATAATTATTTATTTTATTTTCCAATCCCAACCTATTCATCACATGAAGCAAAACTGGTAATACTCCATATCTAACACCACGGTGTTATCGGTAAAATTAATTACCATTTCACGTTCAAATCTAATTGAAGATTTAACTACCGCTTTGGAGCAAAACTGGTGATACTCCATTCTCGCTTATTTGCCAAATTTGATAATTTAGATTATCAATTCACGTTTCAATCTAATTGTAGATTCATTAAAACTCCTTTTTTTGGGTTAAAGAACTAATGTCATTTAAAACATAGTTCACGACAAACCCAAATCACATTCTATTTATTATCGGGTTAAAGAGCTAGTGTTACTTAAAACACAGTTCATGATAAACCCATGAATCAATTCTATTTAAACTCATTTCAAATCCAATTTATTTATTTAAAAATAAATGGGTTTTAATTTCAGTTCAAAACTAGTTCATTTCGATAAAAATCTATTTTTATCTTTTCAAATATGGGGTTTTTCATCCCAATTTTTCCCAAATCATTTCTTGTGATTTTACACAAATTATTAATATTTTTAATAATTTTATCAAGGCACGTACAGTCGATTTCCATCAACGGCCATCGAACTGCACTTATAGCAACCTTTTTCAAATTTGATTTGGACGTATCTCCAAATCCAACTGTTAGATTTTAAATTTCTAATATTCGTTAGAAAGCTCTATTCGATATGAACCCAACGGTTCCGGTTTTAGGAGAATCTGACGGTCGGATCTCCCGTTATGTCCGTTCGAAGTTAATGGTCGAAATTTACAAACTGCCGCGGCGCGGCGCGTTCTATTTAGGCCATTATATTATATATATTATATATTTCGTCGATTTTTATTTAAAACGAATTTTATAATTAGTTTTGAATTCTTTTCAAAAACAATTTCAACCTTTATTTCAAATTCAAATCAAAATTGAATCTCCTATTATAAATCCTTTATACTTTCATTTCTATTTGATTTCAATTCAAATCGATTTTAATTCGATTCAAATTCATTTCATTTTCTATTCAATTTAAATTCAATTCGTTTTCTATTCAATTGGAATTCAATTCGTGTTGTATTCAATTCATTTCGAAATCATTTTATATTCAATTCATTTCGAAATCGTTTCATATTCAATTCATTTCGAAATCGTTTTATATTCAATTCATTTCGAAATCGTTTCATATTCAATTACGAAATCACTTTTCAATATTCATTTTAAAATGAGTAAAATCGATATAAATATCGTTCACATCAAAATGGCGTCAATCTAATCAACACGGCTTCATGTATTTCTATTTTCTAATATTCTATTTCAAATATTTCTTTTTCAAATATTTCTATTTCAAATATTTCTATTTTTAAAATATTTCGTTCAACACATGACTAATCTCAATGGATGAGTACTGTCAACACATGAACCTTTATTTTATAATATTCTTTATTTTTCAAATTGGAATGAGGCCCAAACAATCACCATATAATGTTAATTATATGGATTTTCATACATCACACGTATATAATAGCATTGAAAAATAATCAACCATCAACCAAAGTGCACTACACTGTATAAGCATCAAATATAGATATCTAACGCTTATAACAGCCTGTCAATCAATCGATCGACATATTTAATCAATCAGGATGAGTGAACTTCAAATTTCATCCCAACACCCGTGTGGGGTTTCAAATCAACAAACACAGATTTTATTTGTGCAGTTGGGCGATGTGTAAAATTTATTGTCCCAATCAATGTCCTTCAAATAGGTGTACATAAACAAACCGTCCGGTTTGTAAATGAATATTTATTTATTCCCATTCACGTTAAAAATTATATTTTTAATGATAAAATATTTTATTTTAACACATGAATTTTTATTCAGTTCATTTACAAAATAAAAATGATATTTTTATTTTTCTAACTTATTTTAGAAAATTTCGGCGGCATAACGGCTCGATGCTAGAAACGGGACAAGGCCTAGCCTTATCCCCGGTCTAGTGAAGGCCCACGCCATTCACACATTAATCAAATCCATTCCATTTCACCAAACAATTCAATTCAAACCAAATAAACTAACCAACTACACAACCAAACAATTTAACAAATAAGCCATCCATGGTCTGTGGATGACGGGTGTCGGGTGCTACTAAACACCGTCTACATCCTAGTATATATATATAACTAGAAAAAGAAATTGAAGAGTGAGAAGTTCTCACCGAAAGCTATCCAATACCACGACTCTTCATTTGGAGAAATTTCCATCGCTCTCGCCTTTTGTCATCTTCGTTGCCCGTATTCTCTACATATGTAAAAATTGAATTTTTACTTCGTTATTCATTATATAAAAATTGAATTTTTACTACGTTATTCAATATATAAAAATCGGATTTTTACTACGTTATTCAATATATAAAAATTGAATTTTTACTTCGCTATTCAATATATAAAAATCCTATTTTTACACCGCTACTATATAAAAAGATTTCGCCTTTTCAAAAATATAGATTTCCACTTTTTTAAAAATATAGATTTCATCATTATAAAAATCACCACTTTATTTCAACGTATATATAATAAAAATCAGATTTTTATTTCGCAACATATACAAAGATGATATTTTTATATTCTCTATCTCATAAAGATTACATTTTTATAGTTCCTACTATGTAAAAATCATATTTTTAACCCACTACATATGTAAAAATCCCACCTTTCTCCATTTAAAAATATCGTCTTTCTTCCTTTAAAAATCTAATCTTTTCTATTTTAAAAATCTCGTCTTTTCTATTTTAAAAATCACGTCTTTTCTATTTTAAAAATCTAACCTTTTTGTATTTCAAAATCTAAGCTTTTCCTAAATTAAAAATCTAATTTCTTTCAGTTTTTAAACACAAGAAAAATCAGTTTTTATTATCTAAACAATTCAAAAGATG
The DNA here is from genome assembly GCA_030737875.1 of Allium sativum. Classification (NCBI taxonomy): domain Eukaryota; kingdom Viridiplantae; phylum Streptophyta; class Magnoliopsida; order Asparagales; family Amaryllidaceae; genus Allium; species Allium sativum. Next base: position 889,363,235 of record CM060920.1, read on the forward strand.
AATAAAGGCTCACCAGAGGATTGGCGGTCGGAAGGGGGTCAACCCAGGTGGCGGCTGTGGCTCAGGAGGGGGTTGGTGGCGCGTTGGGGGTCGGTGCAGGCGGTTGCGGTGGCGGGTGGAGCAGCAGATGGCAGGGGGGTTTCATTGATCGAAGCGTCGATTTGAGGGGGGGGGGGAAGGATCGCGCTCTGGCGCGAGAAGGGGGGTTTCATCGTGGGCGCGCCACCTGAAGCGGCGGCTCGGTGGTCATCGGGGAGGGCGGCGGCTCCTCCCCCTGCTTCATTGCCTTCTTCTTATTTTTTCTGTAAAATGAAATCGGGGGGGGGGAGGGCAATTTGAAGAAGATATAGGGGAGGAGAGAGAGAGGGATAGGTTATTATATTTTTTTAATTTTAAATTCAAAAAGTTGACTTTTACATACGACCTCTATACGAGGCCCACCGCCTATCGCCCATAGCGTATCACCCTCATTCTGAACACAATGGGATTTGTATCGTAAGCTGATTCGAATGTTTCGATCAGTTTTCGTCAAAATCAAAGTATAACTCTATATATTGAATTTGAACGCGCATTTCAATTTACTGGGGTCACATACGAACTCTAAAAATTCCATAAAAATATTTTCTAGCTTCGTATTGACAATACGGTCATAAAAAAACTAGTTTCGTCGAATTCTGAGGCCGTTAGAAAAATGGCCAATTTCCAGTTGATTAAAATCAACTAAAACTAGTCAAACACGTTTTCCTTTGCCACGCTCACATATTGGTTCGAAAAATTATGAAATTTGGAATCTAGCAATAACTTGACATTACGGACGCAACAAAAGTGGTTTCATCGAAATCCGAGGTCGTTTGCAAAATTTCTATTTTTAAGGGCCTGAATTCCATAGCGACTATTCAGAATTTTCAACTGGACATATCTTTTGATTCCCGCTACGAAATCTTGATTTTTCGGATTCATTGGAAAGATATTATCAATTAGATCCTAATGTTTTTGGTTTCACTAAAATCCGGATTGTTTTACACCCGGTATGTTCAATTGAAGTTTGAAATCGAATTATCGAACTACCGCGCCATTTTCAATTCTATTTATAATTATATATAATTATTTATATTCTAATGATGACGTATATAATATATACGTTCAAATTATATTCAAAATAAATTTATCGTCGATATTATTTAAAATGATCTATTTTAAATATTCAAAATTCACTAAAATTGCCAAAATAAAAATTTTAAACTAGCTCAGATTTTCCGGGTTATTACATTACCCCAATCGATCGGCTACCTAACTCCGTAGATACTCTGTGCTGGCCTTACAGTAGGATGTATCACCCCGCAAAGTGGCAACCCTTCATTTTTAGGATGTGCACAACCATATCTACTGATGCAACAACGTCTTATTTTCCCAGACATGCGGACTCATGCACGCACATGAGCCCGATGGAATGCGCTGTCAGGCACCTTATCTCAAGTAACCTCTTATAATCAACTTAGCAAACGTGTCCCGACTCCGACCTAGTTTGGAGTACTCATTTGATACCTATATATGGGTTACTGACTGAAACAGGTCCCACACACAAGATAATACAAACCTCCCTCTAGGCTTGCATCCCCACTACTAGGATTTCCATAGGTTATGCCATACCAGTATAATAAGATTGCATAACCCCAATAGGTTAAGTTTGTGGGCCTATATATAAATATTACCCACCGCCCCAAGATATACTTAACCCTCCCACAGATTCTTACAATTTTACTTAACCCCTACTCAAGTTAATATGTTCATACAATTCTTATGGATTCAACTGGGTTAAGTATTCAAGTTCATTACCACATATTCATTATGGTTATAATGCACTAGACCTCCCATATTAAGCCTACAACTTGTGGATGTTGGATATGCCGGGCGGGTGTAATAACCCGGAAAATAAGAGCCAATTTAAAAATTTTAAATTGGTGATTTCAAAGGGATTTGAACAATTGAAATAGAATATTTCAATAAAATAGTGAATTAGAAATAGTGAGTCAGTTTGAAAATTTGAATTCAAACTTTGACTGACTGTGCAAGGTGGAAAATATAACGGATTTTAGCGAAACCAAAAATATTTAAATCTGTTAGTCAATACCTTTCTAACGAATCTGAAAAATCGAAGTTTCATAACGGGAATCAAAAGTTATGGCCGAATGAATTTTCAGAATGGTCGCTATATAGAATATATAGTCCTGGAAAATTGATATTTTGCATACGACCTCGGAATTCGACGAAACCACTTTCGTTGGGCCCGGGATGTCAAATTATTGTTAGGTTTCAAATTTCATAATTTTTGAAGCAAGTATGTGAGCGTGGCAAAAAAAAATGCGTTTGGTCAATTTCTGTTAAATGAGATCGACCAGAAAATGGCCATTTTTCAAACGATCTCAGAATTTGACGAAACTAGTTTTGTTGGGACCATAGCGTCAACAGATAGATTTATTTTCTGGAATTTTTAGAATCAGTTTGTGGCCCTGGCAAATTGAAATGTACGTTCAAAGTTAAAAATTAAATGTTTTATACTTTAATTTGAAAAATAACTGACTATAACAGTCGAATTGGCCTACGAAACATATCCCATTGTGTCCAAGATGGGGGTATTTAGCTAGGGGCGATAGTCGTTGGGTTTGAAAAGGAGTTCGTTTGGGAAAACACTATTTAAAAATTTAATAAAACTATCGGCCAATCATATTTCTCCATTCATAAATAAATAAATAAAATCAGAAAACCCCCCGACCCCCCCCCCCGACATCGATGACGGAAAAGCTCCCCCCTTCCCTGGCGATTTCCGATCGCCACAGCCCAAATCAGCCCCTCCCCCAGTTCAACTTTTTGTAGTTCTCCTTCCCCTCTTCAAATCCATATAAGGAGCTCCCCCTATCATTGCTTCTACGTCGAGATATCTCCCTCCAAAGTTCCGACCTTTAAACCGCCGCCGCGAGCTCTGGGCCCCACCGAACGCCACCAAACCGCCGCGTGCCTGTAGCCCTCTCGAAGCTCTTCCACATCCAACTCGCCGATCATCCCCTCGTGCCTCGGTTCTCGCGAAAACCGCAAACCGAGTTCTTTTTTATGTTAGCATTTTAAAAAACATATCTTTTTGGTGTGTTGACGAAATTCGATGAAACAGGAAACATCGGGACCGCAAGGAAGCTCTCTACCCAATAGAAGAAGCCGCGGATTTTTCTGAGTCATCTACGATTTTTAGCACTCCGAAAACCAAAGTGAGAAATCTAAATTAAATAAATTTGAATGGAAAATGTCGTGTATAAATTATATTAGCAAAATATAAATTACACACGTGTTGTATACCTCATGTACATGCGTGGTGTAAGCTATATGAGCGAAGTATGAATTATACATGCATAGAATAATTGATTTATGTGTTGAAATGCAAGTGAAATATAGCAATTATATATATATATATACACACACTCCCCTCGTCCACAAACCATGGACGATATTTATTGTTGTGAACTGGTGTGAAATATTGGATGAAAAATACAAATGGTTGAATAATTGTTTGTGGTTGATATTGTTAGGTTGTGGTTGAAAAATACCCATTGGTGATTGAAATGAATTGGAAATATTTGTGGAAATAAAAATAAAACATGCCGCCTGCGTGCGAATTAGATGCATGAATCCCCATTGTCAAAAACCGTGAGGTTTTAAGGTAGAGCGAGGAGCCGTACTAGGGACGGTGCCGGTTTTAACTACCCTGCCGTTATGCTGCCGAAATTTTGAATAATCTTTGTGTGTTAGAATTATTTTCATATGTTAAAATTATCTTCATGCGTTGAAATTAAAGCCATATGTTGAAACTATATCCATGTGTGGAAATGTTTGTGTGTTGAAAAGTGATGTGTGAAAATTAAATCCATTTGTGAATGAATGAAGTGTCAAAACAATAAAAAAATTACATTTTTATTGAAACTATGAAGTGTTGAAAACATCCATTTGTCGAATAAATATTTTAACGATAAAAATATCATTTTTATCATATATGTGATATGCTAGAGATATGCGGACGTTGAAATAAATATTGGTGAAGAAATATTATTTTTAACATGCATAGGAACTAAATAAAATAGTCATGTGTTGAAATCTATTTTAGTTCGCCAAAATTATCATCTTTGAAATGTGAAGTGTTAAAAATAGCCACTTGTTCAAATAAATGTGCATGATTTGAAATATACATTAATTAGCTAATGACATGATTTTAGCCTATGCATGCAACATTAGAATGAATGGTGTTTTTAAACCAAAGTAAATCAAATATGAAGTTGAATGGAAAATGATAAGTGATAGAAATTGTATATATGTACATGCATATCTATTGAACAGGTTATAGCAAAGGGGCTAGAGAAAAGGAATAAAATTTTGTGTCCGACAAATAGGTACACATTTACTGTTTTGTTTGGGTGATGATTTTATGAGCCTGTTAGCTAGCCGCTTGGCTTTTTCTTTTTCTTTTTGACATGAGACGCCCGTGTGGCTATTTGGGAATTTTCCCAGCCCCTCCCGTACAAAGGAGGTTATGGCGAAATTTTCCAAAATCTAAAGGCGTTAGTGAAATAATTGAAGTGGAAACGATATAGGAATTTTTGAATGAACTATATTTATATAAATATATAAAAATAAATAAAATTAAAACGAAACGTGGCCATGCAGTTCGTATTTTGAAACCGTGATTTCAAATGACCAGTGTGGGAAATCCGACCATAGGATTTTCCCGAAACCGCAACCGTTGGGTTCGCCTTGGAAATATCTTTCCAATGGCACCAACTTTGTGAAGATCCGACGGTTGGATTGTCTGGAATGTTTAATTCAAATCTGAAGAAAAACAGCGCCAGAAACGATTATATATATATATATATATAATTAAATTAAATCGAATAACGACGCTATAGTTCGTAAATTGAAATCGTAACTTCAAATGGCTAGTGTGGAAGATCCGACCGTCGGATTTTCCCAAAACTGAAACCGTTGGATTCGTTTTGAAATGACCTTCTTAATGATATAAAATTTGTGAAGATCCAACGGTTAGATTTTAAGATATGTGTAAAACAAAATTAGTGAAAAGCAGCGCCAGTGCATCGATACGACCTGAAACGTCGTTTAATTAAATTTGGCCGTTTTAAATTAAATAAAAATGGCGATATATCATTATAAAATACTATAGACAATATAGAGTGAAAATAATCCCATTTTGTTGTGTTTGCTTGATATGTGATGGTTGAATGTATTTAACATGAAAATTATAACTAAAGAACTGAAAAGTGAATGTTGAATAGACCAACCATGTGACAAATTGATTTGAAAATCTAAATATACGTGGATTATTTGAAAAGGCCGAGTTTATCTCATTTCAAATAATCGATCATCATTGAGAAGTCGAAGAGTCGAAGACGATTGAAGACCGACGATCTTCACATTGGATGGATGGGCGCTACTGATGCTCGTGATTGGAGTAGCTGCCATGAAGGAACTGAAGTAGTAGCCATCCAAACATACTGTTGATTGTACAGATATGCGAGGAATTGGTGCCTCCAGTTTCGTTCAGACCCAGAACGGACTTGTAAATGGACTGTGTGTCTGACATTGGATTTTGTTCTGTGTTGATTGATCTTTGTTAAATACATATCTTTTTGGCGGCGGAGAATTTATTCTCTTGCTTAACGCCCTTCTCTGAGACGTACGAGTTCAGAGGTTTTATATTGATAGAAATCAGTCGCAAGGAGTGGATTGCCTGTGTGGCACGCCTAAGTGGCATATGATCAGGGCTTCTGTTGCAAAGCAAAGTCTTGTGGTTGATGATCGAAGCATGGTCTGTGTGACGTAGCTTTGTGTATAACGAGAATTCGCGAGCCTCACACCTCGGTATGAGTCAAAAACGGGAGAGTGACTACAGGGAGAGCACGACGTTTCTTTCAAGCTAAGGTGGTGTCAGTGACCTACCAGCCCTGACATTATATATACTTTTCACCTGTGTGGTTGTTGGAATGCGAGGCGCCTTGATATAGGTCTGTAAGGACCGGGAAACGTGTGTTCAGGAATTGCCAATCCTCAAAAGTAAGAGAGGTCCGGCCCAGAAGATCCAAGGATCATAGTGGGGTCCTGGGACATTTGCTAGAGTGTCTCGAATCGGAGAGGAGCTTGCCCCTTGCCTCGACTCATGAAGGAATCCAATTTCCAATACGAAATATGCGAATGTGATTGTATTACTAGTATGGCGACATGATATATGGTACCCATGCCGTCTAGGATTGATATTTATGATTGAATTTGCTCTTGAAACATATATGCACTAGTGATAATATCAAACACTTTTGTTTTATACGTATGAAGCATTTTTGGCCGTTATAAGGTAAAACTCTATCCTCCGGCTTGCGTTGCATTGTGTGATGGGACCTGAGTCTTATAATGGCTTCATTTTATAAAAAGCATTGCGATGATTTAATCATGTACTTTATTTCATGCACTAGCACTCATTGGAGTAAACCCGTTCCGCGAAAGTGGCGTGGTCCTTTGATTTGCCTTATTATTGTTGTTAATAAGTTAAGTAGTTTTCTCATACCAGTCCCATGACTGACTCGTAGTTTGTTTCATCTTGCAAACTCGGGTGCCCTCATTTTCCCACGGGCAGACTAGTTACAGGTTTCTGACGCACCTTTTGGCTCATGGCGAGGCTTAACTACACCGTGCTGACTTGGATTTTCTCTGCCATTATTGTATCTATATTATGATTCTGCCATTGGCGATGTAGACTGATATTTATTTTGAGTACTCTTTATGTATGATTCCGCCTCAGGCGATGGTGACTGATTATGTATCATTATGCACTAAGTTGTATCTTGTACTGTGCTTCTCTGATGTGATGATATCTATATGATTCCGTTGTCATATGTGTGTAAATTATTCTATTTTCTGTTTATTTTATTATCTGTGATCTGCTAATGATGACTAATGTGTTATATTACAATGATTATCCTTAACACCGTGTAACGGGGTTTTGGGATCGTTACAGCTGGTATCAGAGCTTTGGTTAACCTTAGTTCTGTATTCTAACACTTTAAACACTTCGTCAAAATAGAATCAGTAGTATTCTATGGCTAGTCACTCATTAGAGATAGGACTAGTAAAGTCCTAGAATGAGCCGAGCAGAATAGCAAAAACAATTTGATCAGTCCATCGTTATCTTTCCGTAAATTTTCTGCTTAATCATGCAATAAACTATCATTTCTGTTAGCTGACTCTTTTCTTGCTTATACAGAATTTGAATAATGGCTACCAAAGCAGCCGCCGCTAGAGGAGGCCGTGCCGGCCGAGGCCGAGGAAAGGGAGAAGCCCCAGCTCAAGAAGGACCTTTGATACAACCTCCGGCAGCTCAATACTTCGAACTAGACCGTGTAGCTAAGAGATATAAAAACTTAGGAGGCAAGACCTTCTCGGGTACTGGCACAGTAATAGAGGCCCTTGCATGGCTCAAAACATGCGAGAAAATTCTTGAAGGCCTAAGGCTTGGAGACGAAGATAAAGCTATTATGGGCGCCTGGTTTATGCAGGAACAAGCTGAACTATGGTGGGAATCTCTCACCGCCGGGAATAGAGAAGCTGGAAGAACATGGGATGGGTTCAAAGAACTCTTCAAGGAGAAATATGTCCCAGAACAAGCTTTAGAACGAATGCACGATGACTTCGCCAATCTCCAGCAGGGGGATCTTTCCGTGCAAGATTATCTGAATAAATTTACATTGTTGTCGCCCTATGTTCCGGAGCTCGTCGCCACGGCAAAATCCAAAAATAAGAAGTTTATCCTTGGGCTAAGGCGACAATATCATGATAGAGCCATGGCCCATGTCAAGCTAGAATTCAACGAACTGGTGGAAATGACATGCAACTACGAAGACCTTGACCAAAGGCATCTGGATCAGGATCGCGCTAAAAGCCAGGCAGGGAATAAGCGCAAGCCTGCTGTAAATCAAGGCGAGTCAAGCCAAGCGGCATCTTCGAATCCACAAACCAGTAAGCCGCAAAGAGGAAACTGCTTTAACTGTGGCAAGCCGGGGCACTACTCAAGTGTCTGCACAACTCCGAAAAGGCAGAGAACTAATTCTCAAGGTTCGAGCCAAGGCTTCCAGAACCCTCGCTCGTGCTTCAATTGTCGCAAGACCGATCATCTGGTCAAAGACTGTCCTTTGCTGAAGAAGGCCACAGTAGCTCACGTGTATGACGGGTCAAGCCCGCCAGCTGCTTCCGATGGAGCAGGTAAACCCGATGTTTTGGGAGGTACCCTTACAATTAAAAATATTCCTGTTTCTGTATTGTTTGACATAGGTGCGTCGCGTAGTTTTATTGCTAAAAACACAGTGCACAAAATAAAGTTAAAACAGAGAAAGCCTAAAGAATCGGTTGAAGTACATAATCCGATAGGTGGTCCTATTACTCTCGGTTCATATTGTAGAGTGCCAGTCTCTTATTCTTCCTACAAGTTTCCCTTTGATTTAATCGTTATGGATTTTCCCGAATTCGATATCATTCTCGGGCTAGATTGGTTAATGAAATACGAAGCTGAGGTAAATTGTGCAGAAAGAATTGTTAAAATTCGAACGAAGCTTGGATATATTACGGTACCCTGTTATGGTTCGAATCCGAATAGAGAATAATTTTGGTCAGCATTAGAAGTTATCCCCACTTCCGTAGAAAAGATTCCGATTGTTAGAAACAATGCGGATGTGTTTGAAGAAGTTGAGAACTTACCTCCGCAAAGAGAAATAGAATTCCGAATCGATCTAATTCCCAATGCCAGACCAGTGGTACATCCAATTCGCAGAATGACTCCGAAGGAAAAAGAAGAATTAGGCGATCAAACTCGTCAACTGTTATGGAAGGGTCTAATCAGACCTAGTTTTTCTAATTGGGGTGCAGCTGTTGTGTTTGTCCCAAAGTCAGACGGTACTCTTCGATTATGCGTTGATTACCGAGACCTCAACAAACAGACGCTCAAAAACAAGTATCCATTACCCTGCATCGATGATTTGCTAGACCAATTGAATGGGGCGAAAGTATTTTTCCGAATGGACCTAGCTACAGGTTTTAACCAATTGAGGATATCAGAAGAGTGTGTTCCTTTGACAGCTTTCAGAGGTCTAGACATATTTTATGAATGGTTAGTAATGCCGTTCGGCCTTTGCAACGCTCCAGCATACTTTGTCGATCTAATGAATAGAGTGTTCAGGGGAGTTCTAAATAAATTTGTCCTCGTATTCATTGATGATATTTTAATCTACTGCAAATCAAAACACGAGCATGAAAAACACTTAGAACAAGTATTGGAGATTCTAAGGAAGAACATCTTCAAAGCCAAATTCTCTAAAGTGTCTTCTGGCAAGAAGAAGTCAAATTTCTTGGCCATGTCGTGTCAGGGAAAGGAATTTCTGTTGACCCAAGCAAAATAACAGCGATTCAAGACTGGAAACAACCACTACTCCCATAGAGGTTAGAAGTTTTATGGGGTTGGCTAGTTATTATCGAAAGTTCGTTAAGGATTTTTCGAAGATATCCGGTCCGTTAACGAAGCTCACGAAGAAACATGAGAAATTCAAGTAGACTTCCGACTATGAAGAAGCTTTCCAGGAATTGAAATCGAAACTGACAACCGCTCCGGTGTTAACCATTATTGATGGCAATCAGGATTTAACGGTTTAGACAGATGCTTCTATTAGAGGTCTTGGTGCAGTTTTAATGCTAAGAGGCCAAGTAGTCGCTTATGCAAGCCGCCAACTGAAACCGCATGAGAAGAATTATGTGACTCATGATCTTGAGTTGCTAGCCATCGTTTTTGCATTGAAAATCTGGAGACATTATTTTTTGGGCGAGAAATTTATACTGTACACAGATCATCAATCATTGAAGTATTTAAACACCCAGAAAGATCTGAATCTGAGACAGCAGCGTTGGCTAGAATTTCTTGCAGCGTATGATCTTGATATCCTGTATATGCCGGGGAAGGCTAACGTTGTAGCGGATGCGCTTAGTAGAAAAACCGCAATCATTGCCCATCTTATAATTACACCTAGCTTGATCGATAAGATATGTGCTCTCCAGAGGAATGATTATTTCATTCAAAAGATCAAAGGGAGAATCCAGAAGGGAGAGCCCTCAAGTTTTCAGGTAGATAAAGAAGAAGTTCTGAGGCTGAATGGGAGAATTTGTGTTCCCAACCTTCCTGAGCTCAAAGGAGAAGTACTGGATGAATGCCATAAATCCAAATTTTGCATCCATCCAGGTGTGAGTAAAATGTACAACGATATCAAGCGCACTTTCTGGTGGAAGGCAATGAAAACAGATATTTCTTTGTATGTTAGCAGATGCCCTACTTGTCAATTGGTCAAGAGTGAACAACAGAAACTAGCTGGATTGTTGCAACCGTTGGAAGTCCCAGGTTGGAAATGGGAACAGATTTCCATAGATTTCATAGATGGCTTGCCGCGAACCAGGAAAGGTAATGACAACATTTGGGTAATCTTAGATCGCTTCACGAAGACTGCCCATTTTATACCTGTCAGATCCAATAGAACCGCTCAAAGTCTGGCACGGATATATTTCAAAGAAATTGTTAAGCTGCATGGAATTCCCATCAGCATAGTCAGTGATAGAGATCCCCTATTTACTAGCAAATTCTGGGAGGCTTTTCAGACAGAATTGTGAATGAAACTGAATATGAGCACCGCTTATCACCCTCAAACAGATGGCCAAACTGAGCGGGTGAATAGAATTCTAGAAGATTTATTGCGGGCTTGTATAATTGATTTTGGTGGGTCATGGGAAGATCATTTGCATTTGGCAGAATTCTCATATAACAATAGCAATCAAGCAAGTTTGGGAATGTCGCCATTTGAAGCATTATATGGCAGACCCGGCAGATCTCCAGCATGTTGGGTAGAACCTGGCAATAGACTTGTGTTAGGACCCGATATGATTAGAGAAGCATCTGACAAAGTCGACTTCATCAAAAAGCGTTTGAGAACTGCCCGAAGCCGACAGAAAAGTTATGCAGATTCTAGAAGGAGAGATTTGACATTTGTTGTTGGTGATCATATTTATTTGAAAGTTTCTTCGATGAGAGGGGTAATCAGATTTGGCAAAACTGGGAAGTTGGCACCGAGATTTATTGGTCCCTTTCCTATACTCGAACGAATTGGAACTCTTGCTTATAGGGTTCAATTACCTGATTGGTAGCCTGGAGTGCATGATGTATTTCACATATCTCAACTTAGAAGACATGTGCATGATCCGGATCTTGTTGTAGAAGAAGCAGCGCAACAGGATATAGACATAACTCCAGAATTAGCACTCAGAAGAGAGCCATTAAAGATTGTTGGCAAAGAAGCTAGAAAACTAAGAAGTAAAAAGGTTCATTTAGTTAAAGTGCAATGGAGCAGTGATCCTAGGGACTGTACTTGGGAGACTGAGGAAAGCATTAAGCAGGCTTACCCCAAATGCAGAGTGGACATCTCTGACTAACTCCGGTGCAAGGTACCTTTACAATACTTTGCATTTACATTTTGTTTCCTACTTTACTGTTGTTTCATTTTCGAGGACGAAAAGTTTTAAGTGGGGGAGATTGTAATAACCCAGAAAATACGAGGCAATTTAAAAATTTTAAATTGGTGATTTCAAAGGAATTTGAACAATTGAAATAGAATATTTCAATAAAATAGTGAATTAGAAATAGTGAGTCAGTTTGAAAATTTGAATTCAAACTTTGACTGACTGTGCAAGGTGGAAAATATAACGGATTTTAGCTAATCCAAAAATATTTAAATCTGTTAGTCAATACCTTTCTAACGAATCTGAAAAATCGAAGTTTCATAACGGGAATTAAAAGTTATGGCCGAATGAATTTTCAGAATGGTCGCTATATAGAATATATAGCTCGCTATATAGAATATATAGCCCTGGAAAATTGATATTTTGCATACGACCTCGGAATTCGACGAAACCACTTTTATTGGGTCCAGAATGTCAAATTATTGCTAGGTTTCAAATTTCATAATTTTTGAAGCTAGTATGTGAGCATGGCAAAAGAAAATGCGTTTGGTCAATTTTTGTTAAATAAGATCGACCAGAAAATGGCCATTTTTCAAACGATCTCAGAATTCGACGAAACTAGTTTTGTTGGAACCGTAGCGTCAAAACATAGCTAGATTTATTTTTCTGGAATTTTTCGAATCAGTTTGTGGCCCTGGCAAATTGAAATGTACGTTCAAAGTTAAAAATTAAATGTTTTATACTTTAATTTGAAAAAGAACTGACTGTAACAGTCGAATTGGCCTACGAAACATATCCCATTGTGTCCGGGATGGGGGTATTTAGCTAGGGGCGATAGTCGTTGGGTTTGAAAAGGAGTTCGTTTGGGAAAACACTATTTAAAAATTTAATAAAACTATCGGCCAATCATATTTCTCCATTCATAAATTAAAAAAAAACATCAGAAAACCCCCCGACCCCCCCCAACATCGACGACGGAAAAGCTCCCCCTTCCCTGGCGATTTCCGATCGCCACAGCCCAAATCAGCCCCTCCCCCAGTTCAACTTTTTGTAGTTCTCCTTCCCCTCTTCAAATCCATATAAGGCGCTCCCCCTATCATTGCTTCTACGTCGAGATATCTCCCTCCAAAGTTCCGACCTTTAAACCGCCGCCACGAGCTCTGGGCCCCACCGAACGCCACCAAACCGCCGCGTGCCTGTAGCCCTCTCGAAGCTCTTCCACATCCAACTCGCCGATCATCCCCTCGTGCCTCGGTTCTCGCGAAAACCGCAAACCTAGTTTTGAACCTTCGTGAAAGGTGAGTTCTTTTTTATGTTCGCATTTTAAAAAACATATCTTTTTGGTGTGTTGACGAAATTCGATGAAACAGGAAACATCGGGACCGCAAGGAAGCTCTCTACCCAATAGAAGAAGCCGCGGATTTTTCTGAGTCATCTACGATTTTTAGCACTCCGAAAACCAAAGTGAGAAATCTAAATTAAATAAATTTGAATGGAAAATGTCGTGTATAAATTATATTAGCAAAATATAAATTACACACGTGTTGTATACCTCATGTACATGCGTGGTGTAAGCTATATGAGCGAAGTATGAATTATACATGCATAGAATAATTGATTTATGTGTTGAAATGCAAGTGAAATATAGCAATTATATATATATATACATATATATATATATATATATATATATATATACTCCCCTCGTCCACAAACCATGGACGATATTTATTTTTGTGAATTGGTGTGAAATATTGGATGAAAATACGAATGGTTGAATAATTGTTTGTGGTTGATATTGTTTGGTTGTGGTTGAAAAATACCCATTGGTGATCGAAATGAATTGGAAATATTTGTGGAAATAAAAATAAAACATGCCGCCTGCATGCGAATTAGATGCATGAATCCCCATTGTCAAAAACCGTGAGGTTTTAAGGTAGAGCGAGGAGCCGTACTAGGGACGGTGCCGGTTTTAACTACCCTGCCGTTATGTTGCCGAAATTTTGAATAATCTTTGTGTGTTAGAATTATTTTCATATGTTGAAATTATCTTCATGCGTTGAAATTAAAGCCATATGTTGAAACTATATCCAAGTGTGGAAATGTTTGTGTGTTGAAAAGTGATGTGTGAAAATTAAATCCATTTGTGAATGAATGAAGTGTCAAAACAATAAAAAAAAATTACATTTTTATTGAAACTATGAAGTGTTGAAAACATCCATTTGTCGAATAAATATTTTAAATGATAAAAATATCATTTTTATCATATATGTGATATGCTAGAGATATGCGGACGTTGAAATAAATATTGGTGAAGAAATATTATTTTTAACATGCATAGGAACTAAATAAATAGTCATGTCTTGAAATCTATTTTAGTTCGCCAAAATTATCATCTTTGAAATGTGAAGTGTTAAAAATTGCCACCTGTTCAAATAAATGTGCATGAGTTGAAATATACATTAATTAGCTAATGACATGATTTTAGCCTATGCATGCAACATTAGAATGAATGGTGTTTTTAAACCAAAGTAAATCAAATATGAAGTTGAATGGAAATTGATAAGTGATAGAAATTGTATATATGTACATGCAAATCTATTGAACAGGTTATAGCAAAGGGGCTAGAGAAAAGGAATAAAATTTTGTGTCCGACAAATAGGTACACATTTACTGTTTTGTTTGGGTGATGATTTTATGAGCCTGTTAGCTAGCCGCTTGGCTTTTTCTTTTCCTTTTTGACATGAGACGCCCGTGTGGCTATTTGGGAATTTTCCCAGCCCCTCCCGTACAAAGGAGGTTATGGCGAAATTTTCCGAAATTTAAAGGCGTTAGTGAAATAATTGAAGTGGAAACGATATAGGAATTTTTGAATGAACTATATTTATATAAATATATAAAAATAAATAAAATTAAAACTAAACGTGGCCGTGCAGTTCGTATTTTGAAACCGTGATTTCAAACGACTAGGGCGGGAAATCTGACCATAGGATTTTCCCGAAACCGCAACCGTTGGGTTCGCCTTGGAAATATATTTCCAACGGCACCAACTTTGTGTAGATCCGACGGTTGGATTGTCTGGAATGTTTAATTCAAATCTGAAGAAAAACAGCGCCAGAAATGATTATATATATATATATAATTAAATTAAATCGAATAACGACGTTGTAGTTCGTAAATTGAAATCGTAACTTCAAATGGTTAGTGTGGAAGATCCGACCGTCGGATTTTCCCAAAACTGAAACCGTTGGATTCGTTTTGAAATGACCTTCTTAATGATATAAAATTTGTGAAGATCCAACGGTTAGATTTTCAGATATGTGTAAAACAAAATTAGTGAAAAGCAGCGCCAATGCATCGATACGACCTGAAACGTCGTTTAATTAAATTTGGCCGTTTTAAATTAAATAAAAATGGCGATATATCGTTATAAAATACTATAGACGATATAGAGTGAAAATAATCCCATTTTGTTGTGTTTGCTTGATATGTGATGGTTGAATGTATTTAACATGAAAATTATAACTAAATAACTGAAAAGTGAATGTTGAATAGACCAACCATGTGACAAATTGATTTGAAAATCTAAATATACGTGGATTATTTGAAAAGGCCGAGTTTATCTCATTTCAAATAATCGATCGACGTTGAGAAGTCGAAGAGTCGAAGACGATTGAAGACCGACGATCTTCACATTGGATGGATGGGCGCTACTGATGCTCGTGATTGGAGTAGCTACCATGAAGGAACTGAAGTAGTAACCGTCCAAACATACTGTTGATTGTATGGATATGCGAGGAATTGGTGCCTCCGGTTTCATTCAGACCCAGAACGGACTTGTTAACGGACTGTGTGTCTGACATTGGATTTTGTAAAGTGTTGATTGATCCGTGTTAAATATATATCTGTTTGGCGGCGGAGAATTTATTCTCTTGCTTAACGCCCTTCTCTGAGACGTACGAGCTCAGAGGTTATGAATTGATAGAAATCAGTCGCGTGGATTGGATTACCTGTATGGCACGCCTAAGTGGCATATGATCAGGGCTTCTGTTGCAAAGCAAAGTCTTGTGGTTGATAATCGAAGCATGGTCTATGTGACGTAGCTTTGTGTATAACGTGAATTCGCGAGCCTCACACCTCGGTATGAGTCAAAAACGGGAGAGTGACTGTAGGGAGAGCACGACGTTTCTTTCTATCTAAGGTGGTGTCAGTGACCTACCAGCCCTGACATTATATATACTTTTCACCTGTGTGGTTGTTGGAATGCGAGGCGCCTCGATATAGGTCTGTAAGAACCGGGAACGTGTGTTCAGGAATTGTCAATCCTCAAAAGTAAGAGAGGACCGGCCCTGAAGATCCAAGGATCATAGTGGGGTCCTGGGACATTTGCTAGAGTGTCTCGAATCGGAGAGGAGCTTGCCCCTTGCCTCGACTCATGAAGGAATCCAATTTCCAATACGAAATATGCGAATGTGATTGTATTACTAGTATGGCGACATGATATATGGTACCCATGCCGTCTAGGATTGATATTTATGATTGAATTTGCTCTTGAAACATATATGCACTAGTAATAATATCAAACACTTTTGTTTAATACGTATGAAGCATTTTTGGCCATTATAAGGTAAAACTCTATCCTCCGGCTTGCGTTGCATTGTGTGATGGGACCAGAGTCTTATAATGGCTTCATTTTATAAAAAGCATTGCGATGATTTAATCATTTACTTTATTTCATGCACTAGCACTCATTGGAGTAAACCCGTTCCGCGAAAGTGGCGTGGTCCTTTGATTTGCCTTATTATTGTTGTTAATAAGTTAAGTAGATTTCTCATACCAGTACCATGACTGACTCGTAGTTTGTTTTACCTTGCAAACTCGGGTGCCCTCATTTTCACACGGGCAGCCTAGTTACAGGTTTCTGACGCACCTTTTGGCTCATGGCGAGGCTTAACTACACCGTGCTGACTTGGATTTTCTCCGCCATTATTGTATCTATATTATGATTCCGCTATTGGCGATGTAGACTGATATTTATTTTGAGTACTCTTTATGTATGATTCCGCCTCAGGCGATGGTGACTGATTATGTATTATTATGCACTAAGTTGTATCCTGTACTGTGGTTCTTTGATGTGATGATATCTATATGATTCCGCTGTCATATGTGTGTAAATTGTTCTATTTTATGTTTATGTTATTATCTGTGATCTGCTAATGATGACTAATGTGTTATATTCCAATGATTATCCTTAACACCGTGTGACGGGGTTTTGGGATCGTCACAGCGGGTCTGGGCAGACTTATTCCACAAGTCGGACTTAACCTCGTGTCTTAGCACGTCATGTGTTTATGCACTTGGACCCCTCACATTAGATTCAACACTTGTGGTCTTTGGATATGGCGGGCGGGTTCGGGCAGACTTCTACCACAAGTGTAATCTTACCTCGTGTCTAAGCGTGGTTACAGTTTCTAATTACTGTAAATTTAGCGATTTTCACTATTAGCCAATTATTCCTATTTCATTATAGGTTTTCATGCCCCTTTTCCAAGTCATATTCATCATGTACCATATGCCCCAAACTAAGGTCTTTAATCACAATTTTGGTTTATGCTCCAATTCCACATTCATGTTTTCAATTCAAGTTATGCCCAAATTCCCCAATACAAGTTATGCCCCTATCTTAACGTTTCCCCTCGTTCCCAATTCCACGTGTTTGCATATTTCAGCGGCATGCCTAGGCTCGAAGGTAGCTTGGCTATAAAATAAAAAAGGGAAAAAGAGGAAGGGAAGAGAATAGAAATAAGCATAATAACAAGATAGACATGCGGTGACAGAATTAGGCATAGCAATTGAATAAGCATATAGTGACAAAATTGGGCATAGTGATAAGATAGGAATATAAGAACAACTGATGAACATGTGATAACAGTACTGATTAGGCATAGAGACATGATCATAAACAGGCATGATGAGATCTAATCAGTGAATTAGATATACAAATAATGATAGATCTAACATGATTCAATTAGTCACAGGCTTAAATCCAATTCACAACATGTCAAGATTAATTTAGATACACAGGTTATGGTAGATCTGATATGATTCAAATAGTCGCAGGCTTAGATCCAATTCATAATCATGTTTGAATAACTTTCAAATGTTTATATCTAAAAATAACGTAGACTCATTGTGATTGGATCTAGAGAACAAGAGATTTGATTGTAGCTATTGAAGAACAAATCTTTGAATTTGCCTAACTCTTATTGTTGAAAAAGAATGGGCTATTTTAATCTAGGCAGAGACAACATCTAGTTCTCCATTGTTATAGAATGGATAAAACAATGAGAATGAGGTCTTATAGCCTAGGGTTCACGAATCTAGTCAGAAAATAAATCCACATATGCATAAATGTATTTCGCCGGATCTGGGGGGTGACGACATGGTGTCAGCATAGGTGTTTACATCCACTTATGATGTCGACCCCCAACAGGTCGATTTCCCTCCCAAACTTCCTGCTTCCGATTTTTGATTATTTTGAACGGTTTTGACTTAGTTATGTGTGTGTATATATCTTATGCGAATAAAAACTCAACATTTATATCTTCTTCGTATAATGTTTGTTTTATGCAAACTTGGTGTCTATCTCAAGCAGAATTCCGAGACGAATGCAATGGTACAGTCCGTTTCACTTTTAATTAAGTATTCCTTAGTTTATCATCGTAATGAGTTATAAAATTACGAGGTGTTACATGTAGAAAAATCTAGCTCCCTGAAATTAATCAAAATGACCATTTACATGACTTGAAGAGAAATGTTTCTTACAAAACAATTAACTTATGATTAGCACCAAGACAAAGGAACTATCTGTCATTACAGCAAAGAAAAGCGATGATTCTCGTCATAGGTACCACACTCGATTTACTAAAAGTTAGGTCAAAGGAGTAGATAATCCATTCCCATAGATTCTTCATGCTTACCCCCAAAGAAACGACACCGCCTCAACATTTTGAGATGATTCATCATATAGCTAACTTGTCTGAACTTCAAACCAATCCACATGCAGCAATATTGCAAGCATAACTCCACATCTAGGAAAGATTCAAGTCATAAGCATAAAATCCAATTCTCACTTATTCCTATAAACCACGTGCCTTTCCAATAATGTTACAAGATTGCCATCCAAAAATCAATATCCCTTCTAGGAGGTAACCTTTTCACTTTTTACAATTATGAAAAACCAGCACAATGAGAACTGAATCGATATCTCTTAGAGATGCACTAACGAAAAAATATTGGAAACTCCAACTTTTCCTACACTCTTATAAGGTAAGAGCATAGTTCACCCAGTTTTTGCATCCAAACCCTACCAGCCAACTTTAAATTTGTGAATTACAGAAAAGTCCAATATTATGAATTCGATTTCTTATGTAAAAAGAGGCAGAAAACGGAAAATTACATATTTTTGACTCATTTTTGCATATCCTTTTACCATACTTGGGAAGTTTAATTACCAATTTTTACAAAAGTTCCTATTTTCTATTCAAAGCACAATTTCCATAAGAAAAGTTCCTTTTAGTGTTTCAAACTTACCTTGGAAGAATTCAATTTCCTTTACTGTTCTTTATTTTTTCAGTTCCATCATTGTTTGTTTTCCTTTAGTTATATTATCACCTTTTAGCTTAGCTTATTTGACTTAATCCACGATCTAAGCTTAATTTTAAATAAGCCTTCTAATTCTTTCAAAACTAAAATAGGAAAACAAGCACACTACATAGCTACTGGTAAGGGCTAAGAATCCTAGGATCATGTCCCCGTTGACAAAGAAAAGTTCAAACCACAAGATCTAAACAACTCGCTTGCCCTCTAGCTATGTACTTAAATCCCGGCTAAAGACCCGCAAAGTCCCGGTTATAGCTTATAGCGCTCTACAACCACTACACTATTTCAACTTAGCGCTGATGAACTGTAAATCCACTCTTGGCCCTGCTATTTTCCGCTGCATCCGCTAAATCAACGCATTTTAGCAACCTCATCAGTAATATTAATTTATAGAGCTTGATTTGACTAGTTCTCTTTACAAAAAGATCAATAAAGTTAGTGTAAAGACCTACATTTAATGTGCAAATGTCTAATATATTATAAACATCTATTATAGTTATCAAATCTAGTGTGCATAACCTTGATACTCTTTGGTTTTGTTATATATGATTAAATAATACTGGTTTCTTCTGCACATATAATATGGGAATGGTAATTAATTAGTTTTAAATATTTGGTTTCAACATCTAATAAACCATTTTGTGTACCCATTATATCCCTGCTAATTCCATGTTTTATCCCCGCTACACCTTTTTGCCCCTCCACAGCTATAGAACCGCTAAGCGCTTTAACTGCCAAACCGTTTACCATCTACTTGTATCAACTAGTCCTTGTTGTGTACTAACAGTCTTTTCCAAGCAACAATCTAGGTTCTATAGTGCTTATGCGCTTTGCAGGAGTTTACTATTATTCCAAAATATTTCTTGCTATCTACTTTATAGCTTTAAAAATATTCCTCGTATTTCCTAGGTACTAATCCTTATCTACTCCAAGATTTAAAAGCGTGGTTTGGCTTTATCATTTTTTTCAAAACTTAAAAGCTTCAGAACTTTATTTTTCTTCATTAAAGATTATTTTTGCCAAACCAAAAAAATGGCACATCACGAAAAAGGGTCGGTTTGGCACAGTGACACTCAACAATTCAAAACACCCAATTTATCAACCATAGGTTTTCAAACACATCATGTATAACAATATATGTGATAACAAACAAACAATAAAATTTTTGAGGAATCCAGTTGGATTCCTCCAACCTGTTTTTCCTGCATCCACAGACGTTAACCAACATAAATAATACCCATCCTGCTTCGAGGCAAGATATCGCGGTATGAAGGTCATCCACTATATATATTGTGGGGGAGCATAGGGAAATCATCCGCTAGTGATACCGCGGGCATCCGCTAACGATACTACAGGAACAATCCAACCACCAATATAAATATAATGGTCAAGCCTAAATGACTAATATATTTAAAACAACTAGAAAACATTCAAACAATTATTGTTAATGAATAAAAATTATAATGTCCCGTATTTTTATCGGTTTATATTTGAATATTTAAACCAGTTTAAATATTGAATTCGTAATATAAGTGGATTAAAACGAAGTTGAACGTATAAAAATATATATTAAATATAATCGAGCTCATAACGACGCTGCAGTTCGTAATTTAACGTTCTGAACTTCAACTGAGTGTACAAGACTCGTTTTAAATCGGATTTCTTCGAAACAAGAAGCGTTGGAATCTGTTGGACTGTATCTTTCTAACAGAAGTGAAAAACCAAGATTTCGTGTTACAGAGTGGAAGTTATGTTCAAATTAATTATTCAGAAAAGCAGCGGCATGATCGTTCTTGGGCATAACGGTTATTTGAATATATTTAATTATCGGTTTCGAATTTAGACAAGGTTCTTTTGAGGCGTAGTGATAATTTTATTTTTAGAATTTTACTATAATTTTTAATTAACTGTAACGACCCAGGGCATTTCGACTCCGAAAATCGACACAAAACCCAGCGTCGACTGTTCAGACATCGAAAATACCGGATCATTAATAGAAAGAAGTTAGAGGATGAGATAGAAAAGATAGAACTAATAGAATAGGAGAAGAAGAAGAACACAGCTGAACATAATCAGAGTAAACACGAATCTCACAGCGGAACGAATAAAATATAATATATAACATAACTTTGAAATACAAAACTGTATTGTATATACATACCATTATCAGAGTACAATACATCATATCACAGCGGAAATAGTCTCTAAATACTAACGGTGAAGCCTTCTGCTTTTAGCTCCTTCAAGCGTATCTGTAAAAGCCTGAAACACTTGACTGCCCGTACAAATTTGGGCACCCAAGAGTTTAGGGAAAACAACAAAATAAACTCTGGGTCAGTCATGGGACTGGTGTGAGTAAATTCCAACCATACGGTTTAACTTTGAAAATCCTTTTTGAAACAAAAAGGATAATAGTAAGACCAATCCACACATAAACATGGACGACTTTTACCTTACTATTACCCAAAATATTTTTGATATCAAAATCCAGTGATATTATAATAATGTCTAATCAAATAAATAACCAATTAGTAGAACGCTTGCATCTCACGCTCTACATACATAGTATAAAATCAAAACCCGCAGGGCGCTTATTGGAGATTGGATTCCAACTATGACAAGGTATGGGACCACCTTCCGATGATGTATCTCTAGAGGCGAATACACCTGGGTTCAACAAGAACGTCTTGCAACCCGGCCCACACATGACCGACCACTCATTTCGCTTGAGTGTATCGAATGTATATCACCAACGGTTGGACTCAAACCACCGTTCCCGAATGGGCAGAATCGATAGATTAAGAAACAAAAGGAATTTCTCTAGATAGGTGATTATACACCCTAATGGGAGCGACCCACATAGCCATGCTGCCTGCCCGATTTTTGTCATTTCCCGGTTGTGAAGCTTGAGGCTACGTTTACCTTTTAGGACATCTGGCCACCATGCACTTTGAATGCCACATCGTCAAACCCGTCAAATCACTAGTTGATCTTCTCAAAAATATTACGGGTATAAAAGCTAAGAGAAACGAATTTCTCCGCCACCAGACGTAATACCTTGGAAAGAACGTCTTAGGTGATCTTCTAAGAATACGCTGTCAGGCATTCATCCATACAAGTTGTCCTGGGTCTGGACAAACAGAAAGCACCATTCTGAACAGGACGACCCTTGCATTTCACTCCGTCTTCAATTTTCTTCAGCATAATTTGCAGCGCTTATGCCTATACGGAGTGGTTCTCGGATAAAATATCCAACCGGTCTCTCCGAATTGACAACGAGGGTCAAAACACTTCGATAGTTGGTTATTTAACTATCGAAGTAAAAACAAACATCCATTCAAATGTATAACTGTCATCACACTACCATGGGCACTTTTATTTAACATTCATCATCATCGAATTATAGTTCCCATTTCTAATAGTGTTATTTAACTCTAATCATATTTCAAACACTGAAATGATGTCATCATTTTCTGAAACGATTCTCCACTACTCGTTCTTATATTCCTTTGGACAATCATCGCTACTTATTACTTTAGAATAAGTGGATTTCAAAACAAACTGTTTACATTCCCTAGGGAGTAGTGCTATATATCATGCTTAAGCTTAGCCAACAGCGTTAATTTAACGTTATAGTTTAAAACTCGTCATACGCCGTAATATTCCTCTTTATAACATATCTCGACATAACAGTCACGCTTAAGCCTAGTCAACAGCGTTGTTTTATTGCTATAGTTCAAATACTTGAAATATGCTGCTATATTCCACCTTATACTGTTCTTGACATCTCTTACCGTTACAAAAATCTTGACATCTCTTTCTGTTACAAAAATCTTGACATCTCTTTCTGTTACAAAAATCTTGACATCTCCTTTCGTTACAAAAATCTTGACATCCTTTTGCTGTTACAAAAATCTTAACATCTCCTTTCGTTACAAAAATCTTGACATCTTTTTCTGTTACAAAAATCTTAACATCTCCTTTCGTTACAAAAATCTTGACATCTTTTTCTGTTACAAACCAAATACCATCCCTCGATAATTGTGAAGCCGTTCAAGTTGGGGTATTTTAATTACCTCTCAGACCTTGATCGACGACGTTCTTACCTTAGAATAGATATAAGTTCGTAACTCTAATCCCTTATACTTTAAAATCAGTCAACCGTACTTCTTGTTATATTTTAAATATGGTTTTATGACGCCATATCCTTATTTTGAAAACTCGGTTATTTACATTAGCTTATACAAATCCATTTTTAAACATTTCTCTCCGCTTCGTCTTTCTTAGACAAATCCCTTATTAAACATTCCTCTTCGCTTTGTCTTCTTTAGACAAATCCCTTATTAAACATTCCTCTTCGCTTTGTCTTCTTTAGACAAATCCCTTATACTTTAAAATCTTATTTAAACTAAACCAACTATTCGTTAATTTATTACATTCGATTAATCATCCCAATCTAATTTAACTAAATAACCAATTATTGATCAAAACAGTTTGCTTGGTAAATATTTAGCCATGATTAACCCACTAAATAATTCTAACAAATCTTTTCATTTTGAATAAATAACATTTATTAATCCAAATAATTTCACTTGTATCGATTACTATAGAAAAGTAATTTATTTCTAAATAGTCTCATTTACTATTAAATAAACAATAATTGATTTTAACAAATCTTACTTAATATGAAATAAACCATAATCTATTTGTAAATATCTCATTTAATTGTTCTTAGAACAATAAATCCTTGTTATTAATCATCAAGTTAATCTTCGCCTACTTACTTATTTATCTTATTAATATAAGAATCCACTTTACCAAATCATCTAGTAAGTATGGTGAAACACGTGCTTCGCACACGGTGGGATTTTGGTAAAACAATAGCAGTTAAAACAAATGATACATTTTTGGTTGGTTGTTGCCACTTTCTTAATCGATTTCATTTATTGATTAAATCAAAATAACGTTTGGATTTCCATTCAACGCTAATATCAACACAAGGTTTCAAAAGTCATTTGGGTTCAAACAGTGCATCTATATAAACAAACAGTACATATAAATATTGAGGAATCCGGTTGGATTCCTCCAACCGGTTTCCTGCATCCACCGATGTTAGTCAAAAATTAACACTGATTCCATACCAGGAAATATTATAATCAATGGAATCAGTCCAACCAATGATGTGTGTATACATATATGCAACGATATATAAAATTCAACCAATTTAACTGTAATTTACCTAATCAACCATCACACAGCATTCAACCATTATTTAAAATATAATTAAAATATTTTAAATAAAACAGAGTTAGTGAATTTACTCACCTTGGCGCGTTAACCGTTCAATAACGATTTGCGTCAGTACACCGGATCAGACGTGATAATTTCCAACGAGCTCCTAGTGGTTACGAACCAGTTTCAATATACTCGGTTGCCTTTATCCCTTTGCTGTTTCAGATCCACTCCCAGTTCGTCGTAATATTTCTCTTTTATTTTATTTTAAACTGAAACCATACGATCCAAGCTCAACAATGATCCATCCGCTTCACCGTATTGATCATGGATCGTTCTCCAGTATTTACTTCTCCCATCACCGAGTATTTCTCTACCAAGTTCTTCCTTAATCCTTCACTAAACCAAATACAGTCGCCACCAATGCTGCTGCTCCATTTCTCACCATCGTGGCCAATTGCTCTTCCCATACACAGTTGCGTTCAGGTCCTCTGCATATATACTAACTCCACCATCGTTCACGTGCAACACCAAAACCGAATGAACACCCTCCCATCATGAAGAACTTCGAATGCTCCCCGTAAATTGCGCCAACCCATCACTTCAGGTTTCGCAGTGATCATGCGATCACCTTAAACCCCGGCACAAAGCCATGCACATATCCTCTCATCTCTTTCCATGCGTACCATTGCCATACCCACGTTTTTGCTCACGTCCACCCACCGGCACATGAAAAGCCAATACCAGTTCTCTTTTATATGTGATGAAAATTTGCAAAATGTTAAAAGACCATTACCGTGACTGCCCTTCACTTCGTGATATCCTCCCCTTCCCACTAACTATACAAACCATTGTTACTGTAGTTTCTTTTCACAGCAACCATGGCTACTAACTTCGTTTCCACCTTCCTTACTCATCTCTCAATGACTCAACCATCCGACTTCATAATTCCTTCCAGCATTCGATCCTCCCCTCTCTCCTCTTATTACACACGGCTCCAGTATATGCTGTATCACCTCATCGCCAATAGTTGGAAAACACGGCAACATGAAGCCTTCAACTGCCGACCTCCTTTGCTGTTTCTTTTCAACGCTCCAATAAAACAAACCTACAGCTCCCCTTAATTATTTAACAACAGTCTCCACCATACCACTTCATCTCACCAAAATAACTCATGCGGCTCCTGTACATCCAATCCCCATAACCGCATGCGAACCCCCTTGAAGTAAGTCATGAAACGATGAGCAGTACTAAGCGTTTCGTATGTGAGAGTTTGAGCTTTTTAGTGAGGAAATTTATTTGTTTTAATTTTTGTTTGCGGAGGCCATTGGAAACCCACTATAGTTTGACTGAAGCAAAGATGAATGGCTTGCGTGCTTTTATAGATTGTACCGGCTTGGACTCCACGGAATAAACAGCTTGGGACGCAAGGATTAGGGTGTAGAGGGTAGAGTAGGTCTGCTTGATTTGAAGCCTTTGCATTGTTGCCTGATGTCTTGGTCGGCAAGGTATTTAGTCTACACGTTTTAGCTTACGGTGGGATGGTGACAGTGCATATGTAGGCATGTGCAAGATATCAGGGGATATTATTTTTCGTAGTATCAGCTAAGCCTGTTGGTGTAAAAACTACTAGAAAGTAGTGCTGAGCTACACTGATGTTATCGAACAACATATATGAAATTTAAAGCTGTAAGGAGAAACACGTCAAAAGATGGTGGGTTTTTGCTTTTCATAGCATGTGCCATGTTTAAATAGGGTTATGGCACTCTAGTTTTTAGGCCTGCAGTAGTTGCTTAAGGAGAAACACTTAAGATATGAGGAAGAATTAGATTTGATTTTCATTTCGTACACCAGCTGTTTGAAGAAATGGCCGACAATACTTAACAGTATAGATATTATATATATTGATCATTTCAATTGAGCTTTCATAGCTGAGCTCTTTTATTATACATTTTAAAACAAAAGTACAGGATATGGTAATATATATATTCATACTTCATAGTGAAATGAATCATTGTTGCCTATTGGGTCTCCGTAGAAGTTTGTTGGATTTCATCCAACCTCATCTTAACGCCACTAATTTTTCTTAATAGAAAAATCATTTTTCAAAGTGTTGGCATGTTTACAAATAATATTTCAAAGTGTGTAGTATGTACAGGTGAACCAACGCAACATGCATGGGAGACTTAGGTGGCGGAATGCATAGTTGGGAGGAAATTGGGTCACGTGTATCCATGTTGTTTAGTTTTTTTTTTATTGTAAAGTTATTCGGTCTTCGTTACACAAGACCTTATTTGTTTTACGAATCGCTATAGACAGAAATAGAAATGTGGTTGTGTCCAGCGAGGTGTCCTGATCCCAAAAATATAATAATACCGGTAGATTAACTCATATTGTGAAATCCTAAAATATCGATACAGGGCGCAAAATACTTTAAATAAAAAGTTGTGTATTTAATTAATTAAAAATTATAGTAAAATTCTAAAAATAAAATTATCACTGCGCCTCAAAAGAACCTTGTCTAAATTCGAAACCGATAATTAAATATATTCAAATAACCGTTATGCCCAAGAACGATCATGCCGCTGCTTTTCTGAATAATTAATTTGAACATAACTTCCACTCTGTAACACGAAATCTTGGTTTTTCACTTCTGTTAGAAAGATACAGTCCAACAGATTCCAACGCTTCTTGTTTCGAAGAAATCCGATTTAAAACGAGTCTTGTACACTCAGTTGAAGTTCAGAACGTTAAATTACGAACTGCAGCGTCGTTATGAGCTCGATTATATTTAATATATATTTTTATACGTTCAACTTCGTTTTAATCCACTTATATTATGAATTCAATATTTAAACTGGTTTAAATATTCAAATATAAACCGATAAAAATACGGGACATTACATTCCTTCCCCCTTAAAATAATTTCGTCCTCGAAATTGCTAAGATGGGGAAAATGCTACAATCTCTGTTGCAAACAGGTTAAAAATCTTTTTGGTTCACTTCATAATTTCAGTTTTCAACTGAACTGATCAAAATATTAATTCCCTTCTTTGTAACGAAAATTTTCAAAATTCTGAAAATTTTCTAACACTTTAATTTTCGGAGAATTTCGTCAGCCTCTCTGCTGCACGGTTCATTCGGTACTACTACCACACGCCGCTCTGGGCCTTCTCCCTTTATCGGGCATCTAACTTTCTCGCTTCCATTTGCAATCCATTCAGCATACCCGAATACATCTCCAACTGATCTCGAGTCAGTTTATCTTCAATCAATAATTTTCTTACATCCCGACTCAAATTTCTTTTTCAAACTCCAGTTCAATTCCAATTCAAAATAATCACATTTCCCAACCAAGTTCGGTTCCATCCCAAATCTCAATTCACAATTTTAACAATTTTGCCAAGTTGGATCTTATTCCATTACAATTTTCTCCTTACTTGGCTTCAATTCAACTCCACTTTATTTGACTTATTTAAATTCTCTGTTTATTTATTTCATAAGTAAATTTTAAAATTTCAGAATTCAAATTCCTGGGGTTTTCATTTCAAATCAGTTTGAAATTATATATTAAAACATTTGAATTTCTGACAACTTGTTTCCTCACAATAATTCAAAACAAAATCTTTGGTAGTAATCCATCACTTAGAACTAAAAAAAATGAACACTGATAATGCGGCCGTCATCATCAGAATCTATTTTCCAGTGGTCAAAGTGAGTTCAATACTATATTGCTTTTCAAAATTCATTTAAAACACTTTGATTTTGAATTTTTCTTCAAAATATCTTTCACAGCACTTGGAAACCAATTTCAAATCTCCCATGATTTAAATTTCCCATATAATTAATCCAAACATTTATTTCCAACTTTTTCCCAAATTCCTAGAGTTTTATCCCAATTCTGGTTTAAATTCAGATTCAGTTCATCTTATTTTGCGTATTATACTTATATAATATTTCAATTGGTTGTTTATATAACCAACTCAACTATAAATCTTATTTGATCCTAATTACGATCAACACATTCAATATACTACATTAATCTCAAGATATTTACCTCTTTTATATCAAAATATATTTTAGGCAAAATTATTCCATTTACCCTCTATTCAAAACATACTGTGTCGAATTACTCTATTCAAGAGTTTAGAAACACCTATCGACACAGTTTGCATTACTGTTTCGACCAGAATTAATAAACCACTTGACTGACCAGTCAACACAATATAAAACAGTTTTTATATCAATTTATAAATACGCGCTCATATATATACACTCAAACTCAATCTAAGGTACTGCTAACCTTATCTCTATTGAGTCACGCCACAGAGCCAAGGTAATCACTTAACCTTATGCTCTGATACCACTGTAACGACCCAGGGCATTTCGACTCCGAAAATCGACACAAAACCCAGCGTCGACTGTTCAGACATCGAAAATACCGGATCATTAATAGAAAGAAGTTAGAGGATGAGATAGAAAAGATAGAACTAATAGAATAGGAGAAGAAGAACACAGCTGAACATAATCAGAGTAAACACGAATCTCACAGCGGAACGAATAAAATATAATATATAACATAACTTTGAAATACAAAACTGTATTGTATATACATACCATTATCAGAGTACAATACATCATATCACAGCGGAAATAGTCTCTAAATACTAACGGTGAAGCCTTCTGCTTTTAGCTCCTTCAAGCGTATCTGTAAAAGCCTGAAACACTTGACTGCCCGTACAAATTTGGGCACCCAAGAGTTTAGGGAAAACAACAAAATAAACTCTGGGTCAGTCATGGGACTGGTGTGAGTAAATTCCAACCATACGGTTTAACTCTGAAAATCCTTTTTGAAACAAAAAGGATAATAGTAAGACCAATCCACACATAAACATGGACGGCTTTTACCTTACTATAACCCAAAATATTTTTGATATCAAAATCCAGTGATATTATAATAATGTCTAATCAAATAAATAACCAATTAGTAGAACGCTTGCATCTCACGCTCTACATACATAGTATAAAATCAAAACCCGCAGGGCGCTTATTGGAGATTGGATTCCAACTATGACAAGGTATGGGACCACCTTCCGATGATGTATCTCTAGAGGCGAATACACCTGGGTTCAACAAGAACGTCTTGCAACCCGGCCCACACATGACCGACCACTCATTTCGCTTGAGTGTATCGAATGTATATCACCAACGGTTGGACTCAAACCACCGTTCCCGAATGGGCAGAATCGATAGATTAAGAAACAAAAGGAATTTCTCTAGATAGGTGATTATACACCCTAATGGGAGCGACCCACATAGCCATGCTGCCTGCCCGATTTTTGTCATTTCCCGGTTGTGAAGCTTGAGGCTACGTTTACCTTTTAGGACATCTGGCCACCATGCACTTTGAATGCCACATCGTCAAACCCGTCAAATCACTAGTTGATCTTCTCAAAAATATTACGGGTATAAAAGCTAAGAGAAACGAATTTCTCCGCCACCAGACGTAATACCTTGGAAAGAACGTCTTAGGTGATCTTCTAAGAATACGCTGTCAGGCATTCATCCATACAAGTTGTCCTGGGTCTGGACAAACAGAAAGCACCATTCTGAACAGGACGACCCTTGCATTTCACTCCGTCTTCAATTTTCTTCAGCATAATTTGCAGCGCTTATGCCTATACGGAGTGGTTCTCGGATAAAATATCCAACCGGTCTCTCCGAATTGACAACGAGGGTCAAAACACTTCGATAGTTGGTTATTTAACTATCGAAGTTAAAACAAACATCCATTCAAATGTATAACTGTCATCACACTACCATGGGCACTTTTATTTAACATTCATCATCATCGAATTATAGTTCCCATTTCTAATAGTGTTATTTAACTCTAATCATATTTCAAACACTGAAATGATGTCATCATTTTCTGAAACGATTCTCCACTACTCGTTCTTATATTCCTTTGGACAATCATCGCTACTTATTACTTTAGAATAAGTGGATTTCAAAACAAACTGTTTACATTCCCTAGGGAGTAGTGCTATATATCATGCTTAAGCTTAGCCAACAGCGTTAATTTAACGTTATAGTTTAAAACTCGTCATACGCCGTAATATTCCTCTTTATAACATATCTCGACATAACAGTCACGCTTAAGCCTAGTCAACAGCGTTGTTTTATTGCTATAGTTCAAATACTTGAAATATGCTGCTATATTCCACCTTATACTGTTCTTGACATCTCTTACCGTTACAAAAATCTTGACATCTCTTTCTGTTACAAAAATCTTGACATCTCTTTCTGTTACAAAAATCTTGACATCTCCTTTCGTTACAAAAATCTTGACATCCTTTTGCTGTTACAAAAATCTTAACATCTCCTTTCGTTACAAAAATCTTGACATCTTTTTCTGTTACAAAAATCTTAACATCTCCTTTCGTTACAAAAATCTTGACATCTTTTTCTGTTACAAACCAAATACCATCCCTCGATAATTGTGAAGCCGTTCAAGTTGGGGTATTTTAATTACCTCTCAGACCTTGATCGACGACGTTCTTACCTTAGAATAGATATAAGTTCGTAACTCTAATCCCTTATACTTTAAAATCAGTCAACCGTACTTCTTGTTATATTTTAAATATGGTTTTATGACGCCATATCCTTATTTTGAAAACTCGGTTATTTACATTAGCTTATACAAATCCATTTTTAAACATTTCTCTCCGCTTCGTCTTTCTTAGACAAATCCCTTATTAAACATTCCTCTTCGCTTTGTCTTCTTTAGACAAATCCCTTATTAAACATTCCTCTTCGCTTTGTCTTCTTTAGACAAATCCCTTATACTTTAAAATCTTATTTAAACTAAACCAACTATTCGTTAATTTATTACATTCGATTAATCATCCCAATCTAATTTAACTAAATAACCAATTATTGATCAAAACAGTTTGCTTGGTAAATATTTAGCCATGATTAACCCACTAAATAATTCTAACAAATCTTTTCATTTTGAATAAATAACATTTATTAATCCAAATAATTTCACTTGTATCGATTACTATAGAAAAGTAATTTATTTCTAAATAGTCTCATTTACTATTAAATAAACAATAATTGATTTTAACAAATCTTACTTAATATGAAATAAACCATAATCTATTTGTAAATATCTCATTTAATTGTTCTTAGAACAATAAATCCTTGTTATTAATCATCAAGTTAATCTTCGCCTACTTACTTATTTATCTTATTAATATAAGAATCCACTTTACCAAATCATCTAGTAAGTATGGTGAAACACGTGCTTCGCACACGGTGGGATTTTGGTAAAACAATAGCAGTTAAAACAAATGATACATTTTTGGTTGGTTGTTGCCACTTTCTTAATCGATTTCATTTATTGATTAAATCAAAATAACGTTTGGATTTCCATTCAACGCTAATATCAACACAAGGTTTCAAAAGTCATTTGGGTTCAAACAGTGCATCTATATAAACAAACAGTACATATAAATATTGAGGAATCCGGTTGGATTCCTCCAACCGGTTTCCTGCATCCACCGATGTTAGTCAAAAATTAACACTGATTCCATACCAGGAAATATTATAATCAATGGAATCAGTCCAACCAATGATGTGTGTATACATATATGCAACGATATATAAAATTCAACCAATTTAACTGTAATTTACCTAATCAACCATCACACAGCATTCAACCATTATTTAAAATATAATTAAAATATTTTAAATAAAACAGAGTTAGTGAATTTACTCACCTTGGCGCGTTAACCGTTCAATAACGATTTGCGTCAGTACACCGGATCAGACGTGATAATTTCCAACGAGCTCCTAGTGGTTACGAACCAGTTTCAATATACTCGGTTGCCTTTATCCCTTTGCTGTTTCAGATCCACTCCCGGTTCGTCGTAATATTTCTCTTTTATTTTATTTTAAACTGAAACCATACGATCCAAGCTCAACAATGATCCATCCGCTTCACCGTATTGATCATGGATCGTTCTCCAGTATTTACTTCTCCCATCGCCGAGTATTTCTCTACCAAGTTCTTCCTTAATCCTTCACTAAACCAAATACAGTCGCCACCAATGCTGCTGCTCCATTTCTCACCATCGTGGCCAATTGCTCTTCCCATACACAGTTGCGTTCAGGTCCTCTGCATATATACTAACTCCACCATCGTTCACGTGCAACACCAAAACCGAATGAACACCCTCCCATCATGAAGAACTTCGAACGCTCCCCGTAAATTGCGCCAACCCATCACTTCATGTTTCGCAGTGATCATGCGATCACCTTAAACCCCGGCACAAAGCTATGCACATATCCTCTCATCTCTTTCCATGCGTACCATTGCCATACCCACGTTTTTGCTCACGTCCACCCACCGGCACATGAAAAGCTAATACCAGTTCTCTTTTATATGTGATGAAAATTTGCAAAATGTTAAAAGACCATTACCGTGACTGCCCTTCACTTCGTGATATCCTCCCCTTCCCACTAACTATACAAACCATTGTTACTGTAGTTTCTTTTCACAGCAACCATGGCTACTAACTTCGTTTCCACCTTCCTTACTCATCTCTCAATGACTCCACCATCCGACTTCATAATTCCTTCCAGCATTCGATCCTCCCCTCTCTCCTCTTATTACACACGGCTCCAGTATATGCTGTATCACCTCATCGCCAATAGTTGGAAAATACGGCAACATGAAGCCTTCAACT
The DNA here is from genome assembly GCA_030737875.1 of Allium sativum. Lineage (NCBI taxonomy): Eukaryota > Viridiplantae > Streptophyta > Magnoliopsida > Asparagales > Amaryllidaceae > Allium > Allium sativum. The sequence continues at coordinate 889,396,468 of CM060920.1, forward strand.
GCCGACCTCCTTTGCTGTTTCTTTTCAACGCTCCAGTAAAACAAACCTACAGTTCCCCTTAATTATTTAACAACAGTCTCCACCATACCACTTCATCTCACCAAAATAACTCATGCGGCTCCTGTACATCCAATCCCCATAACCGCATGCGAACCCCCTTGAAGTAAGTCATGAAACGATGAGCAGTACTAAGCATTACGTATGTGAGAGTTTGAGCTTTTTAGTGAGGAAATTTATTTGTTTTAATTTTTGTTTGCGGAGGCCATTGGAAACCCACTATAGTTTGACTGAAGCAAAGATGAATGGCTTGCGTGCTTTTATAGATTGTAGCGGCTTGGACTCCACGGAATAAACAGCTTGGGACACAAGGATTATGGTGTAGAGGGTAGAGTAGGTCTGCTTGATTTGAAGCCTTTGCATTGTTGCCTGATGTCTTGGTCGGCAAGGTATTTAGTCTACACGTTTTAGCTTACGGTGGGATGGTGACAGTGCATATGTAGGCATGTGCAAGATATCAGGGGATATTATTTTTCGTAGTATCAGCTAAGCCTGTTGGTGTAAAAACTAATAGAAAGTAGTGCTGAGCTACACTGATGTTATCGAACAAAATATATGAAATTTAAAGCTGTAAGGAGAAACACGTCAAAAGATGGTGGGTTTTTGCTTTTCATAGCATGTGCCATGTTTAAATAGGGTTATGGCACTTTAGTTTTTAGGCCTGCAGTAGTTGCTTAAGGAGAAACACTTAAGATATGAGGAAGAATTAGATTTGATTTTCATTTCGTACACCAGCTGTTTGAAGAAATGGCCGACAATACTTAACAGTATAGATATTATATATATTGATCATTTCAATTGAGCTGTCATAGCTGAGCTCTTTTATTATACATTTTAAAACAAAAGTACAGGATATGGTAATATATATATTCATACTTCATAGTGAAATGAATCATTGTTGCCTATTGGGTCTCCGTAGAAGTTTGTTGGATTTCATCCAACCTCATCTTAACGCCACTAATTTTTCTTAATAGAAAAATCATTTTTCAAAGTGTTGGCATGTTTACAAATAATATTTCAAAGTGTGTAGTATGTACAGGTGAACCAACGCAACATGCATGGGAGACTTAGGTGGCGGAATGCATAGTTGGGAGGAAATTGGGTCACGTGTATCCATGTTGTTTAGTTTTTTTTTATTGTAAAGTTATTCGGTCTTCGTTACACAAGACCTTATTTGTTTTACGAATCGCTATAGACAGAAATAGAAATGTGGTTGTGTCCAGCGAGGTGTCCTGATCCCAAAAATATAATAATACCGGTAGATTAACTCATATTGTGAAATCCTAAAATATCGATACAGGGCGCAAAATACTTTAAATAAAAAGTTGTGTATTTAATTAATTAAAAATTATAGTAAAATTCTAAAAATAAAATTATCACTGCGCCTCAAAAGAACCTTGTCTAAATTTGAAACCGATAATTAAATATATTCAAATAACCGTTATGCCCAAGAACGATCATGCCGCTGCTTTTCTGAATAATTAATTTGAACATAACTTCCACTCTGTAACACGAAATCTTGGTTTTTCACTTCTGTTAGAAAGATACAGTCCAACAGATTCCAACGCTTCTTGTTTCGAAGAAATCCGATTTAAAACGAGTCTTGTACACTCAGTTGAAGTTCAGAACGTTAAATTACGAACTGCAGCGTCGTTATGAGCTCGATTATATTTAATATATATTTTTATACGTTCAACTTCGTTTTAATCCACTTATATTACGAATTCAATATTTAAACTGGTTTAAATATTCAAATATAAACTGATAAAAATACGGGACATTACAAAAATAATTCTAAATAAAGAGGTGAGTGAGATTTACTCACTGTGATTATTTATTTTTTGAACATCTGATTAGGGTGCCGAACCATCGCAACTACGGATCAACTTGAATTATCTTGAATAAATTTACTTCGCACCATACTACTCCCTCCACTATTACTTTATGAGCTAGCAAATCCTTTTCTTTTTGAACTTTTTGAACTAGTAAATCCATTAGGCCATCACTCTGTATTACCAAAACAAAAATTAAACTCATCACGTCCTTCTCTGTCCATGCACCCACCATCCCCGAAGTCAACAGACCCTTACTTCCTCCACCATACAAACCAAACTCCCCAAATACCTTACTACCGCATTCCAGTTCCCCCATAAAAACAGCGACTTCACTGCCCCATCTAAAACATTCGAACTCGATCCTTCCGGTTCAACTTCGAGCATCTCTCCATCACCTACTTACAGCTTCCATGCCTCAATACCCACATGGAACGACATCCTACTCCTCCAGAACTCGCGACTTCCACCCTCCATTGAATGTCCATCGACATCAACTTGCACAAAAATCCATCGCAACACCACTACGAGTGCGCCTCGCCTCTACCAGAATGACGCCGCCCTCCAAAACACCCAACGACGACCCCATCTTGCACATAACCCAACCCTACTTCGACTGTAGTCAAGTCGAACTATCTTAGACCACGCTGCAATCTTCGATTTCAGAATCCTCTTTGATTTATGAGTGGTGAACTTGGGGTTCATTTGATTTTAATTCGAATGAAATTAAAAAAAAGGAATAACAAGGGTAATCGTGATTTGCAAAGGAAAAAGGGTGCGGTATGAATTAAACAGAAGGATGACATAAAATTTTAAAGCTTTCAATTTGATTTTCTTTGTAGAAGAACAAAATTGAAATTACAGAGAGAGTAGTTGCGTTTATATAGAAGTGGAGAGGAGACTAGAAGTACACGAGTAATAAAGGAATGTAGTGTATAGTACAATGCATATTTAATACGATTTGATTTCTATTTAATGCGATTTGATATAAAGTGATTTTTATCCTTTTTTAAATAGATAGCGATTTGATTAAAGAGATCTTTATTCTTTTTAAACAGATTCTGATTTGATTTCGAACCTATCCACAATCAAATATCTCGGGGTCCATTAATTTAAACCACGAACCACTATTTTAGCGTATAGACCGACATTTAAATTTTATTGCGTTATTCTGAACTGAACTGAATATATTTTTATATTTAATTTTCAACGTATATACTGTATTAAATTAATATAATACAATATAAATTCAAAACTGGTCAATTCGCTGGTAATAAAATATTCTTATTATCATCCATATTCAAACACAATTAGTACTTGTCATCTGAATTGTTTTAATTCAGTTTTTGACTTCGATTTGAATTACTGTTCGTATTACAATGGTTATATGTATTCAAAATAAATTGTATATCGATTATAAATCGATAATTAAATATAAAAATTCTTTATATTATTAATTCAATATTTAAAACAATATTAAATATTTAAAATTAATCGACCAAAATACGGGTCGTTACATAAGTTTTCTTCATGCAATGCATGCATACATGTGTGCAACTATTTTAAATAGTTGCACACATGTATGTCAGTTTCGGTCTATATTTTCAAGCCAAAAGAGCTTACGCTATAGCTGCACACATGTATGCAACTATTAGTAATAGTTGCATATATGTATGCAACTTTTTCTTTAAAATTTGTGTGGACATCCGAGAACATTTCCGGATTATAGAATATATAATTTTTTACTCACCAGCGCTTTTTTTGGGCCAAAAAACGAAAAAGACGGAAGTATGAAAAATAGGGGGCGGGTTTACATTCAATGCATAGGAGGGATATGAGCCTAATTAAGTTTCAAAATTGGGACGTGAGCCTAATATTAAAAAAAACACAATTTTTTTTTTCAAAACATAAAAATTGGAGTAGACAAGGACAACTATTTCTTAAATAATTTCTCAATAGCTCATTTTTACTACACTAGCTCAATTACTTACAACTAGGTGCTAATTTCTAAACTTGTTCCAAACATCTACTCTATTCTGAAACTTTAACAATTTATTTTGTCCACCCACCAAAGTTTATTTTAAAACAATTGTAAAAAATTTATCTCAAAGAATAGAGATTTTCAAAAATATCCTTACCGAAAATTTTAGTTTTTGACAAAATGCTATCTTTCCATGTTTTCTTATTTAATTCTTCCATACTTTACAATTTAAAAACTAGTGAGCTATACATGCCCTATAATGTACACATTTTTCTCAAAGGATTCAATTGAGATAAAAATTTCATTAGAAATCACCATTTCCAAAATATTCCCTGTTTTTTTCAAAACTCAATATGTACTTTTCAAATATGTTTGATATCTTTTTTTTCAAATGTCAAAATACCTCTTTTTATTTCAAAAATACTTTCTACCTAATTTAAGTAGTACATATTTTTAAATTGTAAACTTTTAAGGTTAAAACTTGAAAAATCCCGTATACTGACACACGAAAGCTTTTAAATTTTCAAGTTCTTAAAAGTTAACAATGGAGCTAGTCTCAAAGTGGGTTTTAATATACTTAGACTTTCCTAAATATTCCCATAAAGTCATTTCCCTTAAGTACATATATATATATATATATATATATATATATATATATATGTATGTATGTATATATAAATTCCTAATCCATTTTCCTTTCTCACTCTTTCCCAATTTAGAAGGCTCTCATGCCAAACCCACTAATCCAAAATACTAATTTTAGATACTAACATATAGTGTAACGACCCGTGTTTTTCGACCATTTGAATATGAATATTTAAATTAGTTTTAAATATTATATTGGAATATTAATGAAATTTAATATTGAATTCGTTATTTAAAACGAAGTTGAACATTATATATTTATATATAGTATAAATCGAGCCTGAAATGGCGCTGCAGTTCGCAATATAGAGTTTTGAACTTCAACTGAGAATACAGGATTCGATATAAGTCGGATTTCTGTGAAACAAGACACGTTGGGACCATATTGATGATAATTTTCATATGAAAGAGAAAAATCCAGATTCCGTGTTATAGATAGTAAGTTATGGCCAAAACAAAATTTTGAAATAATCGCTATGGAAAATCGTTATATAAATATACGCGTTAAAATAGCCGTTTTGCAAATGGACTCAGATTTCGACGAAACCAGTTTCATTAGAACCGTATCATTAAATTATTGTACGGTGGTGAGTGGCGTGGAAAATCGATGTCGTATGTGGCCACGGTAGCCATAAACGGCCAATCAAATTTCTATAACGCGTAATTAAATAAATAAAGGGACATTTGAGTGTAACTTGAGCAGACGATCGAATTAGGCCACGAAACCAGTTCCGTTGAGTTCGTATCGTCGATTTTAGTCAGGGTAGGTATATAGTTTGTTATTTTTAGAGATCGGGAAATTTGGTATTCAGAAGGGCAGTGCGGTGCGCGGTAAAAATAGCCTACCGGGGAAACAGTCTCAGAATGCGACGAAATTAGTGCCGTTGGGTTCGTATCAAAAAGTTATTGTCGATGTTCGCAGTTTCAAGTGGATTTTAATTATCTGGTGACCGTGGAAAAATTAAATGCGTGTTCATTTCTGGTTTCATAAAGGAAAAATTTTCATACGACCTCGGATTGCAACGAAACTTATCCCATTGGATTCGGAATATCGTTTTACATCAAGAACAGCCTTTTTATCAGTAGACAGAAATCATATGTGGTGGATTTTAACACGAATTCTCACTACGAAGTTTCATTATATTAAAATAGTAATAAAATCCATCCAACTCTCTTCTGTGCATCCTGATTCTTTCCGCCTACCAAAATGTGTATAACTTGCGTCCCAAACCTTCTACTGTGCATTACTTGGCTATCACACAATTCATTTTCTTGGCCGCCAATCCACTAACACCGTGCCTCCCACGTTAGTCCCTTTATAAATACATGTTAAGTCAAACCCTACTTTCTGGTTCTGCCTAGTCAACGCTCTTTGAGCCGCCATCTTCACATAACCAACGGCAGATGAACCCCGTCCCTTTTCCCAACCGATTCTCTAATCTATGCACTTTCACTTAAATCATTCCAGTACCAATATGTGCGCCTCCTCAAGCTTTTTCTATCTACCGGTGGTGATTTTCATCAGCGTCCTGTGGGGACCATAATTTCTCTTGCAAGTCACGGTAGTTTTTGGTCAACCGCTAGCAAACAACGGCGAGAGGCAGCTCGGCGTTTGGGCCGATGGTTCGAAGGGTCAGGGCGCACAGTTCGCCATTTGTTGATGGGATTCCGGTGTGGGGAGGGTGGCGCAGCAACAAGGAATGGGTTGGAGCTGAAGATTGAAGAAAGGGGTCGATCTGTTAACTGTGTAAATCTAAACTAAGACTAAGATTAGGAAGAGAAATGGTTGACTAATTCGAGAATTTGATGCAAGAGTGGGCCTTCATTTCGGAACAAAGAAGATGGAAGCAGAAGCGGTAACACACGTTGGAAACCCAAATGTATAAATCCACGGTTAATTTTATTTCCAAGTGGAATGGTTAACTTATTACATAACTTATTGAGTTAGTTAATATATGTAACTAGAGTTCAATAAAATAAGTAACATAAATCTAGTGTCATAGGACTGACCTGATATTCTAAACGTAATAATATTGTAAATTGGTTAGCTTGAAAGTTAATTAATTAATATGTGACTAGTATCATTTTTTAATTAATTAGGAGTTTAATAACTCATTTAAACCGGTACCGTCAGTCGTAGATAAAGGGGTCAAATCTGTTTAAATAGGAACTGTAATTAATTTATAATTAAATAGTAGAGTCATGAAGGATTTATTAGTTTATAATTAGAATAATAAACTTGATTAGGAAAGTTATTTATATGATTAAGATATTTAAATTATAATTAAGAGGAATAATTATTTTAATTAATCATATTACATTGTTAATGCTAAGACTTATGCTTCTGTTATCAGAACGGAACCAAATCAGTTGCGCTGCGATCACATCGTCGAACTCTACATTTTGAAATCAAATTAGGAGGAAGCTGGAGGCTACTGGAATGTATGGTTAAATTAAACATTTCCAATTAATTTAACTGGAAACCGAACCGCTTTAGCAACAAGCAAATCAAGGTGAGTTAAACTCACTCAGTTTTTCCCATTTATATTTTATATAAATTGGGGGTTTATTTTGTGTGCTCTGCTTACTGATGGTTGCCTGTTTGCTAGTTATACATTTGTTTGTTGATTTAACCGATGAAATTAAACTGTGTTTAATTTCAATGAAATACCAAATCGTTATTTTAACGATTGGTTCCAAAAAAAATAGGTAACTCACCTTGGCTGACACGTTTATAAAATAAACGTGTTTTACTTGTTGAATTGTTGGCGTTGTTTGTGGATGATGTTAAATGGTCGTTATCCATTGTCATCAGTTGAATGAGCTGGTTTGAAATAACCGTTGTGATTACAGGGAAGAACAGGTTGGAGGGATCCAACCGGATTCCTCAAAGGTATTATTTATTTTCATATGCTCATATATGAACTGATCTGTTTGTGTGATTGATTTGATGATTGATTATTGACTGAATACTCAACATCTGTTTGGTTTAAACCAATGGGCGATATTGGTTAAGTGTTTGGCAGAGTATGGCCTTTAAAAATCAATCGGGTTACAGATATTGATTCACCGTCGGGTGAATCGATAGAGATGCAGTTATAAAATTTATTTTATAACTAGAAATAGATTTTTGAATATACTATTTTGAATAAAAGTTATATAAAGAGAAATAAATGAATAGTTTAATTATTTAAGACTTTGATTTATTATTAAGTGATTTAAAAAGTTAATCAGATTGATAAGTACGGAAATAAGAAATAAGCCGAATGGTTTAGCTTGGATAATTATTTGATCAAGCAATTGTTAGTCTGATTAATGATAATTTAGAAAAGTACCTTTTAAATGAAAATGCATTTAAAAGTAATCGAATTGAAGTGAAATAAACTGAATGGCGAAAGGAGTTCATGAATAGGTTTTATTTTAAACCTAAGTTTTATAACGAAGTTATAAAAGGAATTTTAAGCGAGAATGAGAGCTTGAATTAAATATTACTTAATCATTTGAATTAAGTCGAAGGAGATTTCGATAAAAGGGTTTAAGATAAACCAGAGTATTTAAATGAGATTCAAAGTGTTAAACTGTTAATATTGAATTAACATTATTTGAAAATGAGATCGAGTAGGAAAGGGTAAAAGTGGAATAAGATTCCCAAAGTGGGAAATGGTTAATTAGATGTAAAAGGTGATTGGTTTAAGCGAATTTGGGTAAAGAAGTGGATCATAGAGTTGTCTAACCAAATCCAAGCTACGATGGGAATATTGATTTTGTGATTACAACTTATATTCATCTGAGGATAAGAACGTTGTTTGATCAAGGTCTGAGAGGTAATTAAAATACCCCAACTTGAACAACATCGGGATTATCTGAAGATGATATTAGTTGGCGATCGTAAAAGAGGTTCATGGTAATACAACGAATGTTTTGAAAGGGGAATTGAGTGGAAATCATATATGGTTATAAGTTATTTTACTAAGTATCATAACGTAATGATTCTGAGGACATTAGTATATAGGAATATAGTTATTCGAGATAGAGTTAGACAAACATAGTTATTCAAGATAAGTTGCCCTTTCGTACGACTGCTAGCGAAATTCACAGGGTTGCAGATAGCCTACGGCGGTCGGATGTTTCCTGAGGGAATCAGGCGTAACCATTGTGATCGTTGTGATCTAGAGTCAAGCGAATGGATTTAAGGCGAGTATTAGTTAATCGATAGGAATTATATAAGTCGAGTTAATCAGTTAGAGTTGACCAGTTAAAATTAATCAAATTGAGTTAAGCCATTAGAGTTAAATTGAATTAGAATTATTCGAATATCGTATTTTCAATATTAAAAGAGTTAGAAGTTTTAATTTAACAAAAGGAAATCAGTTTGTCAAAGGCCAAATGATGCTGAATACTTAACCAGTGAACTCATTGGAGTGTCATGATTGAAACACTGTATATTTTGATAGTTAAAACACCTACTATCAAATCTGACCAATACGATTGTTGGTATGGAAAGACCGGGATCGAATTTATATTCGAAAACCATTCCGTCCAACAAATACGTGAAGATATCAGGAGATGATCGAGATGGAGCATTGAAGACCGTGGATTTTCATAAACGGAAGAACCACTAATATTCTCTGCCTGGCAAGCAGAGATAAGCTGTGATTCTGTCGTGGTTGGAATCAATGGGTTGCAAGGACTTCTCGCTACTGATCCATGGGGTGATTCCTATATGGATGCGGTAGGAGAGTGCCTTCGGTTCATCCTGTTCCTGGATGACCTGTATGGACGAGTGTCTGACAGAGTATTTCCAAAGGGTCACGTACGTTGATTTCTTCAAACGTACGATAGTTGTTGGCGGGGAGTTGTCGTTCTCTTAGCTTCCAGCTAAAGTATTTTTGTGGACGTCAATTAGTGATATCTGACGGATCTGACGATGTGGCATTCAAAGTGAATGGTGACCAGATGATCAGAAGTTAATTCTGGCCTCAAGCCTCATCAACCGGGAAATGACAAAAATCGGGCAGGCAGCATGGCTATGTGGGTCGCTCCCATTAGGATGTATAATCACCTATCTAGAGAAATTCCTATTTGTTCTTAAATCTATGTTTCGATGCTGTCCCTTATCGGGAGATGGTTGCTGATCCCAACCGTCGGTGATATACATTCGATACTCTCAAGCGAAATGAGTGGTCGGTCATGTGTGGGCCGGGTTGCAAGATGTTCTTGTTGAACCCAGTGTATTCGTCCCTAGAGATACACCATCGGCAGGTGGTCCCATACCTTGTCAAGGTCGGAATCCAATCTCCAATAAGCACCTGCGGGTTTTGATTGTATACTATATATGTGGAGCGTGAGATGCAAGCGTTCCACTAGATTGCTATTTACTTGTATTTAGACATTATTATAATATCAGAACAAGATATTGGTTTCAAAACTGTTTTGGGTTATCGTAAGGTAAAAACCGTCCGTGTTTATGTGTGGATTTGGTCTTACGATTATCCTTTTCTTTGAAAAGGTTTTGAACTTAAAAATCATGATTGGATGGTTCACCCTTATTACTGTGCGAGTTTATCTCACTCTGGTTCACCAGACTAACCCGGTGTTTTGTAAATGCTCGGGTTAGACCGGGTTGTACAGGTTCAGGTTATCGACTGCTATGAAGAGACGAGCTGGAAGAGTCCAGACGTATGATATTACTACTATTCCGCTGTGTGTTGTATATGGGAACAGGCTATTATAACTGTCCCATGGTATGATGTACTATGATACTGTAAGTATTTTAAAGCTTTCAATAAAGACTATTTATGTATTATATTTTGTTCCGCTGCGATGTGAGACTCTGTGTGGTGTTTCTTCTTCTTCTATTCTAATATTTCTTTCTTTCTTATCTCACCCTCTAACTTCTTTCTATTAATGATCTGGAATGTTCGATGTCTGAATGGTCAACACGGTAGTTTGATGTTGATTTTCGGAGTCGAAAATCCCAGTTCGTTACAGTGGTATCAGAGCTGAAGGTTAAGTAATTACCTTGGCTCTGTGGCGTGACTCAGTAGAGATGGGGTTAGTAATACCCTAGATTGAGTTTGAGTGTATATATACGAGTGAACGTATTTGTAGATCTTATAAAAATTGTTTTATATTGTGGAGATTTATGGTTTGAGTTGTTTATGGATTCTGGTCGATCAGTTTGATCCACTGTATCGATAGGAATTTATAAACGCTTGAATACGATGAACCGACACAGTATGTTTTGGAAGAGGGTAAATGAAATAATTTACCCAAATTATATTTTGATATAAAGGAAATATATGTATTGGAAATATTATGGTATATTGGATGTGTTGGTTGATTATAATTGAAATGGTTATATAAATAACCAATTGGAATTTGTATAATATAAAAGCAGATTTATTAAATCTGAAATTAAATCAGAATTGAAATTAAAATTTCTTAAAGTGGGAAGGATGATTGCAAATGAACTTGAATTGAATATATGAAAAATTTAAAATCCTAGGAGATTTTAATTTTGTTACAAGCATTGAAAGGGATATTTTGAAAAAGATTTCAAAATGAAAATGTTTAAATACGCTTTTGATAAGTGGTATAGTATTGAACTCACTTTGATCGCTGGGAAATAACTCTGAGGATGCTGGCCACATCATCAGTGTTCATTTCCGAGTTCTAAGTGACGGATTACTACCAAAAATCTTGTTTAAAAATGGCTTTGAGAAAAACAAGTTGTTTTAAATCTTGAAAAGAAATATTTGATTTTTGAAAGCGATGAACTGTTTAAAAACTCCCTGTAAGATTGTTTGAACAAAAACAAAATTTAATAGAAATTTGTGAAAGCAAATATGAATTGAATTGAAACCAATTAACTAGAAATTGAATCGGAAGATAATATATCAAGCAGAATCAGATTTGAGTTGTGAGACAGGAATCTGAAATGGTATTGGACTAGTAAGCTAAGAATTGGAATTGATAATGGATGGAAATTGAGTTCAGAATGGGATTTGGCTTGGACGTGTGAAGGATTTGGATTTGAGGTTAAAATTGGAATTTTGTTTGGGAATGCATTTGTATATGCTGACAAGGTAGCAGATGGAAATGATATAAGGATATGCCCGACAAAAAGGTACACGTTTATTTTTATATGGGTTTGGTGATTTATGAGCCTATTTGGCAAGCCTCTTGGCTGTTTCATTTTCTTTTGGATTGGAGAAGGCCCAGAGAGGCGAGTTGTGGTTGTACCGATTAAGCCGTACAAAGTAGGTGCTGGCGAAATTTTTTGGAAATTTAAGGTGTTAGAAAATTTTCAATATTTTTGAAAATATTTATTCACAGTATTGAGTTGGTTTCTAATTTAATATAAAATTAGATTTGAAATTAATAGATTTATAACGTTCTTTCTTACCTTAGCAATTTCGAGGACGAAATTATTTTAAGGGGGGAAGAATGTAACGACCCGTGTTTTTCGACCATTTGAATATGAATATTTAAATTAGTTTTAAATATTATATTGGAATATTAATGAAATTTAATATTGAATTCGTTATTTAAAACGAAGTTGAACATTATATATTTATATATAATATAAATCGAGCCTGAAATGGCGCTGCAGTTCGCAATATAGAGTTTTGAACTTCAACTGAGAATACAGGATTCGATATAAGTCGGATTTCTGTGAAACAAGACACGTTGGGACCATATTGATGATAATTTTCATATGAAAGAGAAAAATCCAGATTCCGTGTTATAGATAGTAAGTTATGGCCAAAACAAAATTTTGAAATAATCGCTATGGAAAATCGTTATATAAATATACGCGTTAAAATAGCCGTTTTGCAAACGGACTCAGATTTCGACGAAACCAGTTTCATTAGAACCGTATCGTTAAATTATTTTACGGTGGTGAGTGGCGTGGAAAATCGATGTCGTATGTGGCCACGGTAGCCATAAACGGCCAATCAAATTTCTATAACGCGTAATTAAATAAATAAAGGGACATTTGAGTGTAACTTGAGCAGACGATCGAATTAGGCCACGAAACCAGTTCCGTTGAGTTCGTATCGTCGATTTTAGTCAGGGTAGGTATATAGTTTGTTATTTTTAGAGATCGGGAAATTTGGTATTCAGAAGGGCAGTGCGGTGCGCGGTAAAAATAGCCTACCGGGGAAACAGTCTCAGAATGCGACGAAATTAGTGCCGTTGGGTTCGTATCAAAAAGTTATTGTCGATGTTCGCAGTTTCAAGTGGATTTTAATTATCTGGTGACCGTGGAAAAATTAAATGCGTGTTCATTTCTGGTTTCATAAAGGAAAAATTTTCATACGACCTCGGATTGCAACGAAACTTATCCCATTGGATTCGGAATATCGTTTTACATCAAGAACAGCCTTTTTATCAGTAGACAGAAATCATATGTGGTGGATTTTAACACGAATTCTCACTACGAAGTTTCATTATATTAAAATAGTAATAAAATCCATCCAACTCTCTTCTGTGCATCCTGATTCTTTCCGCCTACCCAAATGTGTATAACTTGCATCCCAAACCTTCTACTGTGCATTACTTGGCTATCACACAATTCATTTTCTTGGCCGCCAATCCACTAACACCGTGCCTCCCACGTTAGTCCCTTTATAAATACATGTTAAGTCAAACCCTACTTTCTGGTTCTGCCTAGTCAACGCTCTTTGAGTCGCCATCTTCACATAACCAACGGCAGATGAACCCCGTCCCTTTTCCCAACTGATCCTCTAATCTATGCACTTTCACTTAAATCATTCCAGTACCAATATGTGCGCCTCCTCAACCTTTTGCTATCTACCGGTGGTGATTTTCATCAGCGTCCTGTGGGGACCAGAATTTCTCCTGCAAGTCACGGTAGTTTTTGGTCAACCGCTAGCAAACAACGGCGAGAGGCAGCTCGGCGTTTGGGCCGATGGTTCGAAGGGTCAGGGCGAACAGTTCGCCATTTGTTGATGGGATTCCGGTGTGGGGAGGGTGGCGCAACAACAAGGAATGGGTTGGAGCTGAAGTTTGAAGAAACTGGTCGATCTGTTAACTGTGTAAATCTAAACTAAGACTAAGATTAGGAAGAGAAATGGTTGACTAATTCGAGAATTTGATGCAAGCGTGGGCCTTCATTTCGGAACAAAGAAGATGGAAGCAGAAGCGGTAACACACGTTGGAAACCCAAATGTATAAATCCATGGTTAATTTTATTTCCAAGTGGAATGGTTAACTTATTACATAACTTATTGAGTTAGTTAATATATGTAACTAGAGTTCAATAAAATAAGTAACATAAATCTAGTGTCATAGGACTGACCTGATATTCTAAACGTAATAATATTGTAAATTGGTTAGCTTGAAAGTTAATTAATTAATATGTGACTAGTATCATTTTTTAATTAATTAGGAGTTTAATAACTCATTTAAACCGGTACCGTCAGTCGTAGATAAAGGGGTCAAATCTGTCTAAATAGGAACTGTAATTAATTTATAATTAAATAGTAGAGTCATGAAGGATTTATTAGTTTATAATTAGAATAATAAACTTGATTAGGAAAGTTATTTATATGATTAAGATATTTAAATTATAATTAAGAGGAATAATTATTTTAATTAATCATATTACATTGTTAATGCTAAGACTTATGCTTCTGTTATCAGAACGGAACCAAATCAGTTGCGCTGCGATCACATCGTCGAACTCTACATTTTGAAATCAAATTAGGCGGAAGCTGGAGGCTACTGGAATGTATGGTTAAATTAAACATTTCCATTTAATTTAACTGGAAACCGAACCGCTTTAGCAACAAGCAAATCAAGGTGAGTTAAACTCACTCAGTTTTTCCCATTTATATTTTATATAAATTGGGGGTTTTATTTTGTGTGCTCTGCTTACTGATGGTTGCTGTTTGCTAATTATACATTTGTTTGTTGATTTAACCGATGAAATTAAACTGTGTTTAATTTCAATGAAATACCAAATCGTTAAAATAACGATTGGTTCCAAAAAAAAAAGGTAACTCACCTTGGTTGGTCACGTTTATAAAATAAACGTGTTTTAATTGTTGAATTGTTGGCATTGTTTGTGGATGATGTTAAATGGTCGTTATCCATTGTCATCAGTTGAATGAGCTGGTTTGAAATAACCGTTGTGATTACAGGGAAGAACAGGTTGGAGGGATCCAACCGGATTCCTCAAAGGTATTATTTATTTTCATATGCTCATATATGAACTGATCTGTTTGTGTGATTGATTTGATGATTGATTATTGACTGAATACTCAACATCTGTTTGGTTTAAACCAATGGGCGATATTGGTTAAGTGTTTGGCAGAGTATGGCCTTTAAAAATCAATCGGGTTACAGATATTGATTCACCGTCGGGTGAATCGATAGAGATGCAGTTATAAAATTTATTTTATAACTAGAAATAGATTTTTGAATATACTATTTTGAATAAAAGTTATATAAAGAGAAATAAATGAATAGTTTACTTATTTAAGACTTTGATTTATTATTAAGTGATTTTAGAAAGTTAATCAGATTGATAAGTACGGAAATAAGAAATAAGCCGAATGGTTTAGCTTGGATAATTATTTGATCAAGCAATTGTTAGTCTGATTAATGATAATTTAGAAAAGTACCTTTTAAATGAAAATGCATTTAAAAGTAATCGAATTGAAGTGAAATACAACTGAATGGCGAAAGGAGTTCATGAATAGGTTTTATTTTAAACCTAAGTTTTATAACGAAGTTATAAAAGGAATTTTAAGCGAGAATGAGAGCTTGAATTAAATATTACTTAATCATTTGAATTAAGTCGAAGGAGATTTCGATAAAAGGGTTTAAGATAAACCAGAGTATTTAAATGAGATTCAAAGTGTTAAACTGTTAATATTGAATTAACATTATTTGAAAATGAGATCGAGTAGGAAAGGGTAAAAGTGGAATAAGATTCCCAAAGTGGGAAATGGTTAATTAGATGTAAAAGGTGATTGGTTTAAGCGAATTTGGGTAAAGAAGTGGATCATAGAGTTGTCTAACCAAATCCAAGCTACGATGGGAATATTGATTTTGTGATTACAACTTATATTCATCTGAGGATAAGAACGTTGTTTGATCAAGGTCTGAGAGGTAATTAAAATACCCCAACTTGAACAACATCGGGATTATCTGAAGATGATATTAGTTGGCGATCGTAAAAGAGGTTCATGGTAATACAACGAATGTTTTGAAAGGGGAATTGAGTGGAAATCATATATGGTTATAAGTTATTTTACTAAGTATCATAACGTAATGATTCTGAGGACATTAGTATATAGGAATATAGTTATTCGAGATAGAGTTAGACAAACATAGTTATTCAAGATAAGTTGCCCTTTCGTACGACTGCTAGCGAAATTCGCAGGGTTGCAGATAGCCTACGGCGGTCGGATGTTTCCTGAGGGAATCAGGCGTAACCATTGTGATCGCTGTGATCTAGAGTCAAGCGAATGGATTTAAGGCGAGTATTAGTTAATCGATAGGAATTATATAAGTCGAGTTAATCAGTTAGAGTTGACCAGTTAAAATTAATCAAATTGAGTTAAGCCATTAGAGTTAAATTGAATTAGAATTATTCGAATATCGTATTTTCAATATTAAAAGAGTTAGAAGTTTTAATTTAACAAAAGGAAATCAGTTTGTCAAAGGCCAAATGATGCTGAATACTTAACCAGTGAACTCATTGGAGTGTCATGATTGAAACACTGTATATTTTGATAGTTAAAACACCTACTATCAAATCTGACCAATACGATTGTTGGTATGGAAAGACCGGGATCGAATTTATATTCGAAAACCATTCCGTCCAACAAATACGTGAAGATATCAGGAGATGATCGAGATGGAGCATTGAAGACCGTGGATTTTCATAAATGGAAGAACCACTAATATTCTCTGCCTGGCAAGCAGAGATAAGCTGTGATTCTGTCGTGGTTGGAATCAATGGGTTGCAAGGACTTCTCGCTACTGATCCATGGGGTGATTCCTATATGGATGCGGTAGGAGAGTGCCTTCGGTTCATCCTGTTCCTGGATGACCTGTATGGACGAGTGTCTGACAGAGTATTTCCAAAGGGTCACGTACGTTGATTTCTTCAAACGTACGATAGTTGTTGGCGGGGAGTTGCCGTTCTCTTAGCTTCCAGCTAAAGTATTTTTGTGGACGTCAATTAGTGATATCTGACGGATCTGACGATGTGGCATTCAAAGTGAATGGTGACCAGATGATCAGAAGTTAATTCTGGCCTCAAGCCTCATCAACCGGGAAATGACAAAAATCGGGCAGGCAGCATGGCTATGTGGGTCGCTCCCATTAGGAAGTATAATCACTTATCTAGAGAAATTCCTATTTGTTCTTAAATCTATGTTTCGATGCTGTCCCTTATCGGGAGACGGTTGCTGATCCCAACCGTCGGTGATATACATTCGATACACTCAAGCGAAATGAGTGGTCGGTCATGTGTGGGCCGGGTTGCAAGATGTTCTTGTTGAACCCAGTGTATTCATCCCTAGAGATACACCATCGGCAGGTGGTCCCATACCTTGTCAAGGTCGGAATCCAATCTCCAATAAGCACCTGCGGGTTTTGATTGTATACTATATATGTGGAGCGTGAGATGCAAGCGTTCCACTAGATTGCTATTTACTTGTATTTAGACATTATTATAATATCAGAACAAGATATTGGTTTCAAAACTGTTTTGGGTTATCGTAAGGTAAAAACCGTCCGTGTTTATGTGTGGATTTGGTCTTACGATTATCCTTTTCTTTGAAAAGGTTTTGAACTTAAAAATCATGATTGGATGGTTCACCCTTATTACTGTGCGAGTTTATCTCACTCTGGTTCACCAGACTGACCCGGTGTTTTGTAAATGCTCGGGTTAGACCGGGTTGTACAGGTTCAGGTTATCGACTGCTATGAAGAGACGAGCTGGAAGAGTCCAGACGTATGATATTACTACTATTCCGCTGTGTGTTGTATATGGGAACAGGTTATTATAACTGTCCCATGGTATGATGTACTCTGATACTGTAAGTATTTTAAAGCTTTCAATAAAGACTATTTATGTATTATATTTTGTTCCGCTGCGATGTGAGACTCTGTGTGGTGTTTCTTCTTCTTCTTCTATTCTAATATTTCTTTCTTTCTTATCTCACCCTCTAACTTCTTTCTATTAATGATCTGGAATGTTCGATGTCTGAATGGTCAACACGGTAGTTTGATGTTGATTTTCGGAGTCGAAAATCCCAGTTCGTTACATATAGGATCCAGCATTTTCCATTACAAAACACATTGTACACTTTTCACCTGTAACGACCCAGATTTTTGACCGTTTAAAATCGACAATAAACCACACATGTCGACCCAAACAAATCTCAAATATAGGTAGTTATTAGGAAAAGAAGAAAATAATGAAAGAAGAGAAAAACACAACCACAGAACCTCACAGCGGAAGGATAACATATAATAATTAAATAGTAGTTTAAATAGTTGAAATATATATCCAATAGGCTATACATCAATGATTATCAGAGTTACACATATACAGATATATATATACATGACAGCGGAAACAAAGTGCAATGGAAAAAATATTATATATAGTAGATATATACCAACTTCGTCTTCGTGCTCCAAGGAAGGAAAATCTTCGCTAGCTGCAACGTCTGCTGACCCGAGCGAATTGCATAAAAAGAAACACAACAGACACTCGGATCAGCACTATATCATTCTCATATTAGTCAAATCAAAAGACGAAATAACTTGAGTGTCATGTGTGTAGTAACTTAAGAGATGTTACGGGATTTTTTCATCTCTCAAGGATCTATGGAACTAATATGTACATAGTATAATACGCTATTATGATATTGACTATCCAGTAAAGTAAATATCATAAAAATAGTGTAAGCGGGACTACCATATTACCCTTATGTCGTTTACAGGCATCAATAGTCTATACAGTACCGTAAATTCACCGTAATAGTGTTATCAGAGGGCACTCCATAGAAGGCATGCTAAATCAAAATTGTATGGGGCTCGATATGGAAAAATATGACAAGGCACTCGAGGCAATGCCCAGTGTAGGATTCTACCAATTGCACTCCCGAACCAGTGGTAACGCATAGTAGCCACTACCGCCCACCTCGGAACACACTCCCATAATTAAAAAGGGCCCCAAATCATCATCATCATAGTGATAGAGATAGTATGAAGAAGTGTGTCCGATCAAAGGTGCTAACCTCAATTAATCACGGTATAGCTCATGTTTTTGTCATTTTAATTCTGACCCGAAGGTCAGGGCTATTTCGTTAATGTTCATCTTCTTCGATTCAATAATCGCCTTCAAGTCATCATCTTCCATTCTGGATACGTCATAACGTTCACAGTTGTTAAAGTGGTATCGACACTAGCAGAGAGTTTGCCACTTGTCGACTCCGGTCTCTTTAACAACCAACGCTTACATTTTCCACATCGGTTGGTTCTTTTACATTTCTCAAAGGTTTGCTTTCATATCCCATAATATCATATTTTGTTTTGAACCAAATTTATATTCAAAATAGAATATAATTCCATATCATTATATTATAATCATACAAAACTGATTATATTCTAAATTAGAATTTATTTCCATATCCTTATATTATAATCATATAATATTTCAAAATTCACTTATATTAAACAGAATATATTTCATCTCAAAGTTTCAAATTGTTCCAAATCGATTTATGTTTGAAATCCATTCATATTCAAATAGGATATATATATATATATATATATATATATATATATATATATATATACTTTCATAACTTATTCAATCCGTTAGGAGATAGATTTATATTTGAGTAGCATATGATTCACATTTCCATATCAAAATCGATTTAGAAATCGATTCATATTCAAAATGGAATAAAATTTATCTCAACTCCATCTGAATAATGGTTTTACATCCAACACTTCCATTCGGAAGAAATTTACGATCATTTAATATAACTTGAAGATAGATGCTTGTAAATAAAAATCTTTATGTAATATATATATGGAATATATTAGCTAGAATAAATTAAGGAAATTTCAAAACACTATATATATATATATATATAAATTTTAAAAGTTTTACAGATTAGTTTAAGTAATAAAATATAAGGAAATTTTAGTTATAACGAAATAGTTTTATAAGAAAAGTTTTAAATAAATAAAATTTTAAGAAGGAATATTTAATTTGGAATCAAGAAGTGTATACATATATATATATAATAAAATTCTTTAAATAACAATCGTTCCTTTCTTCCAAACTTCGAATACCTGAATCTAACTCCAGTCTCAATGGAGTTTACATAGCTCCATATCTTGTTTCAAACAGCAATTCAATCCCATCTTCCAATTTTAAGGATTCAAAATCAAATTCACATTAAGTTTTAAAATAACTCCGAGTATCCTCGATTATCTTTATTCAAAAATTAAATTCAATAAGAATTTATTAAACCCGAGTCTACCCAATTATTGGAATAATCCCAAATCATAAAAATTCTAATTCAAAACTTCCAATTGGTTTTGGGAGAAATTTTCTTAATCATTTCGAATACTTTCAAGATCCAAATCTTTAAATGAAGAATAAAATTCATCGAAAATCAACACAATTTCCTTTATGTAAAATTTCATCAAACAGGATTTCAAATATTTAAAAATCATTTAACCAACCGATGTCCCTATATGATTTTCTATCCTATGGCAAGTGATTGTAAATATAATTTCTCAATATTTCAGGGATAGATCTATCATTTCAATCCAAATCAGGGTCATAGATATTTAACATTTCAACCTGTGTTCTTAATTTACTTTAATCGATTAATCCCGGTTTATTTGATGCCCATAACTTCTAGGGTAAAATGGGATTAATCGTCAATATAAGCATACAACATTCACATACTGAAAATGGAACATTTCAGAATCAATATCAATTCATCATCCAAGGCATCCATCACAACGATAATGGTAAATATTTCTCATTTCATTGGTTAACAAGTGTCGGGGTTTCTAACTAGAAATTTAATTAAACTAAATAACTAGTCGTCAGCTTAAATTCGCAGATTAACACACTTGTACGTCAGTTTTAAGCAACAAATTCAACAATCAACACAACCACGCAACCAAACTTATTTCATAATTTAATTTAATAAATATGAGAAAAATCCAGTTCATTATGAGTGATAAAATCACTCACTTTTGCGTCCTCAGTTGATCGAATGTCCAACTAAAGGCCAAAATTTCACAGTCTCTAAATGCAGCGAAACCAGTGCTAAAACGTCCGCAATCTCACCACGATCCCAACGCAACAAACCATGTGTAAAACCGAGTTAAAACGAGAGAGTTATCAGCGTTTTCAATATGAATTTTAAATTATATAAAAATAAAATAAAATATATAACTTACCCAACAAGATATTGACACGTCATCCCCCTTTTAGACCAATCCCGCTCGTGTTTCCTCCAGATGAACAGTGCCCATGGAATAACCCATCGACACCCTCTCTTTGACCGAGAAATCCTCCTAACTCCGGCTATCGGAGACTCCGAGACCACTTTCATTTTGACGCTCCTCGAAAACCGCATCCCCGAGCACCAAAATCACCACCTCCGGTGAACCCTATCGCCGCCGCCATACTGATAACCGAAAATGGTCTTAAACCCTAAAACACGAAATTCTGATGATCTACTTGCCAATAACTGATAAGACCAGTCCCGTTGAATTCCAGGCGTCGATCCGAACTAAACCCACATCTCCGATTTCTCAATTAACTCAAGGATTGAAAACACCTAAATTTGCTCCTGGGGTTTCGAATCCAGAAAGCGTTGACCATGATTTCCGACAAAACCGGTGACTGCATATCGCAATAAATGGTACCAGTGGCTTTCTATCGTCGAGAGCTTTGAATTGACATATAATTTGTTAGTATTTGAGGAGATTTGATTTTGAAGTTGAAATTTTTTAATTTGCTAGGGTTGGAAAATTTTGTTCATCCATTAAGGAAAAGTTCTGATAGAGGAAGTTATACGTATAATGAATATGTAATGAAAAGGAATTTCGCTCGATCCAAATCGACTGCTAAACCGACCAAGACCATTCGAAACCTCTGATTGTTTTGAGAACACGGTAAACCGGAACGCAAACAGAAGAACTTTTCATTGTTTATTACAACAATTTCATCAGAATACAAGAGTATACAGAGTATTGAATAAATATTACACAGAAAATATCAGAGATTTAAATTACATTTAAATACATCGCAGCGGAAAATAATACGAAACACAACTAGAAGTAATACACGGATACAGAGCTTTCCGAGTATCGTTCCAGCTGTAAACCAGGATCCTGTGAATATAAATCTGCAAAACCGAAACTACTAGCTGCCCGTGTCAAAATAAGGGCACCCAGAGTTTAGGTTAAAACAATAAACTCCTAGTGTGAGAACTAAAACAGTTATTAATCTTTATTTTAAAATTAGGTAAATCAAGGGACCACGCCGTATAACACGGAATGGGTTTCCTCCCAAGAACACCAGTGCAATGCTAAATAAAGAACAATGAAGCTATTATAAGACCCAGGTCCCATCACACAATGCAACGCAAACCGGAGGATAGGCTTTTTACCTAATAATAGCCAAGAATGCTTGGTACGTGAAATTTCATGTTTTATTATTACCATAAGTGTGTTGTGTCAAAACAATTTTGAATCATAAGTATCAATCATAGACGGCATAAGTGCCCCATACCACTATGTCGCCATATATAGGTATACAATCAAAACCGCAAAAGTCACGTATCGGAAGTTGGATTTCCACCTATGAACCGAGGCCAGGGATCGTCCTCTACCGATTCGAGACAATCTAGCCTACCGTGTCTCAGACCCAGACTCAGGTGGGCGCTTGGATCGTCAGGCCGGTCCACCGATGTGGATTAAAATGCCTGAACACTACGTTTCCCCGCCCTTTGGGGCGTAAATGAGCTCAATGGCTCCATCGGCTCCACGTAGTCACCGATATATCCGAGGCGCCTCGCAATAGCAACAACCACATAGGTGAAAATAATATAAATGTCAGGGCTGGTAGGTCACTGACACCACCCTAGCTAGAAAGCAATGTGTGTCCTCCCTGAGCTCCTCTCCCATTTCTGGTTCACCACCGGGGTGTGAGGCTCGCGAATCCACGCTACACAAAGCTATGCCACACAGGTCGTGCTTTGATCATCAACCACAAGACTTTTCTTTTCAACAGAAGCCTTGATCAATTGCCACTTAGGCATGCCGCACAGGCTATTCACACCATGCGATTGATATCCATCGATATATAACGCCTGAGCTCCTACGTCTCAGAGAAGGGCGTTAAGCAAGAGAATAAATTCTCCGCCGCCAAACAGATATATATTCAATAGAAATCAATCACACAGAATAAAATCCAATGTCAGACACACAGTCCATTTACAAGTTCGTTTTGGGTCTGAACGAAACCGGAGGCACCTTGTAACTCGCATATCCATCGATCTCCAAGTATGTCTCGATGATCACCAATTGATTCCCTCCTCTTGGGTGTACAACCCAATCAAGATCATCAGTAATCACCCAAACGATGTGAAGACCTCCGGTTTCCAACCACCGTCTTCATTCTCGACACCACGTCGAATCAGTTATTCAGAATGGGATAAATCCGGTCCTTCTGAATAACTCGCGTATATAATAAACAAGTGTTACACAAACACAACATACGCCTCATTCCAATTCAGAATATTCTTTTATTCAAATATTCTTATTCTTTGGGAAAGGTTGCCATTAATTTTATCAAAGGTAAATTCTTTCAATTTGTTCTTTAATCCTCCTTTGAATATCGATTCGAACCAAATTATGGTTTATCCAAACTAGTCGGGATTAGCGAACCACACAAAGTAATCATTTGTTTTATTTCCCAATCCCAACCTATTCATCCCATGAAGTAAAACTGGTAATACTTCATATCTAACCCCACAGTGTTATCGGTAAATTCAATTACCATTTCACGTTCAAATCTAATTAAAGATTTAACTATCGCCTGGAGCAAAACTGGTGATACTCCATTCTCGATCATTTCAATCTAATTAAAGATTCATTAAAACTCCACTTAGTTTTAATCTTCCCGAAAATCAATATTCTGATTGCTTAACTTGGGAAATCATATCATGTCTTTAACTGGGTTAAAGAACCAATGTCATTTAAAACACCGTTCACTATAAACCAAAAATCACATTCCATTCCAATTCAATTATTGAAACTTCGGGCTACTTATAAAACCCTTTCAAATCCAATGTATTTATTTAATAATAAATAAATTATTATTCTAGTTCAAAACTAGTTCATTTCGATAAAAATCTATTTTTATCTTTTCAAATTTGGAATTTTTCATCTCAATTCTTCACAAATCATTTCTTATGATTTTACACAAATTATTACTATTTTTAATAATTTTGTCAAGGCCCGTACAGTCGATTTCCATCAACGGCCATCGAACTGCACTTACAGTGACCTTTTCCAAATTTGATTTGGACATAATTCCAAATCCAACCATTAGATTTCAAATCTCTAATATCCATTAGAAAGCTCTTTTCGATACGAACCCAACGGTTTTGGTTTTAGGAGAATCCGACTATCGGATCTCCCGTAATATCCATTTGAAGTCAATGGTCGAAATTCGGGAACTGCCACGGCGCGGCGCGTTCTATTCAGGCCATTATATATATAATATATATATTATATATATTGTGTTGATTTCCTTTCAAAACGTATTTTATAAATCGTTTTAAATTCGTTTTCGAAACGATTTCAACTTCATATTCAATTTCGAATCAAAATTAAATATTCCACATTATCGATATACAAATGATAATATTTTCAAAACGTTATATTTTGAAATCACTTTCTTTTCTATATTCATTATAAAAATGAATAAAATCGATATAAATATCGTTCACGTCAAAATGGCGTCAATGTAGTCAACACGGCTTTTATATATTTCAATAACTTCGTTATTCTATTCAACAAATGAATATTTCCTTCAACACATGAATATATATATTTTTATTCAACACATGAATATTTATTTTTATTCAACACATGAATATTTATTTTTCTATTCAACACATGAATTTGTATTTCTATTCAACACATGAATTTTTCTATTATAACATTCCTTATATTCCAAATTGGAATGAGTCTTAATCAATTACCATATAACGTTAATTATATGGATTCCATACAACACATATATATAACAGCAACGATAAATAATCAACCATCATCCAGAGTGCACCACACAACTGCATAAGCATTAAATACAAATAATTAATGCTTACACGGTCTGTCAACCCATCGATTGACATACAACTAAACGATCGGGATTAGTACGTCAAATATCATCCCAATACCCATGTGGGGTTTCAATCAATCAAACACATATTTTATTTGTGCAGTTGAGCGATGTGTAAAATTTATCGTCCCAATCAATATCAGTCAAATCGGTGTACATAAACAAATCGTTCGATTTGTAAATGAATATTTATTTTAGTTCAACACATGAATATATATTTTACTTTAACACATGAATTTTTTTTTTTCAACACGTGGATATATATTTTCTTTCAACACATGAATATATATTTTATTTCAACACATGAGTATATATTTTATTTCAGCACATGAATATATATTTTATTTCAACGCATGAACATATATTTTACTTCAACACATGAATATATATTTTATTTCAACACATAAATATATATTTTATTTCACAACCAACAGTCTATTTTCAAAACACAAACAATCACACATACAAGTCATCCATGGTCTGTGGACGATGGGTGTCGGGTGCTGCTAAGCATCGTCTGCATCCTAGTATATATTTCAAACTAAAAATTAAATTAAAAGTGAGGAGTTCTCACAGAGGGTTCCACTCCACCATCTTTATTTCTAAATTTCAGAACAATCGGGATTTGCTTGACGTGACAACGCAGTCTTCTCTACGCTGTTCATATTAAAAATCACATTTTTAATATGATGTTCTGTAAATTAAAAATCATATTTTTAATACTCTACCAATATAAAAATCATATTTTTATTCTTTCTATAATATAAAAATCATATTTTTATTCTTTCTATAATATAAAAATCATACTTTTATATGAATAGAAATCTCGTCTTTATATAAATAAAAATCTAATCTTTTTAAAACCAAAAATCAAATCTTTATCTAACCAAAAATCTCTTCTTTCTATAATCTTTTCTTCACTAAAGGTCAAATCTTCTCTATAACAAAAATCAAATCTTTTTATTTATAAAATCTAATTTTTTCATATATAGAAAAACATAATCTTTTCTTTGTATGATAGAAAATCCATTCCTAATCGAATTGCAAATACATAAGAATCCTTTTAATTTCACTACAACCTTTCATATAAATGCGACATCTTTATGGTTTGTTCTAAAAATCAAAACTTCAAACTATTAAAAATCCAAACTCTAAATACTAAAAATCCAAACTTTACATTGGTAATAAAATCAGGAAGAAAATAGAAAGAAAGACTCACAACTTTTGATTATCGAAGAAAGGGGGAGCTTTGGCGTCGGGCGTTGTCTTCGAGAGGGGGGTGCTGCCAGGATCGGAGGTGGCGGCGGAATGGGTCGGCGGTGGTCAGGGATTGGCCAGAGGCGGCAGTTTCGAAGAGGGTTGGGGTTGTTTTCGGGTTGTAGAAGGAGGAAGAGGGGAGAGAGAAGCGCGAGGGGGCTGCCAGGATTGGAGCGGCGGCAGGATGCTCCTCCGACGGCGGCGCGGTGGACGGGGTGGCCATGAGGGAGGAAGCGATCGACGAGGGAGGTGTTTAGGGTTTTCTGATTTTGAACGATGGGTTTGACTAATGAGGGTAGAGATAGGGTGTAGAGATTATAATATATATATATATATATAATTATTTTAAATTCTAAAAGCAACTTTTTAGTTTGAACTCGAAATCAAACCCACCGACTGTCGTCCCTAGCTAATCACCCCCATTTCGAACATAGTGGGATATACCACATAGGCCAATTCGATCGTTAAGATTAGTTTTTGCTAAATTTAAAATATAAATCTTTATATATTCAATTTAAACGCACATTTCAAATTACCGGAGCCCCATACAAACTCTAAAAATTCTCGAAATATATTTTCCAGCTTCGTATTGACGATATGGTCCAAACAAAACTAATTTTGTCAAATTCTGAGATCGTTTGAAAAATGGCCATTTTCCAGTTGATCGAAAACAACTGAAACTGGTCAAACGCGTTTTCCTTTGCCACGCTCACTTATAGATTCAGAAAATTATGAATTCTGAAACCTAGCAATAATTAGACATCCTAGATCCAACAAAAGTGGTTTCGTCAAAAACCGAGGTCATTTGCAAAATTTCCATTTTTAAGCGCCAAAATTCCATAGCGACTATTCTGAATTTTAAACTGGACATAACTTTTGATTCCCGCTATGAAATTTCAATTTTTTAGATTCGTTGGAAAGATATTCTCAATTAGATTCTAATATTTTTGGTTGCGCTAAAATTTGGTTTATTTTGAATCCTGCACATTCATTTGAACTTTGAAATCGAATTTTCAAACTACCACACCATTTTCAATTCGCTTTATAATATAAAATAAATATTTATATTCTAACGTCGATTCAAATAAATATATACGTTCTAATTCCATTAAAAATAAATTTCTCGTCGTTATTGTTTAAAATAATTCATTTTAAATAATCAAAATTCGCTAAAATTGCCAAAATAAAAATTTTAAATTGGCTCGGATTTCCAGGTTATTACAGAATAAATGGGCTGATGGAATTCAAGGAATTTATTTATGTACACATATGTAAGGCCCAAACATTAGAACCAACCAATTGTCATATTATACTGACTTCTTTCACATTTTCTCTCGTACGAACAAACGGTAAGTCGGATTGTAACGCAAATTGAAATCCTATCATACTTCACCGTTCTGATTCTGATGAGACTGGTTTCGTCGGATTCCGAGACAGTTGCCAAAACAGTTAAATTTCATAGTTAATTAACTAATAAAATACTCAATTATTCAATTAATTGTTTAAATTCAATTTTAAATATTTATAAATTTCCATTTAATCCAATTATGACCTAAACAAATTTTATAAATAAATTTCACACATTTTAAATCTAAATTTGATTATTTGAATTTAGGTTTGACTTTCAGTTATTATTACCCAACTTAGAATTCTCCATTTCAAATTAAATTTGAATTTCCATTATAAACTAAAAAGCTCAAATTTATAAATAAATAAAATATAATTTTTTAAATTTCAACAATACTAAGTATAAACTAAATTTAAAAATCTATTTATACTCCATTCAACTAATCATCATCATTATAATCAACATCTCTAATATTATTCCAATTTATTTATCTTAAATTGAAAATTAAATAAACAAAAAATATGGGATGCTACATTCTTCCCCACTTAAAAATCTTTTCGTCCTCGAAAAGAGAACGAGATAAGGTATTAAACAAGCCATACTTTCAAATTCATACTTACCAAATAGCGTTTATAAGATAAGTTATATATAGTTGTAAAATCTCATAAATTTTCTAACTCCCAAAATCACGGAAAATTTCGGTAGCATCTCCTTTGTACGGAGAGGTCCGGAAAATCTCATCATATATAAAATTCAAATATACATCTCTTCATTCGATGAGGCATCCCAAAAATGGGGAAAACACCATATATATGTAACTACAAAACTGTATAACTCAATTCTGTACCTTCTTAGCGTTTATTTGCATTTTATTTACCTTAGCATTTAGCGCAAGCGAGCTCTGAAACGTAGAACTACTTCCCTACACCTGCTACATACTCACATAGCAAGGTATACAACTACATAGCAAGGTATACAACTTACACAACATATATTGAACATTTCAACTGCAAAACCAAGATATTCATAACAGGCCAGCGAAAAAATTGGAGGTTAACACCCTTTGTATGATAGAATTGGACTAAGACACACTAGGAAAAAGTTTTAGCATTTGTTTCAGGCTTTCCAAATTGTCCAGTTTCGTCGAATTCGGATAATCCGTTTAAAAGTTATGACTATTTTAATGAAGGCGAACACGTCCGCCCATTCACTTAAAAATGTAGATCTGAGTTGTTCAACCCAGTTTTTAACCCTTTAAACATCAAAATTTAACTCAGCATATTAGCGAAAAGTTTAGTTTACATATGGGGCCTTTCGAATTGTACTCGCACATTAAAATCCAACGCTCCGTTAGTAAGTTATGACCAAAACAACATTGATGTATACTTCAGTCTTTAATTTTATGCGCATACAACTACGACTAAATCTTAAATTCCAGCTTAGTAAACCTATAAATTTCGACATGGCTCTATCAATAAAAGTTTTAGCTCGGTTTCCAAGGTTTCTGAAACGTCTGGAGTTATAGAATTTCGATCATTCATTAAAAAGTTACGGTCATTTTACTTCAGCTTATCCATACTTCGGATTTTCACGTAACCGTTTATTTATTTATTTAAAAGTTTTCAAACCCTTCAGATTTTAAGACTTCATCCAAGCTTGGTCATTCAAAAAGAGTTATCACCCCCTTAAGCACATAATATGATTCATGCTTTTTTTGCTTAAATATTTCAAGTTTGTTTCATTTATATCAAATAAATTTTCATTCCGTTTATTTATGTTCCATTACCTACCTTGTTCCAATGTACTTCCTACTCCTTTTCCCGTTACATTTCAAGCATTCTTTTTAGTTAAACCTTGAATTCGTTTATCTTTCCAACTAACATGATTATATTAAATCCTTATCTCATTTACATGAATCAATTTTCCAAAAATTATCACTCATTTCTTTCCTATGTACTTAATTCTCAATTGATCTTATACTTTTTCTAAGTTACTCTTATCGAGTCAATTCACTTAGCTCGACAATTTTTTTTCCTTATTCCATCTTTCAAATGCTTGTTCATTTTTATAAATGTTAGATCATTAGTCATTCATTCATTTAAATTCTAAATCGACCAATTAGGATTTCTCGAGTTTACTTTCATTATTCTAATTCATTTTACTTAATTGAGCTTACTTAGTTTCGAATTCTTTCGGTATTCAAATTTAATGACTCGGACTTTGGTTTATATTCCAACACCTCATTTCATATTTAAAACTCGAGTTTATTTCATTTCCTCATTCCAATTTTAATTAACTTCGAATCCATATCAATGGATTAAGATTAGTTATGGTTTTTATATAAACTGTTCTATCTCGTCTTGTTTATTAGATTTCATTGTTTATCCTTCGATTTATATTCGATACATTGTCCAAATGAGGTCTAACCCATTTAGATTTTTATACCTTCATTTTTAATTTGTCAGCCATCTCATATTATCAACAACATAAATTCCTTTCAACTCCTTCTTGACTAACTTGATAAACTTATTAATTAGCCAAATCATGGGTTATTCCTTTATTACACAACCTAATATTCAATTGATTTAGTTGGCTTTAATTGAATTTTATTTCGTGGTAAGTTTTAATTTATTCTATCACCCTTATCGACCAAAGTTGGGATTTGTTTGATGCATATCATCACCATATTTAAGAATTTAGGTGACAACCCCATTTAATTCTTAAGTCCATACCATGGTTTCAAAGTCAAAATTCCAATGAATCGAGTACTAAATCCTAAATC
Organism: Allium sativum; assembly: GCA_030737875.1. Classification (NCBI taxonomy): domain Eukaryota; kingdom Viridiplantae; phylum Streptophyta; class Magnoliopsida; order Asparagales; family Amaryllidaceae; genus Allium; species Allium sativum. Next base: position 889,426,816 of record CM060920.1, read on the forward strand.
ATTATCATTAGTTAAGACAACTCAAAGTGCTTAATTCCGGGTTTTATAATTCAAGTTTAAAATAACATACATATATACTTATACTATTTTATAAACCATACCATATGAATTTTAAATCCAAAACTTTAATTTAATAAGGAATATAAAATTTTTAATTCTTGTTTAATCTTAAACTTAATTTTAAATATCATATACTTATACTCTTATACAAACTTATACTATAGGAATTTAAATCGAAAAATCCTTTCAAAATAGTTATGAAAATACGGGTGGTCTCCCCCACTTAAACACTTCAGAATAAACGTCGATAATGCATGCACTCATTACCGAAGCTATTTTCGACGTCCAAGAAGGATTACACCCTTATTTCGTTCAAATATCCTTTTGAAACCTATTTCCAAAACTATTTCTTATAATACGAATTTTTTTTTCAACTTAGAAAAAAAGCTACTTCAAAAGCCTCCCAGAACCAAGTTTTCCAAGTCCATATCTATTTTAGATCACAACCAATTTATACTTAAAGGTATCATTTCATTTCAAATATATTCTAAATTCATTAAATTTTCCTTATTAGATTTATTATCTAATCAACTATAATAGGTAATAACTTAATATTACCTCTAGTAAATGATCAAATATATACTTGAACCAATAATATATATTTAATATATTTTAAAAATATAATCGAAAACCATATTATATCGATCATTATGTTCGATTATTTAGAAATTCCTATCAATTCTATGGCATCCCATATATCGACCAGAATCCATAAATATTCAACAGAACAAATCAACACAATGTAAAACCAATTTATATCAAAAATACAAGTACGCTCTCTCGTATATACACTCAAACTCATTCTAGGATATTACTAATCCTATCTCTAATGAGTTAATTCCCGAACAGTGCCAAGGTTATCGCTAAACCTTGGCTCTGATACCAAATGTAACGACCCAGATTTTTGACCGTTTAAAATCGACAATAAACCACACATGTCGACCCAAACAAATCTCAAATATAGGTAGTTATTGGGAAAAGAAGGAAAGAAAGAAAGAAGAGAAAAACATAACCACAGAACCTCACAGCGGAAGGACAACATATAATAATTAAATAGCACTTTAAACAGTTGAAATATATATACAATAGGCTATACATCAATGGTTATCAGAGTTACACATATACAGATATATATACATGATAGCGGAAACAAAGTGCAGCGGAAAAAATATTATATATAGTAGATATATACCAACTTCGTATTCGTGCTCCAAGGAAGGAAAATCTTCGCTAACTGCAACATCTACTGACCCGAGCGGATTGCATAAAAAGAAACACAACAAACACTCGGATCAGCACTCAATCATTCTCATATTTGTCAAATCAAAAGACAAAATAACTTGAGTGTCATGGGTGCAGTAACTCAAGAGATGTTACGGGATTTTTCCATCTCTCAAGGATCCGTGGAACTAATATATACATAGTATAATACGCTATTACGATAGTGTCTATCCAGTAAAGTGAATATCATAAAAACAGTGTAAGCGGGATTACCATATTACCCTTACGCCGTTTACAGGCAACAACAATCTATACAGTACCGTAAATTCACCGTAATAGTGTTATCAGAGGGCACTCCATAGAAGGCATGCTAAATCAAAATCGTATGGGGCTCGATATGGATAAATATTACAAGGCACTCGAGGCAATGCCCAGGGTAGGATTCTACCAATTGCACTCCCGGACCGGTGATAACGCATAGCAGCCACTACCGTCCACCTCGGAACATGCTCCCATAATTAAAAAGGGCCCCAAATCATCATCGTCATAGTCGTAGAGATAGTATCGAAGAAGTGTGTCCGATCAAAGGTGCTAACCTCAATTAGCCACGGTATAGCTCCTATTTTAGTCATTTTAATTCTGACCCGATGGTCAAGGCTATTTCGTCGTTGTTCATCTTCTTCGATTCAATAATCGCCTTCAAGTCATCATCTTCCATTCTGGATACATCATAACGTTCACAGTTGTTAAAGTGGTATCGACATTGACAGAGAGTATGCCATTTGTCGACTCCGGTCTCTTTAACAACCAACGCTTACATTTTCCACATCGGTTGGTTCTTTTACATTTCTCAAAGGTTTGCTTTCATATCCTATAATATCATATTTTGTTTCGAACCAAATTTATATTCAAAATAGAATATAATTCCATATCATTATATTACAATCATACCAAACCGATTATATTCTAAATTAGAGAATATATCCATATCCTTATATTATAATCATATAATATTTCAAAATTGACTTTATTCAAATAGAATATATTTCATCTCAAAGTTTCAAATTGTTCCAAATCGATTTATGTTCGAAATCCATTCATATTCAAATAGGATACATATATATACTTTCATAACTTATTCAATCCCCTAGGAGATAGATTTATATTCGAGTAGCATATAATTCACATTTCCATACCAAAATCGGTTTAGAAATCGATTCATATTCAAAACGGAATAAAATTTATCTCAACTCCATTTGAACAATGGTTTTAGATCCAACACTTCCATTCGAAAGAAATTTACGATCATTTAATATAACTTGAAGACATATGCCTAAAAATAAAAATCTTTACATAATATATATATATATATGTGGAATATATTAGCTAAAATAAAATAAGGAAATTTAAAAACACTATATATATACAAATTTTAAAAGTTTTATAGATTAGTTTAAGTAATAAAATTTAAGGAAATTTTTGTTATAATGAAATAGTTTTATAGGAAACGTTTTAAATAAATAAATTTTTAAGAAGGAATAGTTGATTTGGAATCAAGAAGTGTATACTGATATATATAATAAAATTCTTTAAACAGCAATCGTTCCTTTCTTCCGAACATCAAATACTTGAATCTAACTCTAGTCTTAATGGAGTTTACATAGCTCCATATCTTGTTTCAAACACCAATTCAATCCATTTTCCAATTTTAAGGTTTCAAAATCAAATTCACATAAGTTTTAAAACAACTCCGAGTATCCTCGATTATCTTTATTAAAAAATTAAATTTAATGAGAATTTATTAAATCCGAGTCTACCTAATTATTGGAATAATCCCAAATCATAAAAATTCTAATTCAAAACTTCCAATTGGTCTTGGGAGAAATTTTCTTAATCATTTCAAATACATTCAAGATCCAAATCTTTAAAGGAAGAATAAAACTAATCAAAAATCGACACAATTTCCTTTATATAAAATTTCATCAAATAGGATTTCGAATATTTAAAAATCATTTAACCAACCGATGTTCCTACATAATTTTCTAACCTATGGCCAAGTGATTTTAAATTTAATTTCTCGATATTTCAGGGATGGATCTATAATTTCAATCCAAATCAGGGTCACAGATATTTATCATTTCAAACTATGTTTTAATTTATTTTAATAGACCAATCCCGATTTATTTGATGCCCGTATCATCTAGGGTAAAATGGGATTAATCGTCAATATAAGTATACAGCATTCACATACTGAAAATGGAACATTTCAGAATCAATATCAATTCATCAACCAAATCAACCAAGGCATCCATCACAACGATAATGGTAAATATTTCTCATTTCACTGGTTAACACGTGTCGGGGTTTCTAACTAGAAATTTAATTAAACTAAATAACTAGATGTCAACTTAAATTCGCAGATTAACACACTTGTATGTCAGTTTTTAGCAACAAATTCAACAATCAGCACAACCATGCAACCAAACTTATTTCATAATTTAATTTAATAAATATGACAAAAATCCAGTCCGCTGTGAGTGATTAAATCATTCACCTTTGCGTCCTCAGTTGATCGAACGTCTAACTAAAGGCCAAAATTTTACAGTCTCTAAATATAGCGAAACTAGTGCCAAAACGTCTGCAATCTCGCCACGGTCCCAACGCAACAAACCGTGCGTAAAACCGAATTAAAATGAGAAAGTTATCAACGTTTTCTATTTGAATTTTAAATTATATAAAAAAATTAAAAATATAACTTACCCAACAGGATATTGACACGTCATCCCCCCTTTAGACAAATCCCGCTCGTGTTTCCTCCAGATGAACAGTGCTAACGGAAAAACCCATCCTCACCCTCTCTTTGACCGAGAAATCCTCCTAACTCCGGCCATCGGAGACTCCGAGACCACTTCCATTTTGACGCTCCTCGAAAACTGCATCCCCGAGCACCAAAATCACCACCTCCGGTGAACCCTATCGTCGCCGCCGTACTGATAACCGAAAACGGTTTTAAACCCTAAAACACGAAATTCTGATGATCTACTTGCCAATAACTGATGAGACCAGTTCCGCTGAACTCCAGGCGACGATCTGAACTAAACCCACATCTTCGATTTCTCAATTAACTCAAGGATTGAAAACACCTAAATTTGATTTTAGGGTTTCGAATCCAGAAAGCTTTGACCATGATTTCCGACAAAATCGATGACTGCATGTCCCAATAAATGGTACCAGTGGCTTCCTATCGTCGAGAGCTTCGAATTGACATATAATTTGTTGGTATTTAGGGAGATTTGATTTTGAAGTTGAATTTTTTTTATTTCTAGGGTTGGAAAATTTTGTTCAGCCATTAAGGAAAAGTTTTGACAGAGGAAGTTATACGTATAATGAATATGTGGGTTGATGGAGTTCAAGGAATTTATTTATACACACATATGTAAGGCCCAAGCATTAGAACCAACCAATTATCATATTATACCGACTTCTTTCGCATTTTCTCTCATATGAACAAACGGTAAGTCAGATTGTAACGCAAATTGAAACCCTATCATACTTCACCGTTCTGGTTCCGATGAGACTGGTTTCGTCGGATTCCGAGACAGTTGCCAAAACAGTTAAATTTCATAGTTAATTAACTAAATAATACTCAATTATTCGATTAACTGTTTAAATTCAATTTTAAATATTTATAAATTTCCATTTAATCCAATTATGACTTAAACAAATTTTATAAATAAATTTCACACATTTTAAATCTAAATTTGATTATTTGAATTTAGGTTTGACTCTCAGTTATTATTACCCAACTTAGAATTCTCCATTTCAAATTAAATTTGGATTTCCATTATGAACTAAGCAACTCAAATTTATTAAATAAATAAAATATAAAATTTTTAAATTTCAACAATTCTAAGTATAAACTAAATTTAAAAATCTATTTATACTCCATTCAACTAATCATCATCATTATAATCAACAAAATTTGTTTTGTCTCTAATATTATTCCAATTTATTTATCTTAAATTGAAAATTAAATATACAGAAAATATGGGATGCTACATCACCCAAACCACCTAAGGGTGTCTTATGCTCAAATTTCCATAACCATTTCTTTAGTGTACATAACCGATATCCAAACTCTTTCCATAAGTCGCCCATCCTATTTAGTGGGTTCCCTTATGGATCTAGGCGAATATATATAATATATTTATATTTATAAATACAAATATGCTCAATCACTATCTATACTTAGGAAAACCTAAGCTCTGATACAAGTTGTAACAACCCAAATTTTGACAGATCAAATTTTTCTCAAAAATTCCGATTTACCGAAGCTCGAGTTGGCTTGTTTGGCATCCTACAGAAAAGACAGAGAAAATAAATATATCAAAGCTCTATAAAACATCTAACAGTTGAATGGATAAAAATATAATAATCAAATATAGGCTTACCGAAATAATACCACTGTCTAACAAGAGTCCAAAGCTACCAAATCTCTACCATAAACCTAAATTGCAAGTATGTTATAAGGATGTGGTCAGAACACAAAGTTCTGGTAAATGGACAAAATATGCATTTTGAAATAACCCTACATATACCATTCAATTATGTATTCCTAATTATTAGACTATTTGGGTTAACAGCTTTCAAGGCTCTGCACTCACGTCGTACCCATCTACTTCCTAGTAGATTAAATCTAATATAGTATACATGTAGTTATACCCAACATCTCAAGGTACTTCCCACATTACCCTCCTCATATGGTCTCTGCTGTCACACCACAGAAATGTATAGAATCCCCATCTCACGCCAACTAGCATACAAAAATCTTTATCGTTACGCCGCGTAATCGCATAGAACCAACATTCCTATGTCACGTAAGCGTACAGATCCTTGTGTCTGAACTCCTCGGTCGAATCACGTCTCAACACGAAGTAATGCCCTAATATCTTTAACACACCACCCAGTGCGTGTACCTAGACCCTCACATAAACGTACTCCCGGATCCCGTAATAGGGCTGCGTCCAATGTACCAAACTCGGTCGGGGGCTTTCAAAATCTGTAAAGGACATTTCCTATAATGCAGACATTCACATATGGTCTGTCTTTTCATGATAGCTATGGCTCCACCATGTCGCCTCCCTCAACTAGAAAGACTACAAGAGATAATGACGTGCCCCTAACAACCCAACATCCAATTTGGTTTATCCCTCACCAACGACTTGATAGTGAAAGTACATTATCTATTGGTTTAGTTCTTTGTCTTACCGCATCCCACTGACTGCCAATGATAAGTACCTGATGATTACTATCTTTAATTTGGTCCTGACCAACCTCCTTCATGAGCGAGGCAAATTGTCGAATCACCCAACACCATCCGCAACAACCTTTTGACTGCGACACCCTAGTTGCAGTCATGGTATACTCTTTGGATGGTACCGTATGGACCACTTCTCTTTGGGTACAACCCGAAGCCTACCCAAAGGATCATCACGGAGTACCCTACCACATCCCGCATAAGGCACGTGCTTCCCTCCAGTCCCGTAGAATAATCAGTTGGACGTGCTCCCCTCGCGTCTCCAGACACCGCGATAATCTACCCCGTTGGGTTCTTTATCTCCATACGTACGGAATGGTCCCAGTGCATCGCACCATCACGTCGTTAGATTTTATGTATAGTTTTTTGCAACTCGCTGTCTTTATCTCACCACTGTTAATTAACTTGATTATCCCCGTGTTCACCTTTTACTCAAGTTACTAGGTTCGTTAGCTCATAAATGGCTTCTTGCTTTCTTTATTCAACCATATGTCGTCGGAGCAGACTACCATTTATTATTTATTACATTTATTAGACTTAATACTTTCAATTATAAGTCTACTAATAACAAGCCTACTTTATTCTCCCTTATTTAATCATAACCTTATCTTACACTATTATCGTAACCGTTGTGAGTTTACTTATTAACTTAGTTCCATTAACTAAGGTATATTAATAAGTTCTCTTTTCCTTATTAACTGTAACTCATGTTATAATTCATCTTGTCCCTAGGACAATCCTACCTCATTCCCATTCATCATATATTCCTAGGTACCTTAACATTAACTAACTTTTACTATTGTAACCTTCATTAATTTACCATCTTGTATATTCTCATTATTTTAGGAAAATATTTCGCACACCTCATTAACTTGGCTAGAGGAAAGATATAAATATCAATTTCAATAATTATACATCAATTAAGATTTGTGGTTGCAAGTTATTTCTTTTATTTTCATTGTGGACATACAAAAATGTTTTATTTGATTAGTATGCAATGCGGTAAAAGAACCTATATTTCACACCAATCCCTATTTTCCTTTTTTTTCTTGCAACTACGTTCTCGGTAATTTTGCCATTACTAACTCAGTCCACTACTAATTTTTCCTTTCTATATTCTGAGATAGATGTAAATTCCTGTTTTTCATATACCATTTTCGATTATTGCAAATTTTTCATACGAATTTAGACACATCAATTCTTTTTCCATTATTCCAAATTTCATAGTAATTTTATTTACAACATATCCAATTTGCAATTGAATGATAATCTTAAGAACATAGTAATAATTATTATAAATTTCACAATTTCAGTATTACAGTAATTCTCAGTCTAAACAGATGGGTTAATTGAATAGATTTGTACAACAACAATGCTCTTAACGTACTTAGATTATATCACAATTACCATAAATTTGAATTATTTATCATGTTAAGAATTACGGGGAATGTAAACGATAAATATACTAGTACCAAAAGGTATAATTTAAATCCACTCACTTGATGCTTTGCAATCCTTCAATACGACTCATATCTTCTATTCCATGATTTTCCTAATTAAATCCAATATTGAAATGACCACGAATTTACAGATCTGATGCTAGAAGAAAAAAAGAAACCTTAATAATTCAGATTAACAGGATTATCCTCACGTAGGCAATAAATCTGAAAACCTATATTGTGGATCTACATTCTTTGTCTTCAAATCTTGAATCAGAATTCCTAAAAACTAATATTCTAATTTCTGAAAGATTTGGAGGCGAAAGAAAATGGCGAAGTTATGGCATTGTCTTAGAAAATATGATTTGGATGCAGGGCCCTGTTAGTATATTTATAGGTGTACCGGAGATCCTGTCTTTCAGATTAAATAAAATCTGAACCTTACACCTTGAGAAAATACGACAAAACATCTTAGATATGGGTTAACCTGGACCATGATAGGTTGACCCTTATGTCAACCCACTTCTATGGTGTGTCGAGCCCTGGGTTGACCCACATACGATATGGGTCGACCCATGACCTGGCTCATTGACGTTGATTTTACTGATATTAATTCTTGGTTAAACGTTGGGTGTTAACGTTCACTTTCTTTCCAATTATTCGTTATGTAAATTATTTTCTTCCATTTATAACATATATCCAATTTCAATTTTTAAACTTATGCGCATATATACGCGTATAACTTTTCAAATCTTTGATCGTTAATGACTTCCCCATACGGGCTGTAACGAGTCGGATTTTGCCCGGCCTTAATCGATCGCAAAATCGACCAAAACCATTCAAATCCAGCCTACGTTAACTTTGGGAATACAACACATCAGAAGAATAACAACATACTTTTATAACATCAATAATAAATGTTACATCAGAGTACAGAATATCAGAGTATATTGACTAATAATTACAGCGGAAGATAATTTTACATGATTTTAATACATTGCAGCGAAAAAAAAAATAACTAAGGCAGCGGAAGACTTCCAATGTTCTGGACACAACTTTAAGCTTCAATCCAGGATCCTGCTAAAGAGATATACCTGTACACAACTGCTCGACTGCCCATGTGGAAAAGAGGGCAACTGAATTTGCAAAGGTGGTAACAAACAACGGGTCAGTCGTGGGACTGGTGTGAGAATTCTTAACTAATTTAACTAATAGTAATAAGGCAAATCCAAGGACCACGCCGCTAATTCGGAACGAGTTTACTCCAACGGATTGCCGGTGCATAAATGTGTCAGAACAAATAATAAGCAAATCGTACAGCAACGTCATGCTTTTGAGAAAAATGGAATCACCATAAGACCCAGGTCCCATCCCACAATGCAACACAAACCAGAGGATAGGGTTTTACCTTATAGTGATTAAACATGCTAAATACGGCAAATACGAGTTTAATATTATTATTAGTATATATCAAAACATTTCAAAGTAAATGTATAAATCCTAGGAAGAATAGTATCCCATACTACTATACCTCCATACTAGTAATACAATCAAATCCGTTGGGTCGTATTTGGATTTTGGTTTCCATCACGAGTCAAGGCTAGGGAGGAGCTCCTACCGATTCGAGACACTCTAGCTAATGTCTCAGGATCCTCCGCAGTGAACCCTTGGAAAGCTGCATGGCCGGTCCACCATACGAGTTGCAGATTAGTTATTCCTGAACACACGTTTCCCAGTCCTACAGGACCTATCATCCTAGGCGCCTCATTCCATTATCCACATAAGTTATTCCTGAACCCTTGGAAAGCTGCATGGCCGGTCCACCATACGAGTTGTGGATTAGTTATTCCTGAACACACGTTTCCCAGTCCTGTAGGACCTATCATCCGAGGCGCCTCATTCCATCATCCACATAGGTAAAATGTTGGGTCGTGTTAAAGACCAAACACCACTTCTAGCTAGAAAGAAACGTGCTGCTCTCCCTGCGTTCCCTTCTCCCGTTTTAGACTCCGCCGGTGTGTGAGGCTCGCGAAGTCACGCTATACACAAAGCTATGCCTAAACAGGCTATGCTTTGATCATCCCACAAGGCCTGCTTTTCAACAAAGCCTTGATCATATGCATCTTATCATGCCACATCGTCACTCCATATCTGTAATGTCCCGGATTTTTCTGGCCATTTATTTGAAATATTTTAATTATTTAAAATATTGATTTGAATTTTTTTTTTAATGAGATTTGACCATTTTAAAATGAATACTTAAATTATATTAATAATATTTTATTTGGGAATATTGAGAAAATGATGAATTTGCGATATAACTTAAACGAGTGATTTAAAGGGGTTTAAATATATTGTTTACATTTATTTAAATAAATATATTAGTTATTTAAAACGGCGTCAGAACGTTAATTTATATTAAAGAGTTTTTATGGAATATTATTTTAAGTTAGAATTTCAATGTTAAAAATTCGAATTCTATACCCCTTGAAGTTGAATATAATAAAATATGATGACATTTATTATATTATTTTCGTTAAATTTGGTTTCTTAAATTTAATATATACGTACATATTCATTTAAGTTCCCACTTGGTTTAATGAAAACATATGAAATCGGATTACATATCTAAATTGACCTGCAAATGTGGATTTCGTTGTCGTAGTCCTAACGGAGGTGGTTTCATCCAAATATGTTCATACATTCAATTGTTATCAATGTTTTAGCATACGATTTAACAGATTTAATTCTTAGTTGATCATTGAAGTAAAATATCACTTTGTTAAACTACCCTGACAAGCTAAATTTCAACAATACTTCTTCCTGTTGCAATTGCCCAGCGCCTACATCAATCTGCAAATCACATTTTTAAACCCAGACTAGACAATGGAGAATAAAATACAGTTAAGAGAGCTTATACAAATTCTTGAACAAAGATCGTATGTTCAACAAAGTATAGATCATAAAAATCCAAACAGAGAAAGATATGAACAGCTAAAAGCAAAAGTCATGATCTGAATATGACAATACAACAGTATGTACGAATTGATATATATATATATATATATATATATATATATATATATATACTTTACAGTGTACAATGCAAAGCAAAGTTGGACAGAACCATTCCTATAAATTAATCTTTGCATACTTGTTCCTTCCCAAGATAAGGAATTCGAATCCTTCCCATCAACTTCGATCTGCGACAAAAAGAAAACCCATTAAATGGGATAATCTCATAATAGTATAAACTGTATAAAAGAAATAAATAAAATCATGAACAGTGGGAACATATCATGAATAGCTAAAGTGAAGATATGTACATAGGGATACATCAGTTGCAAACATAGACAGAACACATGAGAAAAGCAAGAAAAAAATTTCACAAGGCAATAAAATCAAAAAAAAAACAGTGGAATGTAATAAATAGGAATAGCTAGGAAAAACAGATCTAAGAAAATCTGAAATCTGAAAATATAGCTGTACAACTATATATGTAGTATGAACATCCATAAATAAATTGATGGACAAGATATATGCATAAGGGCTGATTGAGCAATACAGAGAACATCTCATGTACAGCTAAGAAGGCCTGACAAGTATATTTTTCCAAATCTTTATCAAACAGTAGGATCACATGGGTGAACAGTTAAAGAATTTAGGGGGTAGGAGCAGCTGAGAGAAGGAAAGTAAACAGCTAAAATAAGACAATTCAAAAGAAAAAAAAAAGAAATTAAAACAGATATGAACATCAAAAGGAAATATAGACTGAACATGTCATAAACAGCTAAAGAGTAATGGAAATTCATAGCTAAATAGTCAAAAATTCCCACGTACAGCTAAAGGGGGAGGGTGCCACATGAAGACTGAAATCATACAACAAGAATAAATCTAATGCAAATGAACATGACAATTTATGTACAGTCGCTTTCAAGAAAACAGCTAATATAAATAGTAGGAGCAGCAAAAAAAAAGTGACGTACAGCAAGACAATGCATAGCTGTATTGGGGAAAAAGATGTATATATAATTATACATCCTACAGTTCAATAAACAACATAAAAGAACAGAAGAAAATATAGCTGAACAAATGTGAACAACCATAAAAATCAATAAACAAAACCTGTATGGCCAAATCCAACAGTAAACCCACTTGTAAAAAGGCAGTAGAAATACAGGTACGAATTCACTGTTTTCATACTGAAAATCCAAGCTAGAAATCCTTATGACAACTCAAAAATCTATGAATAGAAATGACAAGTCATAGCCACAGATTAGCCTAACCTACCCAGCAAATGTATGTGTTTATTTACATAGTCAATTTCATGTACAATTCATGGTTTCATATATTTAAAAATCTGAACACAATCTACATACAGATTCAATGTCTGTATTGACTAAACCATACATAGCGCAGCTATCTAAAATATGCGATTTCTATCAAAAATCCATTTCAAATCGATCTGAACATCATATATTAAATCCGAACCTAAAATCTACTTTTCAGATTTGATGTTGATCGATATAACAATTCGCAACCCCTGAAAGACAGTGATACTATCAACAACCAAACCCCAACTATAAATACATACAGGCAGTAGTGTTTCAACCATACCAAAATCCATTCGAAACAAAACAATTTGAAACCCACCAAAAAAAAAAAAAACTGTGATAAAATACTTAGCTTAAGTCGAAGGAGTACACGGATGTGAACCGATTCTTGGGGAAGTTGTTCGGAAGACCCAGGGGTTAGCAGCCCGAATCAACAGATCGGATGAGGCTCGCTAACTGGGTGGTTGACCGTAGAGACGTGATGAAGTCGAGGGGGTTGCGACACCATGGTTTCTCTTCGTTTTCAGGTGAAGAATGAAATGAGGACTAGGGATTCACGGTTTTCGTGATTTGGGATTTTTACTGGAGGCGGTGGAAATGAATTAGGGATTGAAGGGTAGGGTTTAAAAGGGAGGCAGGTCGGGTTCGTTGAGTTGGGCCGGCTGATAAGGGTAAAGGCCCAATCTAATTTTAATTTAGGTTTAAATAATTTAATCTCTTCGTCCGACTGTTTATACGATATCTCATGCATACAGTGTCGGATTAACGCGCGGTCAGATGCGTTGGGACCATGGAAACGGGTACTACGAGATGGAGCAGGCCTGGTCTGGATCTGAAATTACTGGGATTTTTTGTCGAATTAAACGTCAGTATAATTGGACTAAAACAAACTGTTCATCAACGGAATTCGAATACAGGTGAGTTAAACTCACTCAGCCTCCTCGTTTATATTTTATATAAACTGGGTAATTTATTTTGCGTGTTCTGATTGTTAATGGTTGACTGTTAGGTATATATACTGTTGATCATCGATTGTTTAAATTTAGAAAATACCTACTGTTGGGGATGACCCATAACAAAGTAACTCCTTGGATTGATCACGTTTATAAACGTGTTTGGAAATTATTGGAATTGTTTGAATTGGATGTTAGTTGATTTGATAATTGGCAGTAAAAGGCCAAATGTGAGATTTTAACGTCATTCGACCCGTCAGGTGAATTGATGTATTTTTAAAAGTTATAAATTCATTTATAACTGAATTAAAGTTTTCAAATTATTTTGTATGGGGTTTAAATTGAGAATTCACAAATAAATATTTTAAATCGAGTTAGTAAGAGAATTTAATTAAATGATTTAGATCAGTTGGGAAGCAGAAATCAAGAGTTTTCCATGGGTTAGTAAAAAGGAAATAATTGTTTTCAAACAATTAAAAGTGACTTTAATTAATTAAGTTAATTAATTTATTTAAGAAAGGGAAATGACAATTGGAATTCAGTTAATAGTTAACTGATGTGTATGATTGGTAAAATTCACCATTTCGAGTAAAATGGACGAAGGAAATAAATATCGGTTTAGATATTCGTTAAAGTTTAACGAATAGTGTTGGATATTAGTTAATCTTTGATTAACTATAATCTAAAGGAATAAGTGAATTGGTCATTGTGAATAACCTGGATTATTATTGAGTAAGCATGTAAACATGATGACAATGCTATTTTTGGTTAAGGTTAAAATTAACTATATTTTAATGTAGTAGTGGCCAAAGCAAATTTATTCTTTAATTTAAAATGATTTGAAGTAGTGAAGTCAATTTAATGCCAACTAAGAATTTTAATAAGGAGATAGTAAAATCCAAGTTTCAAACAAGATTTGATAAATGGGAATCAAATTAACAAGTGATTAACTAACGATGAGTTTTAGCCAAAGAGGCGATAAGGGTTTATTATAGAATGTCCAAGTAGATGGAATAAAATCATTTGGCGAGGGTTTGACATGATAAGTCAAGGGTTTATAAATGAAAGAATATCCGAAGATTAAGTGGTGTTTTAAAAGGATGTTTACTTAAATAAAGAATTAAGTAAAAGATCTTGAACGAAGTTTCAAATATAAGGGTTGGGTTTAAAAACCAAATTGAAACCCAAAGGGCAAAGGGGCTTTTTGAGGTTAGTGGACGAACTAATGTTATTCTGAGGTAAGAACGGGTCAATCAAGGTCTGAGAGGTAACTAAAATACCCCAACTTGATGGGCTTCATTATTATCAAGGTATAGTATTGGTTTAGATCGAGTGAAGTATTGAGATTGGTCTTATCCTATACGAGAATATCAAACTCTGATGCAAGGTTTTGGAAATTAAATAATATTACGATATGAGTTCAGAAGAGATGAAAATGTTGTTTTCAAACTACAGCAACCATTTGTTAGTCAATTAGAATTGATCGAAATAGTTAGAGATAAACAAATCAAGTTATCTAGGGAAGTTTCCATTGCGTACGACTGCTAGCGTAATTCGCAGGGCTGCAGATAGCCTATGGCGGTCGGATGTTTCCTGAGGGAATCAGGCGTAACCATTGTGATCGCTGCGATCTAGAGTCGAGCAAATGGAGTTAAGTCAAATATAAATGAATCGATTAAGAGTAATCATGTCAAGTTAATCGAGTTAAATAAGTCGAGTGAGTTAAGTAAAGTTAACCAATCAAAGTAATTCAAGCAGAGTTAGTCAGAGAAAAATTGTTTTATATCGTTGAGTATATTTTAAAAGTGGTTGAGTTGTGCCAAGTGTTGTGTTCACACCATTGTTATTCGATAGTTAAATCACCGACTATCGAAGTTTGACCAATACGATTGTTGGTATGGAAAGACCGGGATCGAATTAATATTCGAAAACCATTCCGGCCAACAAGACGTGAAGAGATCGAAAGATGATCGAGATGGAGCATTGAAGACCATAGATCTTCATTAAGCGGAAGGACAACTTACAATCTCTGATTCGCGCCAGAGATACACTGGGGTTCTGTCGTGGTTGGGATCTGTGGATTGCAAGGGCTATCGCTACTGATCCATGGGGTGATTCCTATTTTGGATGCGGTAGGAGAGTACCTTCGATTCATCCTGTTCCTGGATGACTTGTATGGACGGATGTCTGACAGAGTATTTCCGAAAGGATTTACATGCGTTGATTTCTCCAAACGTACCATAGTTGATGGCGGAGAAATGGTTATTCTCTAGCCAGATAGCTAGAGTATGTTTGTTGACGTCAATCCAGTGTGATCTGGCGGATCTGTCAATGTGGCATTCGAAGTATATGATGACCAGATGTGTTCTGACCTCAAGCCTCATCAACCGGGAAATGACAAAAATCGGGCAGGCAGCATGGCTATGTGGGTCGCTCCCATTAGGATGTATGATCACCTATCTAGAGAAATTCCTATTGCTTCTTAATCTATGTTCGATGCTGTCCCTTATCGGGAGACGGTGGTTTGAGTCCAACCGTCGGTGATATACATTCGATACACTCAAGCGAAATGAGTGGTCGGTCATGTGAGGGCCGGGTTGCAAGATGTTCTTGTTGAACCCAGTGTATTCGCCTCTAGAGATACACGTGCGGAAGGTGGTCCCATACCTTGTCAAGTTGGAAATCCAATATCCAATAAGCGCCGCGGTTTTCAAATTGTATACCATATACGGGGAGCGTGAGATGCAAGCGTTCCTCTAGATTTGTTAATTATTTGTATCTAGACATTATCATAATATCAGATCAAGATATTGATTTCGTAAACTGTTTTGGGTCATCGTAAGGTAAAAACCGTCCGTATTTATGTGTGGATCGGTCTTACGATTATCTTTTTCTTTCAAAAGGATTTTAAATTTAAATTCAAGTTGTGTGATACCCTAAATGTTGTGCGAGTTTTACTCACTCTGGTCCACCAGACTGACCCGGTGTTTTGTAAATGCTCGGGTTAGCCCGGAGTGTACAGGTTCAGGTTATCAGGTACTGAGAAGTCCAGAGACGAGCTGAAGATGTTCAGATGGATGATATTCCGCTGTGTGATATATATATATAAGAGGACAGATTATCGAGACTGTCCAGATGTGTGTTGTACTCTAATAATGTAAGTATTTTCAAAAGCTCTCAATAAATATTATTTCTGTATTATATTTTGTTCCACTGCGATGTGAGACTCTGTGATGTGTTGATACTTCTTCTTCTTCTATTCTAATATTTCTTTCTTTTCTCACCCTCTAACTTCTTTCTAGACGCTCCAGTGTTTCGGTGTTTGGAGGATCGGTATAAGATACGGTAAAGGTATTTATATCGATTTTCGAGGCCGAAAACCGCTGGGTCGTTACAGTGGTATCAGAGCTATTGGTTTAGTAATAACCTTGGCTCTGTGGTATAACTCGATAGAGATGGGGTTAGCAACACCCTAGATCGAGTTTGAGTGTATATGTATATGAGAGCGTATTTGTAAATTTCATATACAATTGTTTTGTATTGTGTTGTTTGGTCGGTTCAAGTGTTGAAAAGCGTTGAACTGATAAGGAATACAATATTGTTTTGTAAAGAAGGTAAATGAAATAATTTTACCCAAGATATATTTTTATATAGGAAAAAGTAATTTATTTTCTATAGTAATGTTGGGTGTTTGGTTGTTTGTTCTGATAGATATGATTTGAAATCAAATTTGAATTTTGAAATAATATTGAATTCGTCGATTGAATCAGATATGAAAGTGAAACTGAACCTGGTTAAGTGAATTTTACCAGAAACTATATAAATGGAAAGCAAGGAGATAAATCCCGATGCAGTGGATTAGAAACAAGATTGGGTGTGAAGTGAAAACAGAATTATTATTTACATTATAAGTGGAATAAATGCAGAATCTTGGAGGTTGTGGAGATAATCTGGTTATACAGACTGAGAATGCAGACGATGAGCAGTCACTTGATACGTATTGGAAATTGGAATTTGAGTTGAAACGTCAACAAAAAGGTAAACCTTAATATTATGGATTAAGCGATTAATTTTATACCCTGATTGGGTAGCCGGTTGGATTTTGAATTTTAAATTTCTTTACGAAGAAGTTGAGGCCCAGAATGGCAGTGGTAGTTGTACCGATCGAGCCATGCAGGGGAGGTATTGGCTGAACTCTCGAAAAATTTTAGAGTTTGAATTTATTTTGAATCTAATTCAAAAAGTAAGAGTTTTAAAATAATATGATTCAAAACATTCTTCTAACTTTGCAATTTCGAGGACGAAATTATTTTAAGGGGGGAAGAATGTAATGTCCCGGATTTTTCTGGCCATTTATTTGAAATATTTTAATTATTTAAAATATTGATTTGAATTTTTTTTATGAGATTTGACCATTTTAAAATGAATACTTAAATTATATTAATAATATTTTATTTGGGAATATTGAGAAAATGATGAATTTGCGATATAACTTAAACGAGTGATTTAAAGGGGTTTAAATATATTGTTTACATTTATTTAAATAAATATATTAGTTATTTAAAACGGCGTCAGAACGTTAATTTATATTAAAGAGTTTTTATGGAATATTATTTTAAGTTAGAATTTCAATGTTAAAAATTCGAATTCTATACCCCTTGAAGTTGAATATAATAAAATATGATGACATTTATTATATTATTTTCGTTAAATTTGGTTTCTTAAATTTAATATATACGTACATATTCATTTAAGTTCCCACTTGGTTTAATGAAAACATATGAAATCGGATTACATATCTAAATTGACCTGCAAATGTGGATTTCGTTGTCGTAGTCCTAACGGAGGTGGTTTCATCCAAATATGTTCATACATTCAATTGTTATCAATGTTTTAGCATACGATTTAACAGATTTAATTCTTAGTTGATCATTGAAGTAAAATATCACTTTGTTAAACTACCCTGACAAGCTAAATTTCAACAATACTTCTTCCTGTTGCAATTGCCCAGCGCCTACATCAATCTGCAAATCACATTTTTAAACCCAGACTAGACAATGGAGAATAAAATACAGTTAAGAGAGCTTATACAAATTCTTGAACAAAGATCGTATGTTCAACAAAGTATAGATCATAAAAATCCAAACAGAGAAAGATATGAACAGCTAAAAGCAAAAGTCATGATCTGAATATGACAATACAACAGTATGTACGAATTGATATATATATATATATATATATATATATATATATACTTTACAGTGTACAATGCAAAGCAAAGTTGGACAGAACCATTCCTATAAATTAATCTTTACATACTTGTTCCTTCCCAAGATAAGGAATTCGAATCCTTCCCATCAACTTCGATCTGCGACAAAAAGAAAACCCATTAAATGGGATAATCTCATAATAGTATAAACTGTATAAAAGAAATAAATAAAATCATGAACAGTGGGAACATATCATGAATAGCTAAAGTGAAGATATGTACATAGGGATACATCAGTTGCAAACATAGACAGAACACATGAGAAAAGCAAGAAAAAAATTTCACAAGGCAATAAAATAAAAAAAAACAGTGGAATGTAATAAATAGGAATAGCTAGGAAAAACAGATCTAAGAAAATCTGAAATCTGAAAATATAGTTGTACAACTATATATGTAGTATGAACATCCATAAATAAATTGATGGACAAGATATATGCATAAGGGCTGATTGAGCAATACAGAGAACATCTCATGTACAGCTAAGAAGGCCTGACAAGTATATTTTTCCAAATCTTTATCAAACAGTAGGATCACATGGGTGAACAGTTAAAGAATTTAGGGGGTAGGAGCAGCTGAGAGAAGGAAAGTAAACAGCTAAAATAAGACAATTCAAAAGAGAAAAAAAAGAAATTAAAACAGATATGAACATCAAAAGGAAATATAGACTGAACATGTCATAAACAGCTAAAGAGTAATGGAAATTCATAGCTAAATAGTCAAAAATTCCCACGTACAGCTAAAGGGGGAGGGTGCCACATGAAGACTGAAATCATACAACAAGAATAAATCTAATGCAAATGAACATGACAATTTATGTACAGTCGCTTTCAAGAAAACAGCTAATATAAATAGTAGGAGCAGCAAAAAAAAAAAGTGACGTACAGCAAGACAATGCATAGCTGTATTGGGGAAAAAGATGTATATATAATTATACATCCTACAGTTCAATAAACAACATAAAAGAACAGAAGAAAATATAGCTGAACAAATGTGAACAACCATAAAAATCAATAAACAAAACCTGTATGGCCAAATCCAACAGTAAACCCACTTGTAAAAAGGCAGTAGAAATACAGGTACGAATTCACTGTTTTCATACTGAAAATCCAAGCTAGAAATCCTTATGACAACTCAAAAATTTTTAATAGAAATGACAAGTCATAGCCACAGACTAGCCTAACCTACCCAGCAAATGTATGTGTTTATTTACATAGTCAATTTCATGTACAATTCATGATTTCATATATTTAAAAATCTGAACACAATCTACATACAGATTCAATGTCTGTATTGACTAAACCATACATAGCGCAGCTATCTAAAATATGCGATTTCTATCAAAAATCCATTTCAAATCGATCTGAACATCATATATTAAATCCGAACCTAAAATCTACTTTTCAGATTTGATGTTGATCGATATAACAATTCGCAACCCCTGAAAGACAGTGATACTATCAACAACCAAACCCCAACTATAAATACATACAGGCAGTAGTGTTTCAACCATACCAAAATCCATTCGAAACAAAACAATTTGAAACCCACCAGAAAAAAACAAAACTGTGATAAAATACTTAGCTTAAGTCGAAGGAGTACACGGATGTGAACCGATTCTTGGTGAAGTTGTTCGGAAGACCCAGGGGTTAGCAGCCCGAATCAACAGATCGGATGAGGATCGCTAACTGGGTGGTTGACCGTGGAGACGTGATGAAGTCGAGGGGGTTGCGACACCATGGTTTCTCTTCGTTTTCAGGTGAAGAATGAAATGAGGACTAGGGATTCACGGTTTTCGTGATTTGGGATTTTTACTGGAGGCGGTGGAAATGAATTAGGGATTGAAGGGTAGGGTTTAAAAGGGACCGGGTCGGGTTCGTTGAGTTGGGCCGGCTGATAAGGGTAAAGGCCCAATCTAATTTTAATTTAGGTTTAAATAATTTAATCTCTTCGTCCGACTGTTTATACGATATCTCATGCATACAGTGTCGGATTAACGCGCGGTCAGATGCGTTGGGACCATGGAAACGGGTACTACGAGATGGAGCAGGCCTGGTCTGGATCTGAAATTACTGGGATTTTTTGTCGAATTAAACGTCAGTATAATTGGACTAAAACAAACTTTTCATCAACGGAATTCGAATACAGGTGAGTTAAACTCACTCAGCCTCCTCGTTTATATTTTATATAAACTTGGTAATTTATTTTGCGTGTTTTGATTGTTAATGGTTGACTGTTAGGTATATATACTGTTGATCATCGATTGTTTAAATTTAGAAAATACCTACTGTTGGGGATGACCCATAACAAAGTAACTCCTTGGATTGATTACGTTTATAAACGTGTTTGGAAATTATTGGAATTGTTTGAATTGGATGTTAGTTGATTTGATAATTGGCAGTAAAAGGCCAAATGTGAGATTTTAACGTCATTCGACCCGTCAGGTGAATTGATGTATTTTTAAAAGTTATAAATTCATTTGTAACTGAATTAAAGTTTTCAAATTATTTTGTATGGGGTTTAAATTGAGAATTCACAAATAAATATTTTAAATCGAGTTAGTAAGAGAATTTAATTAAATGATTTAGATCAGTTGGGAAGCAGAAATCAAGAGTTTTCCATGGATTAGTAAAAAGGAAATAATTGTTTTCAAACAATTAAAAGTGACTTTAATTAATTAAGTTAATTAATTTATTTAAGAAAGGGAAATGACAATTGGAACTCAGTTAATAGTTAACTGATGTGTATGATTGGTAAAATTCACCATTTCGAGTAAAATGGACGAAGGAAATAAATATCGGTTTAGATATTCGTTAAAGTTTAACGAATAGTGTTGGATATTAGTTAATCTTTGATTAACTATAATCTAAAGGAATAAGTGAATTGGTCATTGTGAATAACCTGGATTATTATTGAGTAAGCGTGTAAACATGATGACAATGCTATTTTTGGTTAAGGTTAAAATTAACTATATTTTAATGTAGTAGTGGCCAAAGCAAATTTATTCTTTAATTTAAAATGATTTGAAGTAGTGAAGTCAATTTAATGCCAAGTAAGAATTTTAATAAGGAGATAGTAAAATCCAAGTTTCAAACAAGATTTGATAAATGGGAATCAAATTAACAAGTGATTAACTAACGATGAGTTTTAGCCAAAGAGGCGATAAGGGTTTATTATAGAATGTCCAAGTAGATGGAATAAAATCATTTGGCGAGGGTTTGACATGATAAGTCAAGGGTTTATAAATGAAAGAATATCCGAAGATTAAGTGGTGTTTTAAAAGGATGTTTACTTAAATAAAGAATTAAGTAAAAGATCTTGAACGAAGTTTCAAATATAAGGGTTGGGTTTAAAAACCAAATTGAAACCCAAAGGGCAAAGGGGCTTTTTGAGGTTAGTGGACGAACTAATGTTATTCTGAGGTAAGAACGGGTCAATCAAGGTCTGAGAGGTAACTAAAATACCCCAACTTGATGGGCTTCATTATTATCAAGGTATAGTATTGGTTTAGATCGAGTGAAGTATTGAGATTGGTCTTATCCTATACGAGAATATCAAACTCTGATGCTAGGTTTTGGAAATTAAATAATATTACGATATGAGTTCAGAAGAGATGAAAATGTTGTTTTCAAACTACAGCAACCATTTGTTAGTCAATTAGAATTGATCGAAATAGTTAGAGATAAACAAATCAAGTTATCTAGGGAAGTTTCCATTGCGTACGACTGCTAGCGTAATTCGCAGGGCTGCAGATAGCCTATGGCGGTCGGATGTTTCCTGAGGGAATCAGGCGTAACCATTGTGATCGCTGCGATCTAGAGTCGAGCAAATGGAGTTAAGTCAAATATAAATGAATCGATTAAGAGTAATCATGTCAAGTTAATCGAGTTAAATAAGTCGAGTGAGTTAAGTAAAGTTAACCAATCAAAGTAATTCAAGCAGAGTTAGTCAGAGAAAAATTGTTTTATATCGTTGAGTATATTTTAAAAGTGGTCGAGTTGTGCCAAGTGTTGTGTTCACACCATTGTTATTCGATAGTTAAATCACCGACTATCGAAGTTTGACCAATACGATTGTTGGTATGGAAAGACCGGGATCGAATTAATATTCGAAAACCATTCCGGCCAACAAGACGTGAAGAGATCGAAAGATGATCGAGATGGAGCGTTGAAGACCATAGATCTTCATTAAGCGG
Organism: Allium sativum; assembly: GCA_030737875.1. NCBI lineage: Eukaryota > Viridiplantae > Streptophyta > Magnoliopsida > Asparagales > Amaryllidaceae > Allium > Allium sativum. Next base: position 889,449,601 of record CM060920.1, read on the forward strand.
AAGGACAACTTACAATCTCTGATTCGCGCCAGAGATACACTGGGGTTCTGTCGTGGTTGGGATCTGTGGATTGCAAGGGCTATCGCTACTGATCCATGGGGTGATTCATATTTTGGATGCGGTAGGAGAGTACCTTCGGTTCATCCTGTTCCTGGATGACTTGTATGGACGGATGTTTGACAGAGTATTTTCGAAAGGATTTACATGCGTTGATTTCTCCAAACGTACCATAGTTGATGGCGGAGAAATGGCTATTCTCTAGCCAGATAGCTAGAGTATGTTTGTTGACGTCAATCCAGTGTGATCTGGCGGATCTGTCGATGTGGCATTCGAAGTATATGATGACCAGATGTGTTCTGACCTCAAGCCTCATCAACCGGGAAATGACAAAAATCGGGCAGGCAGCATGGCTATGTGGGTCGCTCCCATTAGGATGTATGATCACCTATCTAGAGAAATTCCTATTGCTTCTTAATCTATGTTCGATGCTGTCCCTTATTGGGAGACGGTGGTTTGAGTCCAACCGTCGGTGATATACATTCGATACACTCAAGCGAAATGAGTGGTCGGTCATGTGAGGGCCGGGTTGCAAGATGTTCTTGTTGAACCCAGTGTATTCGCCTCTAGAGATACACGTGCGGAAGGTGGTCCCATACCTTGTCAAGTTGGAAATCCAATATCCAATAAGCGCCGCGGTTTTCAAATTGTATACCATATACGGGGAGCGTGAGATGCAAGCGTTCCTCTAGATTTGTTAATTATTTGTATCTAGACATTATCATAATATCAGATCAAGATATTGATTTCGTAAACTGTTTTGGGTCATCGTAAGGTAAAAACCGTCCGTATTTATGTGTGGATCGGTCTTACGATTATCTTTTTCTTTCAAAAGGATTTTAAATTTAAATTCAAGTTGTGTGATACCCTAAATGTTGTGCGAGTTTTACTCACTCTGGTCCACCAGACTGACCCGGTGTTTTGTAAATGCTCGGGTTAGCCCGGAGTGTACAGGTTCAGGTTATCAGGTACTGAGAAGTCCAGAGACGAGCTGAAGATGTTCAGATGGATGATATTCCGCTATGTGATATATATATATATAAGAGGACAGATTATCGAGACTGTCCAGATGTGTGTTGTACTCTGATATTGTAAGTATTTTCAAAAGCTCTCAATTAATATTATTTCTGTATTATATTTTGTTCCACTGCGATGTGAGACTCTGTGATGTGTTGATACTTCTTCTTCTTCTATTCTAATATTTCTTTCTTTCTTTTCTCACCCTCTAACTTCTTTCTAGACGCTCCAGTGTTTCGGTGTTTGGAGGATCGGTATAAGATACGGTAAAGGTATTTATATCGATTTTCGAGGCCGAAAACCGCTGGGTCGTTACAATATCACACTACCAATCCTTTGCCGAAATATATGAACGGGTGTTAAGCAAGAGAATAAATTCTCCGCCAACAAACAACCATACATTCGACAGAAGATTAATAACATGATATTTAATGGAGTCTGATGTCAGACACATAATCCATTTATAAGCTTATGCTCTAGGTCTGAGCGAAAGCCAAATCCGTACAAATCAACACTACGTCCGGACGGCCACCACTGTAGCCCCTACAAGGTAGCTACTCCAATCACGGGCATCAGCAGTCGTCGTCCATTTGATGTGAAGATCGTCAGTCTTCGATCACCGTCATCAACTCTTGAATTTTAAACATCGTTCAAATTATTTGGAATGAGATAGACTCGGACTTTCCAAATAATTCTCGACATATATAAGTTGGAAATCATTTCATATCGTTATTTGTAATTTATAACGATCAATCTTTATTTTTTTTATATAAAAACAATCCAATTCCATTTCCTTAACGTAATTTACACAAGTAATAAATGTTTTGTTTCACAACCTTTCGATATGTTTATAATGTGTAATGAAATGTATTTTATTACACTATATCTTGCTAACAACAAATTTCTTATTAATTTCCAACATTGATATATACCATCACACACAACCATGTTTTCCTTTATTTTTCAATTTCCATACATAACTTATACACAAAATATATATTTTGTGTATCATTCCAATTTCAGCAAAAATAGGTATTTTTGTGTTTCATTCTCATTACGACAAACATGAATATATCTTTTTGTACGTAATTTATAATTTAACAAAAATGAGTATTTTTGTGTCACTTATTTTCTAACAAAAATGCAATATAAATTTGGTGTCAACTTCATTTCTATACAAATGAATATATTTTTGTTTGTTTAATTTCAATGTAACAAAAATAATAATTTTGCTATTCTTTTAATGCCAAACAAAAATAATAATTCTTATCTCTTTCAATGCAAAACCAAAATGATCTTGACTTTTTATAATGGCAACGTAAATTCCAATCTTAAGTTACATCATAAAAATGTAATTTTAATTTATAATGTAATATCGTACTTTAATTACATAATAAAAATGTAATTCTAATTTACAGTGCAAATTCTCATTTATAGTTACGTATAAAAATGTAAATTTTGTTCGCATAGAAAATCCCATATCATAGCTACATTGGGAAATGTAAATTTTGTTCGCTTGCCAAATTTCATATCATAGTTACAAATAAAAATATAATTTTTATTTTCATCGCCAATTGCATATCATAGTTTCAAATAAAAATGTAATAATATTTTTATTTGCATAGCAAATATTATATCTTTAGTTCAAATAAAAATGTAATTTTTATTTGCAATGCAAGTTCTCATTCTAAGTTACATAATAAAAATGTGATCTTTATTATCAATGCACATTCCTACTTTTGTTTACATATAAAAATGTAAATTTCATTTACAGTGCAAGTTCATACTTTCGTTTACATAATAAAAATGTAAATTTCATTTCATATGCAATGTATGACATTAACAAATAACTATATTTCATTTCATATGCAATGTATGACATTAACAAATAACTATATTTCATTTCATATGCAATGTATGACATTAACAATAATTTTCTTCATATGCAACTTAATGCAACTCTTTTATTTCATATGCAATGTATGACATTAACAAATAACTATATTTCATTTCATATGCAATGTATGACATTAACAAATAACTATATTTCATTTCATATGCAATGTATGACATTAACAATAATTTCTTCATATGCAACTTAATGCAACTCTTTTATTTCATATGCAATGTATGACATTAACAATAATTTTCTTCATATGCAACTTAATGCAACTCTTTTATTTCATATGCAATGTTATGCAACATTAAAACTATAATATATTTATTTCACTTTTTCAACTACCCACCAAAAAACCATAATGCTCATATCTTAATTACAGTGCTAAAATATGTTATGTCCCTTACTTCTAACCAAAACACTAAAAATATGTTGTATACATTTTCTAACTATGACGCTAAAAATATCGTTATGTTCTTTTCTTACTATAGCGCCAAAAATATCGTTATGTTCATTTTATTTTAATCTGCCCTTTCTAATAAAAATGTAACTTCATTCTAATGCATATTCTTGTCATTCTTTTACATTTGTCAAAATGAATCTTTTGTCATTCTTATATTTTTTATCTTTCTTTTATATTTGACAAAATAAATATTTTGTCATTCTTTTACATTTGATTGCACAAAAATGTATAATTTGTGTTTGTTCATCCAATTACACAAAAATGAATAAGTTGGGTGTGTTCATTTCCAATGCAAGCAAAAATGAGAATTTTGTGTGTCGTTCTACTTACACAAAAGCGAATAACTTTGTGTCATTTCTTTTCTAGCAACAATGTAATATTGTCCATTTAATTTCTAGCAAATTGATAATGTAAACAATGTCTACTTTTCATTCCTAACTAATTGACAATGTAACCAATGTCTATTTTTCATTATCCAACTAAATGACGATGTAAAATGTCGTTTTTATATTCTAACTAAATAAGATGAAATAAATGTCATTCTTCTTTTTATCAAACAAAATGATGTCTTTCTATTTAACAAACAAAAATAATATGGAATGTCCTTTTTAATATTTCCATGGAACTGAAATAAATGTTCTCCTTCTAATTCAACTAAAGGACGGTGTAAATTGTCATTTTTTTTATTATCAACTAAATGAAGTTTTTTATTTATTAACCAAAATGGTGTCTTTTTATTTATAATGAAAATGACATCCGAAATCTGTGTTTTTCTTTCTTTTTGTTGAAAAAAAAAACCAAATTCAACCAAAACCCAATTTTTATCTAAGTCAATAAAATATTATTTTGTTGGAAATCAAAATCTTAATAAAAATCCATTTTAATGTGGATTACGAAAAATGAGATTTTTATTTTATTTTTTTTATTTTTTATTTTTTTATTTTTACTAACTCTTGATTTGATAAAATCCAAGTTTCATGTGATTCGTAAGAAATGTGATTTTATTCAAATCTCATATCTAATGAAAACCCAAATCCATGAACAACAAATAAAATATAAACTTTATTTGAAAACTTGATTTCTTTACTCTTCCTAAATTAAAGATAGAATCTGTAAATTAAAAACAAAATAAATATTTAGAAATAAAAATGAGATTTTTATTCAAGATCAAATCAAGATCATAAATTGCTACCAAATAATAGATTCCCATTCGCAATCAAATCAAAAACAACATATCTCAAAAGTTGAGATTTCCTCACATTGACCATTCTACATAATTGATCTAATGCCAAAATAAAAGATAGTATCGCAACACTGGATCCGTAATATCGGATCTAGAATTATGAATGAATCAAAGCATGAATTCAGATTTATGCGTTGGATCTGACGACAAAAGTAAAATAACAACGCCAAACATATGGATCTGATAAAATGAACATGATTACAACACAGATCTAGATTACATGGGTATAAAGAAGAATAAATCAACATCAAAACAATTAAATTATTAAATTTTGAAAATTCAGAATCCTCACCTTGCTTTAAGCAGATAAAAAGAAATCCAAACGAATTCAGAAATCTATCCAATCTCTTCCAACACGTTCTATTTGTTGTCACGGTTCTTTGTTTTATTATCTCATATTTGTTCAAGTCTTTGAATCAACATAATTCGAGCTACGGTGAGTTTCGGATCGAGCAACTTATATTGAATTCTAGAGGAGGCCGAGGGCTTTAAAAAGATCAGAAGAAGTATATGTTTATTTTTTTTGTGGATTTGGAGCTAAGGAGGAGAGAAAGTGGATGAGTTTAGGCGGCCATGGGTTTGAGGAGCGGTTTGTTGGAGAGTGGAGAGTGAAGAGAGGAAACGGTCAAAATAAATAAAGTAGCAAATATCTAAATAGTGGTTTTTCTAATTTAAGGAAAAGGCAATTAATGGAAAGGAATAAATGCAGAGGGGGTGGAAAGAAAGGAGGTGTTTGAGGAAAGTAGGAAAAGAATAGATTGATAACATAAAGGAAAGAAATGCATGCTCATTTATTGACTTGACAATCAATTCAGATTTCGAATTTTCAAATTTTCAAATTTCAACACAATGTTATATTGAGTTACACATACATTCCAATCTAATCTCATTGACATCAATTCGCTTACATAACTTATATTCTTTTTACTTCATTATAATAACAATAAATGCAATAACGGAATCCAATTTTTATTTCTTTTAAATAAAACATGATGACAAAATCAAATCTTTTTATTTCATATATTTTTGACACTAAAATATGATTATATTTCATATAATTACATAATGTTAATTTTATTTTCATCTTTCATAAAATTACATATGACAACATATAATTTAGTGTCAATATATTGTGTAAATTCCCACATCGTATTTCAAAACATGAAGACAAAAATTATATTATGGTGTCAACACATGATTGCAATTCCATATTATACATGATTGCTTACGCTTTTTCACTTGATTTCCCATGTCTAATCACAACAGGGATAAATTAATATCTTGTTTCTTAAAATATTTGGAATATTTTTGCGTTTCTTTTCTTTTCATTTAAATCAACACTTATTGATCATAAAGCCTGCAAATGTAGCATTATCAATTTTGTTCAACTTTCAGAAGTAAATATAAATGAGAGAGAGAGACTTGTAAGTGCATGCATTAAAATGTATCATATGTTTTTTATTAATTTGACTTAAAAGGTTGGAAAACAAAGAGGTAAAAAGAGGCAACCATGTTTTAAAATGTGGAAGAGATAAATGAATGCATGCACATTTATGTAAAATTGAGAATGGATTTGAATAATAATATAAATCATGTTAATACACAATTAAGACTTACAATAACAACGATTTAGTTCTCATTGCTAAATTTTCCTTACGCGTGTGTATAAACGATTTCAATTCATTTGTTTCATTATTAAACAATTTCATTTTTAGATTCTAAATAAATACATTCTAATGTAGATTTATTGTTTAATCCTTATTTGTGGTATTGTGTCAAACTAATTTCACAAAAATATAAACTTTGTGTGTCATGAATATTTTGTTTTGTAAACTCTTAATGCAACAAAAATAATACCTTTTATTTCAAAACCTTTTAATGTAAATGAAATAGTACATTTCAATTCATGTACACGAAATGAAACTTTTGTTTATAAACATTTTAATTAAAACACAAATGACAACAAAAAGTGTTCTACTTATTGTTAATCCTTTTGATTTTAAACAAATGACAATAAAGATGATGTCTTTATAGTGTAATCTTGATATAAAAAAAATGAAATCTCTTTTAAATGCCCAAAACCCATTAAATTAATTAAAAATAATATTTTAATTTAGTCCTAAAATTCTGGGTTGTTACAAGGGCTCCGTTTGGGCAAGTCATATATGAAAACGAATCAGAAAATTGCCGCAAACACAATGGTATATATTTCGGGGCTAAATTCTGAAATAATAAATTATCTATATTTTTTGTCACTAATAAAATGTTTATATAAAAATACGGGTGTTACATTCTCCCCTTAGGAAATTTTGTCCCTGAGATTTGATAACGGCAGAGTCATGTTATCTCTGGGTGCAATTTGCAGCCATCATGTGTACATCAAAATTTCCAACCAATTGTGCACTTGTGCGAAGTGTAACATAACTAAAATATATGAATGTAATGAATGCATAAACGATATCTCCTATGTGAATGAAAATACGATGTACACATCCTAAATATACCAGCAATTCCTATGTGAATGCAGTATTTTGAAAATCAAAAATAATTTTCATCCAATTTTTCCTACACTCTTACAAGGTAAGAGCGTAGTTGAAATGATCTGAAATCCCCATTACGGGAAAGCTCGGATTGCTTTGAGAACACGACGCATCATAACACCAACAGTAGAACATTTTATAGCTATTACAACAATTTACATCAGAGTACAAGAATATATAAGAGTATGAATAAATTATATACATCGGAAAATAAATATCAGAGATTTATAAATTACAAAATGTCGGAAAATACATCAACTAACACAACTAAATGAAATACACGGATACAAAGCTTTTCAAATATAGCTCTAATTGTAATCTAGGATCCTGGGAAAGAAAAATGTAACACCCCGTAATTCTATAACATTAAGTTTCACAAATTAAAGTATAAATAATTTTTAGATGAATAATTAAGGGAAATGGGTTATTCCATTGTGTTTGTCTCGAAATTCTACTTGAGATAGAGTTTGAGTTTGCGTAAATCGGACTCCGTATGAAGAAGTTATGGCCTTCAGAAGTGTAATAACACGGAAATCTGAGCCAATTTAAAATTTTTATTTTGGCAATTTTAATGAATTTTGAATATTTAAAATGAATTATTTAAAATAATATTGATGAGAAATTTATTTTGAATAGAATTCGAACGTATATATTTATGTAGATCAACGTTAGAATATAAATATTTTATTTTAATTATAAAAGGAATTGAAAATGGCGCGGTAGTTTGAAATTTCGATTTTGAAGTCCAAATGAATGTATAGGATTCAAAATAAACCGGATTTTGGCAAAACCAAAAATATTTGAATCTCTTTGAGAATATCTTTCCAACGAAGCCGAAAAATCGAAATTTCATAGAGGGAATGAAAAGATATGTCCAGTTGAAATTCAGAATAATCACTATGGAATTCTGGCCCTTAAAAATGGAAATTATGCAAACGACCTCGGTTTTCGATGAAACCATTTTTGTTGGATCCATGATGTCAAGATATTGCTAGATTCCAAAATTCGTAATTTTTCGAGTCAATATGTGAGCGTGGCAAAGGAAAATGCGTTTGACCAGTTTCATTTGATTTTAATCGACTGGAAAATGGCCATTTTTCAAACTGTCTCAGAATTCGATGAAATTAATTTTGTTAGGACCGTACCATCAATACGAAGCTAGAAAATATTTTTCGGGAATTATTCGAGTTATTAAGTGGCCTCGGTAAATTGAAATGCGTGTTCAAATTCAATATATATAGTTATATGTTGATTTTGATGAAAACTGATCGAAACAGTCGAATTAGCCTACGTTACATATCCCATTGTGTTCGGAATGGGGGTAATTAGCTAGGGGCGACAGGCGGTGGGTCTCGTTTCGAGATCGAAATAAAAAGTTTCTTTTTGAATTAATTTAATAATAATATATATATTTATATAAAGTCCCTCAATCCTTTCTCTCCCTTCATCGATCAGAATAGAAAAAATAAAATAAAATAAAAAAAGAAAAGGAAAGAGGGGCGCGGCGGCCTCCTCCACGCCACCACCATCGCGCCACCTCCCCCCGATTACTTCGCCACCGCCGCAGTTTCTGCCCCCCTCTCTCTTCCTCCTTCCTCCTCGCACTGAGCGCGATCCCCCTTTTCCCCCTCCCCTCCTAACGCGTCAGCCCTCTTCTTCTTCCCATCCACCTAACCACCGCGACCTCCTCCACCACTGCTGACCCCGCCGCCGCCGTTTCTGACCTTCCCCGAGCCAGCAGCCGCCCTCCAACCAATGGTGCGTTTTTATTTATTTATTTACTTTAAAAATTGTTAAATGCTGTTTTTTTTATATAAATAACATTGCGATTTTGTTAGAGTAGATAGGGTTTTATTAAAAGAGTAAGAAATGATTTTTAGTTTAATAAAGTTGAGATTTTTATAAAAATAAAGACGAGATTTTTAATTGGTTAAAGACAAGATTTTTATATTATAGAAAGAATAAAAATATAATTTTTATATTAGTAGAAGATTAAAAATACGATTTTTATATTATAGAAGTATTAAAAATTCGATCTTTATTATGTAGAAGGAGCAAAGATGTGATTTTTATATGAGTGGTGATATAAAAATATAATTTTTATCTATATAGTAGCGGTGTAAAATTATAATTTTTATCTATATAGTAGCGATGTAAAAATATAATTTTATCTATATAGTAGCAGTGTAAAAATATAATTTTTATCTATATAGTAGCGGTGTAAAAATAATTTTTTTATCTATATAGTAGCGGCATAAAAATTGATTTTTATATACATAGCAACAATATAAAAATGTGATTTTTATATATGCAGTGGCTATGGACAATGAACTTGACAAAATGAGACGACCCGGACTTCCCCCGTAAGGACAGCCCGGATGGCGTTGAGAACACGACAAATCAGAACGCAAACAGAAGAACATTTCATTGTTTATTACAACAATTCCATCAGAATACAAGAATATATATAGAATGAAAAAATATTACACAGAAAATATCAGAGATTTAAATTACATTTAAATACATCACAGCGGAAAATAATACAAAAACACAACTAGAAGTAATACACGGATACAGAGCTTTCCGAGCATCGTTCCAGTTGTAAATCAGGATCCTGTGAATATAAATTTGCAAAACCAAATCTACTAGCTGCCCGTGAGGAAAATAAGGGCACCCGGAGTTTAGGTTAAAACAATAAACTCCAGGTCAGTCATGTGACTGGTGTGAGAACTAAAACAGTTACTATTTTAACTTTAGAAGAGAGTAATTCAAGGGACCACGCCGTATAACACGGAACGGGTTTCCTCCCAAGAATACCAGTGCTTAGAATAAACAACGCAATGCTTTTTCGAAAAATGAAGCTATTATAAGACCCAGGTCCCATCACACGATGCAACGCAAGCCGGAGGATAGGGTTTTCCCTTATAATAGCCAAACATGCTTGGTACGTTTAAAACAAATCATTTGATAATATAACAAGTGTATAGTGTCAAAACAATTTCAGTCATAAGTATCAATCGTAGACGGCATAGTTACCATTTACTATGTCGCCATACTAGGTTCTACAAATAAAACCGAAATATCTTGTATTGGAAACTCGATTTCCATCATGAGTTGAGGCACGGGGCAAGCTCCTCTCCGCTTCGAGACACTCTAGCAAATGTCTCAGGACTACTCTCTCTGGGAAGCCTCTGGATCTTCAGGTTCGATCCTCCCTTACGTTTGAGGATTGGCAATTCCTGAACACATGTTTCCCGGTCCTAACAGACCTATATCCGAGGCGCCTCGCATTCCAACAACCACATAGGTAAAAATAATATAAATATCAGCCAGTTTAAGCACTGACAATACCTTTAGCTAGAAAGAAACGCCGTGTTCTCCATGCAGTCACTATCCCGTTTTTGACTCATGCCGAGGTGTGAGGCTCGCGAATCCACGCTATACACAAAGCTATGCCACGTAGGTCGTGCTTTGATCATCAGCCACAAGACTTTGCTTTTCAACAGAAGCCTTGATCATTTACCACTTAGGCATGCCACACAGGCAATTCACTCCATGCGATTGATGTCCATCGATATACAACCTTTGAGCTCGTACGTCTCAGAGAAGGGCGTTAAGCAAGAGAATAAATTCTCCACCGCCAAACAGATGTATATTTAATAGAGATCAATCAGCACAGAATAAAATCCAATGTCAGACACACGGTCCATTTACAAGTTCATTCCGGGTCTGAATGAAACCGGAGGCACTTTCCTCGCATATCCATCGATCTCCAAGTACGTCTGGACGATCACCAACTGATTCCCTCATCTTGGGTGTACAGCCCAATCAAGATCATCAGTAGTAACCCAAACGATGCGAAGATTTCCGGTCTTCAACCACCGTCTTCATCTTCGACATATCGTCGAATCGGTTATTCAGAATGGGTATAAACCCGGCCTTTCCGAACAACCCGCGTATATAATAAACAAATGTTACACAAACACAACATACGCCTCATTCCAATTCATCTGTCACTAACCGTAAATTAGCAAGAGGACAATTCCCCAAATATTAACCCCGAAAGCCGAAACCAACATTAGATCAATACCCAGGAAACCATTGTTCTTAGCTAACCTACAGTTAGTTTCTAAATTTCACATTCTTAGGGAAAGGTTCCCATTAATTTTATCAAAGATAAATCCTTTTAAATTTATTCTTTAATCTTCCTTTGGATGTCATTTCAAACCATGTTAAGGTTTTCCAAACTAGTAGGGATTAGCGAACCACACCGAAGTAATTATTTATTTTATTTCCCAATCCCAGCCTATTCATCCCATGAAGCAAAACTGGTAATACTACATATCTAACACCACGGTGTTATCGGTAAAATTAATTACCATTTCACGTTCAAATCTAATTAAAGATTTAACTATCGCTTTGGAGCAAAACTGATGATACTCCATTCTCGCTCACTTTCCAAATCTGATAATTTAAATTATCAATTCACATTTCAATCTAATTACAGATTCATTAAAACTCCTTTTGCTGGGTTAAAGAACTAACGTTATTTAAAACACAGTTCACGATAAACCCAAATCACATTCTATTTATTATCGGGTTAAAGAACAAGTGTTATTTAAAACACCATTCACGATAAACCCACAACTCAATTCTAATTCAATCCCAATTAAATATATTAATTAATTGGTATACTTCATTAAATCTTAATAAAAAGATTTAATCTTTTCTCAATGGGGTTTAAGAACAGTGTTGATGAAGACACCATTCACGACAAACCCAAATTCCATTTGATATTAAATACAAGGCTCTGAATAGAAAATACATCGGCTTATATTCAATATCAAATTCTGAAACCCACAAATATCGCTTTGGAAATAACGATATAAAATATATCTTCCAAATTTCCTCCAAAATATCTTTATAATCGCGGAATCTAATATCGAAATATTCCAAAGACAATTTCGATTCAAATCCATTCCAATTCATATATTGGAAATTCTGGTTATTTAAAACCCATTTCAAATCCAATTTATTTATTTAAAAATAATTGGATTTTAATTCTAGTTCAAAACTAGTTCATTTCGATAAAAAAACTATTTTTATCTTTTAAAATATGGAGTTTTTCATCCCAATTCTTCACAAATCATTTCTTATGATTTTACACAAATTATTGATATTTTTGATAATTTTATCAAGGTCGGTACAGTCGATTTCCAATAACGGCCATCGAACTGCGCTTACAACGACCTTTTCTGAAATTGATTTGGACGTATCTCCAAATCCAACCATCAGATTTCAAATCTCTTGTATTCATTAGAAAGCTCTTTTCGATACGAACCCAACGGTTCCGGTTTTAGGAGAATCCGACGGTCGGATCTCCCGTAATGTCCGTTCGAAGTCAATGGTCGAAATTCACGAAATGCCGCGGCGCGACGCGTTCTATTCAGGCCATTATATATATAATATATATATTTTTTATGTTTTCGTCGATTTCCTTTTAAACGAATTTTATAAACCGTTTCAAAAACAATTTCAACCTTCATTTCAAATCAAAATTGAATTTTTCATTATAAATTCTTTTTACATCCATTTCTATTTGATTTCAATTCAAATCGATTTCAATTAAATTTCAGTTCATTTTCAATTCGATTTGAATTCATTTCAATTCGAATTCATTTTATATTCAATTCAATTCGAATTCATTTTCTAAATATTCGATTTAATTCGAATTCATTTTCTAAATATTCGATTTTTAAATCTCTTTTCAATATTCATTATAAAAACGAATATAATCAATATAAATATCTTTCGCGTCAAAATAGCGCATCTCTAATCAACACGGCTTTATATTTTTCAATAACTTCATAATTCTATTCAACAAATGAATATTTATTCTATTCAACACATGAATCTATATTTCTTTCAACACATGACTAATCTCAACACATGAGTACTGTCAACACATGACTATTTTTGTTATTTAATATATTTTATTAAATTATGATTTCTATTATTTAATTTTATATCAAACTCTAACTGTAAATTAGCAAGAGAACGATTCCCTAAGCATTAACCCCGAAGACCGAAACCAACATCAGATCAATACCCATGAGACCACTCATCTTATCTACTTTCCAGTTAGTTTCTAATATATGATAAAGATGTAAATTTTATTGTTAAAATATTTTACTCAACACATGAATCGATATTTCTTTCAACACAGGACTATTCTCAACACATGAGTACTGTCAACACATAAATTTTTATTTTCTCAATTGGAATGAGGCCCAATCAATTACCATATAATGTTAATTATATGGATTCCATACAACACATGTATATAATAGCAACGATAAAAAATCAACCATCATCCAAAGTACACCACACAACTGCATAAGCATTAAATATAAGTAATTAACGCTTACACAGTCTGTCGACTAATCGATTGACATACAACTAAATAATTGGGATTAGTGTACGCCAAATATCATCCCAACACCCGTGTGGGATTTCAATCCACAAACACTGAATATTTTTTGTGCAGCTGGGCGACGTGTAAAATTTATCGTCCCAATCAATATCCTTCAAATAGGTGTACATAAACAAACCGTCCGGTTTATAAATGAATATTTATTTATTCACATCCACGTTAAAAAATATATTTTTAACGATAAAATCCTTTATTTCAACACATGAATTTCTACTCAGTTCATTTATTCAATAAAATGTATTTTTATTTTTCTAACTTATTTAGAAAATTTCGGCGGCATAACGGCACGATACTAGAAACGGGACAAGGCCTAGCCTTATTCCCTGTCTAATAATGGTCTGCGCCATACACATACCAATCTAATCAATTCCATTTCACCCAAAAAACCAAATTCAAACCAATAATCCAATCAACTACATAACCAAACAAACAAGTCGTCCATGGTCTGTGGACGACGGGTGTCGGGTGCTACTAAACACCGTCTGCATCCTAGTATATATTTTAACTAGAAAAGAAAATTTAAAGTGAGAAGTTCTCACCCATAAGCTAAACCAATTCGTCGTGATTCTTCTAATGTAGAAAATCTTTGTCATCGCGCTCGCTTTGCTATCTTCACCGGGAAGATGGGAAGGTGCGGCTCAACGTGGAGGGGGTGGCAGGGGTCCGACCAGCACAGGTTTGGGGAGGCGGTGAGGGAGATTCGGGGCACGGTTTGATGTGAGACTTGTTGGAGAAGAAAGAAGAAGAGAAGAGCTTCAAAAAGTTGTACTATAGCATGATATTATTCTTAGTGGATTGGGAGGATTTGGGGAATCAAATTTCGGCCATGATGGGTTCTTGCGGATGGAGGAAAGCGACGGGAGAGGAAGAAGACCCCGATGGATTTTATATTATTATATTAGGGTTATTTAATTATTGTTTAATTAGCCCGTTTAAGCCCGTTTTGGTCCGAACTCCGATTTATGCCCAACGACTGTCGTTCCTACCATTTAGCCCCCATTCCGAACTCATCTGGATATGTCTCATTAGCCCAAATTGTCATCTTGGCCTCCGTTTTTCATTTTTAAAATTTAAGTCCTTTATTTCTAATTTTTCCGTACAAATAATTTTACCGGGACTACATACTAACTCAGAAAAATCCAAAAAAATTATTTTTGGCTTTCTTATGATGATACGGTCCTAACAAAATTTATTTTGTCGAATTCTGAGACTTTTTGAAAAATGGCTATTTTTAAGGCGTTTAAATTTAACTAAAATAGTAAAAACACATTTTCCTCTGCCACTCTCACATATTAATTCGAAAAATTCTGAAAATTGAAATCTAGCAATAATTTGACATTCCAGTTCCGACAAAAGTGGTTTCGTCGAAAACCGAGGTCGTTTGAAAAATGACTATTTTTAAGGCCAGTATATTTAATATTAAAATACATTTTTAAACAAATAAATCCCGAAACTCAAAATATATAAGTGTTTACTGTTTTTCAATGTAGAAACATCATTCTGAACTCAATGGCAGTGGTTTTGAGTTCAAATTACTTTGTATGCAAAAAGTAGCATTTTTGACCAGTGCAAATTACCTAGCGACCTTTCTAAATTTTAATTTGGGCATAACTTTTGATTCCTGCTATGAAATTTCAATTTTTCGGATTCGTTGGAAAGATATTTTTAAATAGATTCTAATATTTTTGGTTTCACTAAAATCCCTTAAATTTTGCATCCTGTACGGTCAGTCAAAGTTCAAGTTTGACTTTTCAAACTACCGCGCTATTTCTAACTCTTTTTATAATTAAAATTAAATTATTCATTCTAACTTCAATTTGAATCAACTTTCAATCATTTTTTTATTTAAATATTATTTTAAATATTAAAATCACTTAAAATAAATTTTTAAATTAGCCCAAAAATCAGGGTTGTTACACGCTGAGATTAGTTCCGCTGCAATGTATTTAATTTATTGTAAATGTATCTTCCGCTGTATTATTTATCGATATACTCTGATATTCTGTACTCTGATGTAACATTTATTATTGATGTTATAAAAGTCTGTGTTGTTGTTCTGATGTTTTGTATGCCCAAAGTTAACGTACGCGGGTTTTGAACGGTCTTGATCGATCTTGCGATCGATTGGGGTCGGGCAAAATCTGGGTCGTTATAGTGGCAGCCCTCCTGGAGGAGGAGGAGCCCATTTTTGAGAAAAGAGTAAGAAAAGAGGAAGAGAGAAAAGTGAATGAAGAGAAGGAGGAAAAGTGATTATATGCTCGTTTCTCGCGTATCGTCTGAATGCAAACGATCTCCGATTGCCGCGGATTTCGGACACGACATAGTAGACGTGAAGACGAGTCCAACAAAACAGGTTTCGTCGAATTCCAAGTTCGTTTGACCGTCCGTTAAAATTCTCAAAAATGCTCAGACAAGCTCTAAAAATGCTATTTTGGCGCACCATTTCTTCTTGCACACTCATGTGCTAACTCCAAAAATCAAGCCCTCTTGGATTTAACCATTATTAGATGATATGAATCCAGAAAAAAAAAGTAGAATCGAATTCTGAGGTCGTAACAATAATGTTCCTTTGTAAAATGGCTATTCGTTCTACCCTGAACTGTTTTAGCTCGCACGGCCGCATACTAACTCCGTTCGACGCGCTCTTTGAACACAACAATGATTTGTCATTATGAATCCAGAAAAATTTATCTCGTCGAATTCGGAGCTCATATGCAAAATTTCACTTTTTAAGGGTTATGTTTTGCTAACCGAAAAGCTCCTGCCAATTGCCACTATTCCGGATATCGGAACATATCGAAGCTTATACTTTTCGGAGTTCTAAATGGCATTTTGAACTCAATGGAAGTGGTTTCGAGTCCAAATTCATCTGTATGCAAAATATGACTTTTTGGGCCATGTATAATTTCCATAGCGACTATTCTAAATTTTGAACTGAGCATAACTTTTGATTCCCGCTATGAAATTTTGATTTTTCGGATTCATTGGAAAGATATTCTCAATTAGATTCTAATATTTTTGATTTCGCCAAAATCCGGTTTATTTTGAATCATGTTCATTCATTTGAACTTTGAAATCGAATTATCGAACTACCGCGCCATTTTCAATTCCTTTTATATTTAAAATAAAATATTTATATTCTAACGACGATCTATATAAATATACACGTTCTAATTCTATTCAAAATGAATTTCTCGTCGTTATTATTTAAAATAATTCATTTTAAATATTCAAAATTCATTAAAATTACCAAAATAAAAAATTTAAATTGGCTCAGAATTTCCGGTTTTTACACAAAAGGGGAGCACGACGAATATTTCTGCATAAGAAGAGTCGTGGCATTGGTTTAGCTAGTCGGTGAGAACATTTCACTTTAAATCTTGTTTTCTAGTTAAAATATATACTAGGATGCAGACGGTGCTTAGCAGCACCCGACACCCGTCGTCCACAGACCATTGGCGACTTGTATGCTTGTTTGATGTGTTGTGAAGTTTGTTTGAGATGTTGATGTGAAATAAATAATAAAATATTCATGTGTTGAAATAAAAGAATTATCGTTAAAAATATAATTTTAACATGAATATGAATAAATAAATATTCATTTACAAACCGGGCAGTTTGTTTATGTACACCTATTTGAAGGATATTTATTGGGACGATAAATTTTACACGTCGTCCAACTGCACAAATAATATTCATTTGAACTTTGAAATCGAATTATCGAACTACCGCGCCATTTTCAATTCCTTTTATATTTAAAATAAAATATTTATATTCTAACAACGATCTATATAAATATACACGTTCTAATTCTATTCAAAATAAATTTCTCATCGTTATTATTTAAAATAATTCATTTTAAATATTCAAAATTCATTAAAATTACCAAAATAAAAATTTTAAATTGGCTCAGAATTTCCGGGTTTTTACACAAAAGGCGAGCACGACGAATATTTCTGCATAAGAAGAGTCGTGGCATTGGTTTAGCTAGTCAGTGAGAACATTTCACTTTAAATCTTGTTTTCTAGTTAAAATATATACTAGGATGCAGACGGTGCTTAGCAGCACCCGACACCCGTCGTCCACAGACCATTGGCGACTTGTATGCTTGTTTGATGTGTTGTGAAGTTTGTTTGAGATGTTGATGTGAAATAAATAATAAAATATTCATGTGTTGAAATAAAAGAATTATCGTTAAAAATATAATTTTAACATGAATATGAATAAATAAATATTCATTTACAAACCGGACGGTTTGTTTATGTACACCTATTTGAAGGATATTGATTGGGATGATAAATTTTACACGTCGTCCAACTGCACAAATAATATTCGGTGTTTGTGGATTGAAACCCCACACGGGTGTTGGGATGATATTTGGCGTACAATAATCCCAATTATTTAGTTGTATGTCGATCGATTGGTCGACAGACTGTGTAAGCGTTAATTATTTATATTCAATGCTTATGTAGTAGTGTGGTGCACTTTGGATGATGGTTGATTATTGATCGTTGTTGTTATATGCGTGTGTTGTATGGAATCCATATAATTAACATTATATGGTAATTGATTGGGCCTCATTCCAATTGGGAAAGTAAAGAATATTATAGAAATAAAGATTCATGTGTTGAATAGAATAAATAGTCATGTGTTGACGATGCTCATGTATTGAGAATATTCATGTGTTGAACGAAAAATTCTATACAATAGAATACACATTTTTATTGTAAGTGAGAATTAATAAATATTCATGTGTTGAAAGAAATATAGATTCAGGTGTTGAATAGAAAAAATATTCATTTGTTGAATAGAATAACGAAGTCATTGAAATATATAAAGCCGTGCTGATTAGAGATGCGCCATTTTGACGCGAACGATATTTATATCGATTATATTTGTTTTTATAATGAATATAGAAAAGGAAGTGATTTCAAAATATAACGTTTTGAAAATATTATCATTTATATAATAATGATGTGAAATATTCAATTTTGATTTGAAGTTGAATAGGAAGTTGAAATTGTTTTGAAAACGAATTTAAAACGAATTATAGAATACGTTTTAAAAGAAAATCGACGAAATATATATATAATATATATATAATATATATATAGTATATATATATATATATTATATATTATATATATAGTATATATATATATATATATTATATATAATATATATATAATATATATATATAATATATATATATTATATATAATGGCTTGAATAGAACACGCCGCGCTGCGGCAGTTCGTAAATTTCGACCATTGACTTCGAATGGACATTACGGGAGATCCGACCGTCGGATTCTCCTAAAACTGGAACCGTTGGGTTCGTATCGAAAAGAGCTTTCCAATGAATATTAGAAATTTGAAATCTAATGGTTGGATTTGGAATTATGTCCAAATCAAATTTGGAAAAGGTCGCTGTAAGTGAAGTTCGAAGGCCGTTGATGGAAATCGACTGTACGTGCATTGATAAAATTATTAAAAATATCAATAATTTGTGTAAAATCATAAGAAATGATTTGGGAAGAATTGGGATGAAAAACTCCATATTTGAAAAGATAAAAATAGATTTTTATCGAAATGAACTAGTTTTGAACTAGAATTAAAATCAATTTATTTTTGAAATAAATAAATTGAATTTGAAAGTGGTTTTGAAAATAATTAGAATTTCCAATATATGAATTGGAATGGATTTGAATCAAAATTATCTTCGGAATATTTCGATGTCAGATTTCGTGATTATACAGATATGGTTATGGAAATTTGAAAGATATATTTATATCATTATTTCCAATACGATATTTGTTGGTTTCAGAATTTGATATTGAATATAAGCCGATATATTTTCTATTCAGAGCCTTGTATTTAATATCAAATGGGATTTTGGGTTCGTCGTGAATGGTGTCTTGAATAACACTGCTCTTGGACCCAGTGTAGAGGATTAAATCTTTCTATTTAGATTTAATGAAGTGTACTAATTAAATAATATTTAATTGGAATTGAATTTGAATGTGATTTTGGGTTTATCGTGAGCCGTTTTTAGATGACATTGGTTCTTTAACCCGGTTAAAGATAGGATATTGATTTTTGAGAAGATTGAAACTAAGTGGAGTTTTAATGAATCTTTAATTAGGTTGAAATGTGAATTGATAATTTAAATTATCCAATCTGAAAAGTGATCAAGGATGGAGTATCACCAGTTATTGCTCCAAAGCGATAGTTAAATCTTTAATTAGATTTGAACGTGAAATGGTAATTAATATTTACCGATAATACCGTGATGTTAGATATGGAGTATTACCAGTTTTTCTCCATGGGATGAATAGGTTAGGATTGGGAAATAAAATAAATAATTACTTCGTGTGGTTCGCTAATCCCGACTAGTTTAGAAAACCATAATATGGTTTGAAATGATATCCAAAGGAAATTAAAGAATAAATTTAGAAGAATTTATCTTTGATAAAATTAATGGGAACCTTTCCCTTAGAATGTGAAAATTTGAATAAAAGAATATACTGAATTGGAATGAGGCGTATGTTGTGTTTGTGTAACATATGTTTATTATATACGCGGGTTATTCGGTAAGGCCGGGTTTATACCCATTCTGAATAACCGATTCGACGATATGTCGAAGATGAAGATGGTGGTTGAAGACCAGAAGTCTTCACATCGTTTGGGTGATTACTGATGATCTTGATTGGGCTGTACACCCAAGAGGAGGGAATCAATCGGAGATCATCCAGACGTACTTAGAGATCGATGGATATGCGAGGAAAGAGCCTCCGGTTTCGTTCAGACCCAAAACGAACTTGTAAAGGGACTGTGTCTGAATGTGAAAACCCGTAACTTCCCCGTAAAGGAAAGAGCGGATAGTTCGAGAACAAGCCACAAATCAGAACGCAGACGGAAGAACATTTCATTGTATATTACAACAATCCATCAGATTACAAGAATATACAGAGTATAAGCAAATATTACACAGAAATATCAGAGATTTAAATTACATTTAAATACATAGCAGCAGAAAATAATACAATACACAACTGAAGGAGATATACGGATACAAAGCTTTCCGGATATCATTCTAGTTGTAAACCAGGATCCTGTGAATATAAATCTGCAAAACCAAAACTACTAGCTGCCCGTGTCAAAATAGGGGCACCCAGAGTTTAGGTTAAAACAATAAACTCCACGTCAGTCATGTGACTGGTGTGAGAACTAAAACAGTTATTAATCTTTATTTTTAAAGTTAGGTAAATCAAGGGACCACGCCGTATTACACGGAACGGGTTTCCTCCCAAGAATACCAGTGCATATAACAAAACAGCGCAATGCTTTTTGGAAAAATGAAGCTATTATAAGACCCAGGTCCTATCACACAATGCAATGCAAGCCGGGGGATAGGGTTTTCCCTTATAATAGCCAAACATGCTTAGTACGTTTAAAACAAATCATTTGATACTACTATAAGTGCATAGTGTATAAAACAACTTCAAATCATAAGTATCAATCATAGACGGCATGGGTACCATATATCATGTCGCCATACTAGTTCTACAAATAAAACCGCAAATGTCACGTATTTGGAAATTGGATTTCCATCTATGAACCGAGGCAAGGGATCGTCCTCTACCGATTCGAGGCAATCTAGCCCATGTCTCAGGCAAGCGCGCAGGCAAGCCTTGGATCGTCAGGGCCGGTCCACCGATGTGGATTATTATGCCTGAACAATACGTCTCTCCGCCCTTTGGGGCGTAAATGAGCCAACGAATGACTCCATCGGACCCGGATTGTCCGATCAAACCGAGACGCCTCGCAACAGCAACAACCACACAGGTGAAAAATATATAAATGTCAGGGCTGGTAGGTCACTGACACCACCCTAGCTAGAAAGAAACACATACGCTACCTGAGGTCCTCTCCCGTTTTTGGTTCACAACCAGGGTGCGAAGCTCGCGAATTCACGTTACACAAAGCTGTGCCACACAGGCTGTGCTTTGATCATCACCACAAGACTTTGCTTTTCAACAGAAGCCTCGATCAACTGCCACTTAGGCATACCACACAGGCAATTCACTCCATGCGTTTGATATCCAGCAATATATAACCCCTGAGCTCGTACGTCTCAGAGAAGGGCGTTAAGAAAGAGAATATATTCTCCGCCGCCAAACATATATATATTCAATAGAAATCAATCACACGGACTAAAATCCAATGTCAGACACACAGTCCATTTACAAGTCCGTTCTGGGTCTGAACGAAACCGGAGGCACCTAGTACCCCGCATATCCATCGATCTCCAAGTACGTCTGGACGATCACAAACTGTTTCCATCTTCTTGGGTGTACAGCCCAATCAAGATCATCAGTAATTACCCAAACGACGTGAAGACTTCCGGTCTTCGACCACCGTCTTCATCTTTGACTTATCGTCGTATCAGTTATTCAGAATGGGATAAACCCGGTCTTTCCGAATAACTTGCGTATATTTTAAATAAGTGTTACACAAACACAACATACGCCTCATTCCAATTCATCAGTCACTAACCGTAAATTAATCAAGAGAATAATTCCCCAAATATTAACCCCGAAGGCCGAAACCAACATCAAATCAATATCCAGAAAACCATTCTGCTTAGCTAACCGACAGTTAGTTTCTAAATTTCACATTCATAGGGAAAGGTTCCCATTAATTTTATCAAAGATAAATTCTTTAATTTATTCTTTAATCTATCCTTTTGAATTTCGATTCAACTAGTCGGGATTAACGAACCTTACCGAAGTAATCATTTGTTTTAGTTTCCCAATCCCAACCTATTCATCTCATGAAGTAAAACTGGTAATACCTCATATCTAACACCACGGTATTATCGGTAAATTCAATTATCATTTCACGTTCAAATCTAATTAAAGATTTAACTATCGCCTGGAGTAAAACTGGTGATACTCCATTCTCGATCTCTTTCAATCTAATTAAAGATTCATTAAAACCCCACTTAGTTTTAATCGTTAACTGGGTTAAAGAATCAGTGTCTTTTAAAACACGGTTGACGATAAACCCAAAACCACATTCCATTAATTATCGGGTTAAAGAACGAGTGTTATTGAAAACACTGTCCACGATAAACCCAAAAATCAATATCAATTCAATTAAATATTATTTAATTGGTACACTTCATTAAATCTAAATAAAAAGATTTAATCTTTTCTCAACTGGGTTCAAGAACAGAGTTAATGAAGACACCATTCACGACAAACCCAAATCACATTTGATATTAAACACAAGGCTCTGAATAGAAAATATACCGGCTTATATTCAATATCAAATTCTACGACTAACAAATATCGTATTGGAAATAACGATATATATATATATATATATATATATATATATATATATCTTTCAAATTCCCATAACAATATCTGTATCATCACGAAATCCAACATCGAAATAATCCAAAGACAATTTCGATTCAAATCCATTCCAATATAATTATTGGAAATTCTGGTTATTTTCAAAACCATTTCTAATCCAGTTTATTTATTTTAAAAATAAATAAAATTATAATTCTAGTTCAAAACTAGTTCATTTCGATAAAAATCTATTTTTATCTTTTCAAATATGGAGTTTTTCATCCCGATTTTTCCCAAATCATTTCGTATGATTTTACACAAATTATTACTATTTTTAATAATTTTATCCGGGCCCGTACAGTCGATTTCCATCAACGGCCATCGAACTGCACTTACAGCGACCTTTTTCAAATTTGATTTGGATATAATTCCAAATCCAACCGTTAGATTTCAAATTTCTCACATTCGTTAGAAAGCTCTTTTCGATACGAACCCAACGGTTCCGGTTTTAGGAGAATCCGACGGTCGGATCTCCCGTAATATCCGTTCGAAGTCAATGGTCGAAATTCGCGAACTGCCGCGGCGCGGCGCGTTCTATTCAGGCCATTATATTATATATATATAATATATATAATATATACTTCATCGATTTCAATTCAAACCGTGCTTTATAAATCGTTTTAAATTCATTTCAAATTGATTTCAATTCAAATTGATTTCTAATTCAATTTCAGTTCGTTTTCAATTCGAATTCATTTCTATTCCATTTCAATTCGAATTCATTTATATTCAATTTCAATTCGAATTTATTTATATTCAATTTCAATTCGAATTTATTTATATTCAATTTCAATTCGAATTCGTTTATATTCAATTTCAATTCGAATTCGTTTATATTCAATTTCAATTCGAATTCGTTTATATTCAATTCTTTTCAAAATATCAGATTTTGAAATCACTTTCGATATTCATTATAAAATGAATAAAATCGATATAAATATCGTTCACGTCAAAATGGCGTCAATCTAATCAATACGGCTTCATATATTCCTATTTTCAAATATCCTATTTCAAATATTTCTTTTTTAAATATTTCTATTTCAAAACTGGAATGAGGCCCAATCAATTACCATATAATGTTAATTATATGGATTTTCTACAACACATGTGTATATCAACAATGATGAATAATCAACCATCATCCAAAGTGCATTCTACGCTGTATAAGCATCAAATATAAATATTCAACGCTTATAGCAGCCTGTCAATCAATCGATCGACATACAACTAAACAATCGGGATTAGTGTACGTCAAATATCATCCCAAAACCCATGTGGGGTTTCAAACAATCAAACACAGATTTTATTTGTGCAGTTGGGCGATGTGTAAAATTTATCGTCCCAATCAATGTCCTTCAAATAGGTGCACATAAACAAACCGTCCGGTTTGTAAATGAATATTTATTTATTCACATTCACGTTAAAAATTATATTTTTAACGATCAAATTATTTTATTCAACCTATGAATATTCTATTCGGTTCATTTATTAAATAAAATGTTATCTTTATTTTTCTAACTTATTTTTAGAAAATTTCGGCGGCATAACGGCACGATACTAGAAACGGGACAAGGCCTAGGCTTATCCCCGGTCTAGTGAAGGCCCACGCCATTCACACATCAATCAAATCAATTTCATTTCACCAAACAATTCAATTCAAACCAAAGAATCTAGCCAACTACACAACCAAACAGTTAAACAAACAAGCCATCCATGGTCTGTGGATGACGGGTGTCGGGTGCTACTAAACACCGTCTGCATCCTAATATATATATATATATATATATATATATAACTAGAAAGAGAATTTTGAGGGAGAAGTTCTCACCAATAGCTATCCAACTTCACGACACTCGTCGTTCCCGCCTTTTTGTCATCTTCGTTGCCCGTAGCCACTACATATGTAAAAATCACATATTTTTATATTGTTGTCTTTAAAATAAAAATCACATTTTTATTTGTTCAATTTAAATTTAAAAATCATAATTTTCTTATCACTTCATATATTTAAAAATCGGATTTTTACTTCGCTATTCAATATATAAAAATCGAATTTTTACTTCGCTATTCAATATATAAAAATCGAATTTTTACTTCGCTATTCAATATATAAAAATCGAATTTTACTTCGCTATTCAATATATAAAAATCAAATTTTTACTTTGCTATTCAATATATAAAAATCGAATTTTTACTTTGCTATTCAATATATAAAAATCGATTTTTTACTTTGCTATTCAATATATAAAAATCCCATTTTTATAATCACGCTATATGGATAAAAGTTCTATTTTCACACCGCTACTATATAAAAAGATTTCACCTTTTCAAATGTAAAGATTTCATCACTATAAAAATCACCTCTTTATTTTAAAAATCAATACTTTCATGTATTTAAAAATCAATTCTTCCTTGTATTTAAAAATCAATTCTTTCTTGTATTTAAAAATCAATTATTTCATCAATATAAAAATCATATTATATTTTTAAAACAAGCTTATTTCAGTCAAAATCAGATTTTTAATTACACTAAATAAATAAAATAAGTAAAATAAAGTAATAGGGAACTTACAGCAGTTTTAGCGAAGGGGGTGTGGATTCAGGTGGAGGCGGCCTTGCTGAGTTGGCGCCGGAGCTTCAGGGGAGGGCTGCGTCGAATAGGGGTGCGATGGTCTTCGGGTTAGGGTGCGGGTCTGGGGTTGCTGCGCGTGGAGGAGGAGGCAGGGTTGGCGGTGGTCGGGGTCAGTGGAAGGTCGCGCGGGGGTTTCAAGCGAAGGGGGTTTGGTTTTGGGGATGTCGAGGTTGGCTAGGGCGCGGTCTTCAACGACAGAGGAGGAGATAGGGGATGCGGAGGGGGAAGGAGATGCGGTAATGGGTGGCGGCGCGGATGGGGGTTGGGCGCGACGCTGGCGATCGTCGGTGGGCTGCGCGTTTCCATTTTTTTGTTTTTTTTTTGTTTTTTTTTTTTTTTGACTGATCGGGTATAAGGGGGAGGAGTTGACTAAAGGAGAGATAAAGGAGGGGGTGTTTATAATTTTATAATTTTATTTTTTTATTGAATTCAAAAGGTAACCTTTTAATTTGAACATGAAATCAAGCCCAACGACTGTCGTCCCTAGCTAATTACCCCCATTCCGAACACAATGGGATATGCCACGTAGGCCAATTCGATCGTTTCGATCAGTTTTCGTCAAATTTACATTTAAATCAATATATTGAATTTTAAACGTACATTTCAATTTACCGGGGCCACATACTAACTCGAAAAATTCCAGAAAAATTATTTCTAGCTTCGTATTCACGATACGGTCCTAACAAAACTAATTTCCTCAAATTCTGAGACCGTTAGAAAAATGGCCATTTTCCAGTCGATTAAAATCAACTGAAACTGGTCAAACACGTTTTCCTTTGCCACGCTCACATATTGATTCGAAAAATTATGAAATTTGGAATCTAGCAATAATTTGACACTGCGGATCCAACAAAAGTGGTTTCGTCGAAATCCGAGGTCGTTTACAAAATTCCCATTTTTAAGGGCCTGAATTCCATAGCGACTATTCAGAATTTTCAACTGGACATATCTTTTGATTCCCACTATGAAATTTTGATTTTTCGGATTCATTGGAAAGATATTCACAATTAGATTCCATTATTTTTTGTTTCACTAAAATCCGGTTTATTTTGCACCCGGTACATTCAATTTAAGTTTGAAATCGAATTATCGAACTACCGCGCCATTTTCAATTCTATTTATAATTATATATAATTATTTATATTCTAACGACGACGTATATAATATATACGTTCGAATCATATTCAAAATAAATTTCTCGTCGATATTATTTAAAATAATTCATTTTAAATAATCAAAATTTGCTAAAATTACCAAAATAAAAATTTTAAACTGGCCCAGATTTTCGGGTTGTTACACTGACATTGGATTTTATTCTGTGTTGATTGATCTCTATTAAATATACATCTGTTTGACGGCGGAGAATTTATTCTCTTGCTTAACGCCCTTCTCTGAGACGTACGAGCTCAGAGGTTATATATTGATGGACATCAGTCGCATGGAGTGAACTGCCTGCGTGGCATGCCTAAGTGGAAGATGATCAAGGCTTCTGTTGAAAAGCAAAGTCTTGTGGTTGATGATTAAAGCACGGCCTGTGTGGCGCAGGTTTGTGTATAGCGTTAGTTCGCGAGCCTCACACCTCGGTATGAGTCAAAAACGGGATAGTGACTGCAGGGAGAGCACGACATTTCTTTCTAGCTAGTGGTGGTGTCAGTGCTTAAACTGGCTGACATTTATATACTTTTCACCTGTGTGGTTGTTGGAATGCGAGGCGCCTCGAATATATAGTCGACAACTAGCACTATATGAGCCAACGTACAGACCATTATATAGGTCCTATAGGACCGGGAAACGTGTGTTCAGGAATAACTAATCCTCAAAAGTAAGAGAGGACCGACCCTAAAGATCCAAGGATCGCTGTGTGTGGTCCTGAGACATTTCCTAGAGTGTCTCGAACGGAGAGGAGCTTGTCCCTTGCCTCGACTCATGATGTAATCCAATTTCCAATACGTGATAATTCGGTTTTATTTATAGAACCTTGTATGACGACATAATAGATGGTAGCTATGCCGCCTATGATTGATACTTATGATTGAAATTGTTTTGACACTATACACTAATAGTAATATCAAAATAATCTGTTTTTAAACATATCAAGCATTCTTTGGCTATTATAAGGTAAAACCCTATCCTCCGGCTTGCGTTGCATTGTGTGATGGGACTTGGGTCATATAATAGCTTAATTTTTCTTTATTTAGCATTGCGCTATCTTGTTATATGCACTAGTGTTCTTGGGAGGAAACCCATTCCGTGTTATACGGCGTGGTCCCTTGAATTACTCTCTTTTAAAATAAAGATTAATAACTATTTTAGTTCTCACACCAGTCACATGACTTACCTGGAGTTTATTGTTTTAACCTAAACTCTGGGTGCCCTTATTTTTGACACGGGCAGCTAGCAGTTGGGTTTTTGCAGATTTATATTCACAGTATCCTGATTTACAGCTGGAACGATACTCGGAAAGCTCTGTATCTGTGTATTACTTTCAGTTGTGTTTGCACTGTTTTTCCGTTGTTATGTAATTTATTGTAATCTCTGATATTTATCGAATGTATTTTATTTATTCACACTCTGTATATTCTTCTATTCTGATGTAATTGTTGTAATAAGCAATGAAATGTTCTTCTGTTTGTGTTTTGATTGGTCTTGTCCTCAAAGCAATCCGGGCTTTCCTTACCGGGGAAGTTACGGTTACTACAAGAAGTTTCAAGAATTTAAATAAATAAAAACAGATTCAAAATTCAAGTTCAAAACACACACCCGAGTTGGGCGGGAAATTTCCCACCCAGGACCCAGGACGACCTGGGGGTCGACCACCCCCCCCCCCATATAGGTCAACCAGGGGGTCGACCTGCCCTTGTTTTGCAGATCTGGATTGCAACGATTTTGACCTATTCTGGACGGACCGAATATCTTCTAGGGCGATCTAATGGCTCTAAAACACTCTCTTCATCTATAAAAGAATGCCTAGACCTAAGGTTTCACTACACAAATTCTTTTAGGCGTCTACATGCTGTTTCTCTCTAGCCTCCACCATTAAAATAAATCTTATTCTCCATTAAACAAGTTATAGTTCTTCTTCAAATTGGAGATTCAAATCAAGTCAGAGCTTCAAGTTGGACCATAGGCATTCCGCTTCAAGCAACGTCACTCGAATCATTGCAAATCGCCTTTTCTAAACCGATCACTGTAAGTTCGGTTATTCCTTAGATTTGAACGTGTAATTGGACTTGTGAACGTACTAAATTAAAATATAGAACTGTGCCTATTTGCAAGTTAATTATCGTTGATTCATGCTTATGTCAAATCTAACGTTATCTATGCCTTTGGATCTGATTCTCGATTGTGGCCTAGAACTTATTGTGGCTAATTGCTAATGACTATGATTATGGGGCTTTTGCCTAAGACTATGACTATGAAACTGTTGCCCATGAAACTATCGCCTATGACTATGATTCATGACAAAGAGACTATTACATATGACTATGAATATATTCTACCAGTTGCACTCTCGGACAGGTGGTAACGCACAGCAGCCACTACCGCCCACCTCGGAACACACTCCCATAATCAAAAGGTGTGCACCCAAATCAATCACAACAGTAATAGAGATGGTATCGAAGAAGCGTGTCCGATATGAGGTGCGACCTCAATTAGTCACGGTATAGCTCCTGTTTTAGTCATTTTAATTATGATCCGAAGGTCAAGGCCATTTCGTCATCGTTCGCCTTCTTCGATCCAGTGGTCGCCACCAAGCCACCTTGTTGTCTTTTCGATACTTCATCACGTACACAGTTGTTAAAGTGGTATCGGTACTGCAGAGAGTATGCCACTTACCGACTCCGGTCTCTTCAACAATCGACGCTTACATTTATCTTTCACCGTGGCCATTAAATTTGAAATCATATTTCAAATATCACAAATTGCTTTATTTCAAGTCTTGCCGCAAAATCAATTATCCCTAATCATTTATAAATCATTCGATTAGGATTTATAAACCAATATTCATCCTCAGATTCTCTAGACTAGATTTGGATATGAATTCAGTTAAAATAAAATAAGTATATTTGAGAAAGTTAAGTTTTAAAAATAGTGTATGTATATTATATTTAAAGTAGCGTGTAAACGTATATATATATATAAATTTTTGGAAAACTATTAAAAGATTTACATGGCAAAAGAAATCAGATCATTTTAAAAAGAATATTTATAAACCAAGTAGGGTGGAAAATCGCTTGTTGTAAAATTATAGTTTATTCTAACAATATTAATCCAAATCCAGATCTAAGTCCATGTCTTACAATTTCTTTCTAGCTAGATTCATATAAAAATCCAATTCTTGGACTTGGTTCAAATCTAATGTTTCATGGTTAAAAATGATTCTCAAACAATTATTTGCCTTGAATTCGCATACCCATTCATATAATAAATCCCAAATCATTTTAGCGTTAGCTATGGATCAAAATCCTTTTTATCCATTCACATGGCGAAATTCCTTAGACAAATATTATATTAAAATAAGTTTTGAAAATATTATCAAGACTTTGCAAACCTTTTTCATTAAATCGTTTTATTCAGAAATCATCATATTATTATATTCAACATAAAATTTATGAAGAATAAAAATATAAAATTAAGTATTAATATTGCAAAAGTCACCATAAAATTTATTTTAATACAAATAGGATTTCTTTCAAAATTTCAAACAAAATTTCCTTTAAACTTTCTTTATGCTATAAAGAAGTTCCACTTAAAATTTCTACTTGTGAAATCGATAAACTATTGAAAATAACTTATTTTATTGACCACGGTGTCTGTATAAAATTTTCTAGCCTATGGTCAAGTGGTACAGATATTTATCATTTCAATCCGTTCTTTAAAATATTCGAATCCTGGGTATGTATTATTTCAACCCGCATCCCAAATCGATTCGAATACAAAAGGGGTTCGGGTATGTATCATTTCAACCCGTAATGGTTGCTAAACTAAGGGGGAACTTGCATGATGAGAAATTAACATAGCATGTCAAGCATACATCCATATTGTGTTATGTGAAATAATAGTGTTTGCGTCGCACGTGCACAAACACAAAGCAAACAAAACTAGAGCATCCCGCATTCCATTCTACATTTCAATTTTTTTAATTCACTTAATAATCAGTTAGTCTGTGAGTGAGAAAACCTCACCTTCGGGGTGAAGAAGATGAACGCAACATTGATACAGAAAAATTTGAGAGTGTAGCTTGGCAGACAATGGCGAATACGCATCCAAATCTTTGTACACATAGACGTATATATGCATACAAATGCCATATTGGAATGCATGAATCCCACTCCAACTTAACCATTGTCAGACATGATAGGCGAACCCAACCTGTTCTATATTGATGATGCCGACACTCTTCTGGAGTTAACTAAGATGATCAGTAAATAAAAATAAGGTTTAAACAACATGCATACAATATTTCGAAAGCTTACCCTGAATCGGGTAGATAAGCAATGCAGCGATAAGTCGAAATTCAAAACTGGTCCCAACACCCTTTTTCAACAGTATGACATAGGTCAAACAGTGGTCTTTCAGTCATTACCACAAGCAATTGGAGTGAATGATGGCTAGAATGCAACTAGGAAGTCCCAATTCATGTCGGCAACCCAGCTCAACACGCCAGAAAGGCGTCAGACCTTGGTGGCAACGACTTTGTCAGAACTAGACGGCACACGAGTTCCAGATCTGGACGGAGAGAGAAGTTCACGACTCATGGTGTGCTCTAGACGGAAGGTTGTGTTCACTGACTCCATCTTTGGTTTTCGATTCGCGCATGCTTTAGCAGGCTTGCGCATGAATGAGCTCCAGTACCAATAGAGACCCTCGGCCATGGGCGAAGACCGTTAGTAGTGACGCGGGGCAAGGCAACATGTGATAAAAAGGGGTTGTCAGAGTTTCTAATCGCATGCTTGAATTTGGTGGCATGAAACTCGGGCTGGTGGCGAGCGTTGCCGTTGCGCAGTGGTGAAGGGTCAGTGACATGGGTAAGGGAGTGGTGGAGGAGTGTGATGACGAGGAGGCCGGTGGTTTGAGGTACGGGGTGAACTCCGATTTGGGAAAGAGGAGCTTCCCTCCTTTTCCCCTTTTCCTGTTCGATCTGAAAACAAGAGATGAACGGGGAAAGCTTTTTGAGGAAAAAGGCTTGTACACTTAGGTTTAGCACTATAGGAAGGTTTGGGAAATACAAACTCCGGAGTTCACTCTCTTTTTTTCTGAATTGAGGACGCTCAAACTTTAAAAGAGAAGGGATGAGAGAGGAGAAAGCAGATGCTCACGCGAGGAAGAAAGGGACAGGTTTTTATTTCTACAATTCGAAATATTTTATTAGAGCATGGCAAGGGTTCCTGTTCATGAACAGTGTCCAAATATTTCCTACTGACAGGAGAGATATTTGGAAATCTGGTACAGTGTTTTCAAATATTTGGTTACTGACAAGGGGATTGTTGTCGCTGCCATATTTTAAGGGAGAGTAAAATATCAGATCTAAAAGCAACATGAATGACCAATTCAAAAATAAAAAAACCTTTGTTATTATTGTTAAGTGTTAATTTTGGTGAACATTTCCTACCGTTACTACATGGTCCAAATTTGCGTTCACACTGTAAATTTCTTCCTTGTTTGATTCACGCAGTTAGAGAAATAAAATTTAACTTCTTCTCTTTTATTGATTATTATTTATTGTTCATTCATACAGTCATAAATAGACCATGCAGTGAACGCGCCAACGAATGTTAATCCGTTTTATGCTTATTCCAAACATTGCGCGTTATGATTTTGTTCCATTAAATTTTATTAACAAGAAATTTCAAACTTATCCACTATTAAGTTTTTAAAAAAAAATATTAAAGCCATTTATTCATTTTATTTCTCCTTTTTAAAATTTTAAATCATTAATACATCAATTTTATCCTTTTGAAATTTCAGGCTCGTTACAGCCTCCCCCACTTAGCTCTTTTCATCCTCGAAAAGGAAACGTCATATGAACTTAAGTCTACATATATCACTATACAATTACCTTTACTTAGTTTAAACCTTGTTAAAAAGAAAATAAGTTATAGACCTTTAAAACCAAAAATCTTTCTAACACCCGGAATTTATGGAAAATTTTGGTAGCACCTCCTTGTTCCATGCAGACACCATTGCTCTTCCATGCCAAGAAAATGACCCCACTGCTCTTCCATGTTCCATGCAGACACCACGCAAAAGCCACCATATGTCTTCCCTACGAAAACTGCAAGTCTCCTCCTCTCCGATCCTCAAGCAAACGTTCCTTCTTCTTTTTTCTATTTCCGCAACATAATGTTCACTTTCTTCCCGCACATTGCTTTGTACCCAAGCTAACCCGAGAGCCACTCCCCATCTTATTTTGAAAACCCCACTACATGCCACGCTCCAAGGCAAATCTCCCACGCATCGTTCTTTTCTTCATTCTGCATCCCTCTTCTTGCTCAAAACAAAACTATCCCACTTAAATTATTGAAACCTTACTACTTTCTTTTCCGAGCCCGACTTTGCCATGCAACTGCCACACTGCCCTTGCTCCACCGAATTTCCATCCATTCGAGCATCCACCTCGATCCCCATGCCAGCTATGTCGCTCACCATTGTCGCACTCCATGTCTCCAATCCCATCTCTCTGTTTTATATGTATATATATTCTGCCACTAAGCTTGGCAAAATCTAGATGAATCAAAATGAGGACGTTTTGATGCGTATTTATAGGTGTAAAACCTTGGCCTCCAAGCTTCTTTTGTTATAGGCCTATATACTCTCTTCTTAGTAGGCACGTTTTGGATTGAAGATAAAAGACTATGTTGAGTTTTCATTTCGATTAGCTATGTGCGAGTGTGTAGTATAGACTATCAAGAAATTAGGTAGGTTTGCATGATTTCCTAGCTTTGGTTTAATTACTTAGGCGTTAAGATATAGGATAGTGTGCGATATGAAAACTGAATTGAGAATACAAGGGAGAGGTCACCGTATTTAAGTTTCCTAGGGTATGCGTTATGCATATGGTAGCTGACACAAATATTTTGATAAGACTGTTTATTGGATTTTTCATTTCAAAATATACACCACTTGTTTTTTCTCGGGAGATAAGGAACAGGGCAGACTCCTTGTGTTTTTTCCATTTTAGTGAGATGTGACGTATCTATATTTAAAAATCTTATAGTAGGTGCGGTTTCACAATTTTCTCTTCTGCATGTTTGTTTCACGCTTGTAGTATAGGATGTAGGCATGGGCGAAATGTCCCAACATAGAATAGAAGAAAGAACAATATAGCTGAATTGATAACACAAAATGGTGAGGGTATTTGATAATACAAGACAGGGAGGATGCGCAGGTATGAAAACGATGGAACATGGTGGGCAACTGAAATAGGGTAGGGAGAAGCTAAGTGCGTATGATTTCTTAACCATGAATTTTATATTTTCAATTATACGGTTACATTATTCTACCGTTAACCGTCGTTCAACGTCAACCGTTAAATTCATATCACCACACGCGAGATCCAAACACAATGAAAATGGTCACTCAGCTAGATCTCAACGTTCCAGTCCTAATGAAATTAATTTCATTAAAAACGAAGTCCGTTTGCAAAATAACGTTATTTTAATTCCAATATATTCATCGGTTCACCTTTAAGTTGCACACAGAGATAAAATAACTCCGATTGGCTCCAAACTGGAAATTTAGCAATAATTAACTATATGTATTCAAATAAAGTTTGTTTCATTGAAAAAAGAGGTTGTTTGAAAAGAAAAATATTTTTACAGCTTATATAATACCGATTAAATATGATTGAATCCAAAATAATTCAATTTAAATAATAAAAAATATTATTATCATATATCTCCAAATAAAATATTATACAACTTCAAAATAAACCAATATAGATTTTAAACTCAACATTTAGAAATCTCGGGTTAAACGATATTTAAATATATTTATAAAAGCCCTAATATTTACATAATAAACGTTATATAGTTTATTAACGAATTCCATATCGACTATTTGAAAACTTAAACTGGACATAGCTAATAATTTATAAGTTGAAATCTTCATTTTCCTCTTTCACTAGAAAAATATAACCTAATAGATTCAACCTTTTCTTGTTTCACATTAATCCGACTTATATCAGATCCTGTATGTTCAATTGAAGTTCAAATCATAAATTACGAACTACCGTGATGTTACGAGCTCGATTTATAATTATATCAATAAATTATACATTCAAACTTCGTTATACAAACGAATTATATATTATAAATCCATTTGTAATTCCAAGTCAATATTTAATATAATAAAATATGTTAAATATTAGACCTTTAAAAATACGGGACGTTACAGTAAATAAAATCACAGCAAAAAAAGAAATAAAGAAAAAGAATTGCTTACAAATAAACAAACAACTGAAAAAGAATAAATATAGACAACAAATAGATTATAATAATTTATAGAAAAAAACTAGTAAATACTATAAGCATAAAGTTTGTGGTTCTAAACTATTTTACTATCCAATCCTTCTTATGTAAATAGCTGATCTAAAAATCACATAAAACTCACAGAAAAAAGATTGCAAATCCAGTGAAAGGCTTTAGAAGAAGAACAATTCTTCAGATCTACAATTGGACAGTACTTTGATCTGTTCCCCAATTTTATTTTATTTTATAAAATGGTGGAGCGGAGGCTAAGAAAATGAAGAAGAAGAAGTGTGGGGGAAAAGTGAGGAGTACGGGTCAATTTACAGGTGTGGAAGGATAATCTAAGCCTTAGGATTCTAGGTTTTCAATCGCAGCTCTTAAGAACACGTCAACCGAACTTTCCAGAACATTACAGCAGGTTCGACATTGTGTCATGCAGAAATCGCGCCTGGCACTAATATGGGTCGACCGACCCACCATGTGGGTTGACATAGGGGTCTACCCACATGGGTCCTGG
Source organism: Allium sativum (assembly GCA_030737875.1). Lineage (NCBI taxonomy): Eukaryota > Viridiplantae > Streptophyta > Magnoliopsida > Asparagales > Amaryllidaceae > Allium > Allium sativum. Next base: position 889,485,354 of record CM060920.1, read on the forward strand.
GTGGACCCAGTTATGGGCTGGGTCGCCCATTATTCCGCTGACTTCGGCCTGATTATTTATTTATTTTATGGTTTAAGTTTCTAGCTACAACTGATTATATCTTGTTTGTTTTTCGTCCGTTTTACGCAAACTAAATGTCTATCTGAACCAAAATTTCGTAACGGGCCCAACAGTGACTCTTTGCCAAATTCTGAATATTATTTTAACTAATATCTGATTTATTACACTTTTCTATTTAAGTATTGGTTAATAAAACCCCCTGAGTTACAAATCCCAATTTGGAAATATAAATAAATTCAAAGTATATATTATCTACTTTCTTTTGGTTTAATCGGATTCAAACACGTTTCAATTGTTCAATAATAAATAGAATAATTTACTAAGTGCTCTACAACATTTGCATAAGCCAACATCTGATTGTTACTTAGAAAATTATTCAAATTACCATAAAACTAATCGACTCTCCTACTTTTAAACTGCACAAAGAAAAATAAATTTCATAAAATGTTCATTTTTAAACTTTGTTATACTTAACCAATATTATTTCTCAAAATATTATTATTACTTCTATAATTTCGAAAATATCTTAAAAAACACTGGAAATTAAATTCTCGAATTTCCTACTTAATTACTCTTTATCCAAAACATACTGTCATAATTTAGTTTCATGTATTTATCAAATCTAAGTAACCTGACTTCCTTAAGAATTCTTCAATTAAATCAAATCATAATATGACATTGATACCAAACGCCTTGTAGTCATATCATGAAATCAAATCAAATCAACTAGGAGCGCATGACAAAACTAACTTTAAATAATAAAATAATATGTTATATTAAAAATCAATTTTGATACATAAAATATGTTAAGGTAAAATTATTTCATTTACCCAGTTTAAAACAATATTGTGTAAATTTTCCTTTTCAAGTATTTAAAAATCCCTATCGATATGGGTGTTCCTCCCTTACCGACCAGAATTCATAACTCACTCAAGAGATAAAACAACACAATATAAAAATAATTTTTTTTCTCAACACAAACAATTACGCGCTCACAGTTAATACACTCAAACTCATTCTAGGGCACTACTAACCCTATCCATATTGAGTTATACCCACCAAAGCCTACATGTTCGCTCAACCTAAGCTCTGATACCATGTGTAAAGGACGACCTTTCTTTCCCCTAAAGATGACACTTGATACATCCTTGGTATTCCTGTGTCGATCATTTGGTTGTTCAAAAAACAGTTCATTTGCGGTGGAAGAAAGAAAGAGAACAAAATCTTACAACGCAATGAAAAAGTTATAAAACAACAAAATTCTTACAAAAAGAAAGAACTTTTAATTTACATACACAATATATCCAAGTAATACAAACTTATAACAGCTCTGGACAATTATATAAACCTGTCCTTGCACATAATGAAAACTAAACACGAACAGAGCGGAGAAAAAATTAAAATACGAAAGAATGTCCTTCCCACCAGATCCTTTCCTAAGCTCCATAGAACCTAAGCTAACCTGACAAAAATGCTCAGTGACTCTAGCATTATCGCAAAATAACGCATAGGCCAGGCTAGAAAACTAGCTTGAGTAAACTCAAATCATACAGAACTTGCTTTATTTTATTCTTCGAAACTATTTGAAATCAAAGGTATCTCGTAAGACCACGCCGCATATAAAGACATATGGTTTTCACCTTACGATATCCAAAACGCTTTTATAGCAAATATCAAGTGATATTATAATAATGTCAACAATTCAAAAGAAAACATTAAAATAACCGGAATGCTTGCATCTCACATTCGAACATAGTACGTATACAATCAAGACCGAAAGTTCGTACGGGAGAATGGATTCCAACTGCGAAAAGATAAGGGTCTACCCATTGAATTCACGCATTTCTAGATATAACGTATACGGGAGGCTGCGTTAATTTGCACCTCAGCTACTAAGGACCGGAACCATCCTTAAAACTAGACGATGCCGATTATTATCAACCCGGTTGAAAAGCAGTCATATAAGGGACCCTGAAGCATACAAAGGAAAATCGACTCTAGATATAGAATGATCATATCCTAATAGGAGTGACCCACATAGCCATTTCTCTTTCCCCTACTTTATTCATTTACCGAGTGATTAGGCTAAAGGTTACGTTTACCTTATAAAAAGCAAAATATCTTAGAATGCTAACATTGCTTTCCAGAGATATGTAATGCTAGTATTCATCCATGCAAGTTCGTTCTGGGCCTGAATGAAACTAAATAACTCCTCCTTCAATCATCTTCAAAATATTCCTGATTCGCATCAGTAGGATTGAAGTGGCTTTCAGGCAAAGATGCTTGATCATGGTGTCCTTGAAACGACGATCGATGGTTTCCAAGAAACTCAACTTCGGATCTTTAGGAATAAACTAACAATACTTTGGTGCGGACCCACTAAGCCTCATTAAAATGAATCTTTCATTTATAAGATAACATTTTAAGAATATATACTAAATTTTTCGTAAACTTATCTTGCCCACCTAAGTTTATTCAACAACCATTATATTTTCAATACTTATAAAATAAATTCTTTACTTATATTATCAATATAAGTATATTAAAAAAACATTTAGAAAAGCACTCTTATTTTCTGAATCATATTAAAGGATCAAGCAAAGTCTTTAAAAAAAAGAAAATGAATATAAGAATAAAACCAAACATGATTCCTCTAGTGTTAAGTGTGGAACAAATATCCATACCATCATTTTTAAGAAGATCCCACTTGAGAAAATCGAGCTGCAATCTTTTTTTTTTTAAATCTCATTGATAAATCCTTTTTTAAACTTTCTTATTAAAACCAATTCAAATTCTTTAAGCCCTTTTTAAATAAATCATTTATAAACATTATTTATAAATATTGTAATAACCCGAAAATCTGGGCCAGTTTAAAATTTTTATTTTTTTTTGGCAATTTTAGCGAATTTTGATTATTTAAAATGAATTATTTTAAATAAAATCGGCGAGAAATTTATTTTGAATAGAATTCGACGTATATATTATACGCGTCGTCATTAGAATATAAATATTTATATATAATTATAAATAGAATTGAAAATGGCGCGGTAGTTCGATAATTCGATTTCAAACTTCAATTGAATGTACCGGGTGCAAAACAATCCGGATTTTAGTGAAACCAAAAACATTAGGATCTGATTGATAATATCTTTCCAACGAATCCGACCAATCGAAATTTCATAGCGGGAATCAAAAGATATGTCCAGTTGAAAATTCTGAATAGTCGCTATGGAATTCAGGCCCTTAAAGATGGACATTTTGCAAATGACCTCGGATCTCGACGAAACCAGTTTTGTTGGGTCCGTGATGTCAAGTTATTGCTAGGTTTCAAGTTTCATAATTTTTCGAATCAATAGGTGGGCGTGGCAAAGGAAAACGCGTTTGACCATTTCAGTTGAATTTAATCGACTGGAAAATAGCCATTTTTCAAATGGTCTCAGAATTCGACGAAATTAGTTTTGTTAGGACCGTATCGTCAATACAAAGTTAGAAATAATTTTTCTGTAATTTTCGGGATCCGTATGTGACCCCGGTAAATTGAAATGCGCGTTCAACTTCAAAATATAAAGGATTTATATTTTGATTTTGACAGAAACAGATCAAAACGGCTGAATTGGCTTGAGTGGCATATCCCATTGTGTTCAGAATGGGGGTAATTAGCTAGCGGCGACATTCGTTGGGTTTAAATTGGAGTTCGAACGAGTTAAATTCAATAAGAGAATTAATTAAAATTAAAATAAATTATATACTATATAACAAGTCAAAGGGGTCAAACCCTATTTCCCCAGTCACATAACGCAACCGCCCCTTTCTCTCAGAAACCAAAATCGATCCACGAAATAAAATAGAAATCCAAATTGTATCTCGCGCTCCAACAGACCACGTTCGAACGCGATTTCTGTCCAGGTGAGGGTGTCGGGCTTCCTGGACGCGTTGAACCTATCTGACCTACTGTAGCGAACGATTTTGGGGTGGAATCGTTGGCGGTTCGCAGCCAAATCGAGGCATTAGGAGGGTTTCGAGTAGGGGGATACCGGTCGCGGTGGAAAGAGGGCGGACACGGCATCGTTGTGGTGAGTGCGGATCTCCAACCGATGGTCTAAGGCAGCGTGCGAGATGAAGGGTGATGGTGCGATTATTGGGTTTCACGGCTTCAAGCTTTTGAAAGGGGAGAGAACGGAGCAGGGTTCGACTTTATCAGAGAGGAGAAGCGGTGGCGGAAGTTGCTGATGGAGTATGGGTTCGATGGTTTTGGCAATTCCAGGAAGAAGGTAATTAGTAGCTTAATTAATTTAGTTTACTTAAAATTGGAAATTTTAATTGATAAATAACATTGTTTTTATAATATGTAAAAGTAGAAACATATACTTTGTTTTAAAAGTAGAAAAATATACTTTGTTTTTAAAGTAGTAAAACATACATTGTTTTTGAAAAATATAAGATTTTGTTTTTGTAAATAACATTGATTTCAAAATGAAATATTTAAAATAAATAACTTTGCATAATAAAATATGGGATTTTTATATATAATAAGTCGAAAGAAAAATATGATTTTTATATATTCAACTTAGAAATAAAAATTCTATTTTTACATTATAGAAGTAGCGATAAAAATTCTATTTTTACATGTATGAAGTGTCGTTATAAAATATGATATTTGTATATAATAGAGAATATAAAAAGATGATTTTTATATATTGAGTAACAGATTAAAAATATGATTTTTATATATTGAACATCGAAGTAAAAATATGATTTTTACATATGTAGTGGCTACAGCAACGAAGATGCGATGACGATGAAGATTTCTATCGAAGAAGAGTCAAGATGATTGGATAGCTATCTGTGAGAATTTCTCACCTTTCAATTCATTTTTCTAGTTATATATATACTAGGATGCAGACGGTGCTTAGTAGCACCCGACACAATCGTCCACAGACCATGGACTTGTTTGTTTGATTGCAAAAATTAGTTAGATTATTTGATTGAAATTGAATTGTGTGGTGAAATGAATTGATTTGATTGATGTGTGAATGGCGTGGGCCTTCACTAGACCGGGGATAAGGCTAGGCCTTGTCCCGTTTCTAGTATCGTGCCGTTATGCCGCCGAAATTTTCTAAAATATGTTAGAAAAATAAAAATATCATTTTATTTAAAGAATGAACTGAATAGAAATTCATATGTTGGAATAAAATGTTTTATCGTTAAAAATATAATTTTTAACGTCAATGTGAATAAATAAACATTCATTTACAAACCAGACGGTTTGTTTATGTACACCTATTTGAAGGACATTGATTGGGTCGATAAATTTTACACATCGCCCAACTGCACAAATAAAATCTGTGTTTGATTGTTTGAAACCCCACACGGGTGTTGGGATGAAATTTGAAGTTCACTCATCCTGATTGATTAAATATGTCGATCGATTGATTGACAGGCTGTTATAAGCGTTAGATATCTATATTTGATGCTTATACAGTGTAGTGCACTTTGGTTGATGGTTGATTATTTTCAATGCTATTATATACATGTGTTGTATGAAAATCCATATAATTAATTTTATATGGTAATTGATTGGGCCTCATTCCAAATTGAAAAATAAAGAACAATATAAAATAAAGGTTCATGTGTTGACAGTACTCATCCATTGAGATTGGTCATGTGTTGAACGAAATATTTTGATAATAACAACTATTTTGAAAAAGAAATATTTGAAATAGAATATTTGAAAATAGAAATTTATGAAGCCGTGTTGGTTAGATTGACGCCATTTTTGACGTGAACGATATTTATATCGATTTTAACGATTTCGAAATAGAATTGAATTAAAAACGATTTCGAAATGAATTGAATTAAAAACGATTTCGAAATGAATTGAATTAAAAACGATTTCGAAATGAATTGAATTAAAAACGATTTCGAAATGAATTGAATTAAAAACGATTTCGAAATAAATTGAATTGAAAACGATTTCGAAATGAATTGAATTGAAAACGATTTCGAAATGAATTGAATTGAAAACGATTTCGAAATGGATTGAATTGAAAACGATTTCGAAATGAACTGAATTGAAAACGATTTCGAAATGAATTGAATTGAAAACGAATTGAATTGAATTGAAAGCGAATTGAAATGAATTCAAATTGAATTGAAATTTGAATTGAATAGAAATGAATTTTAAAACGAATTTATAAAGAAGAATTCAATTTTGATTTGAATTGAAAAGGAAGTTGAAATCGCTTTTGAAACGATTTTAAAACTATTTATATAATTCGTTTTAAATAGCAATCGACGAAGTATATATTATATATATTATATATATAATATAATGGCTTTAATAGAACGCGCCGCGCCGCGGCAGTTCGTAAATTTCGACCATTTATTTCAAATGGACATTACGGGAGATCCAACCGTCGGATTCTCCTAAAACCGGAATCGTTGGGCTCGTATCGAAAAGAGCTTTCTAACGAATATTAGAAATTTGAAATCTAACGGTTGGATTTGGAGTTACGTCCAAATCAAATTTGAAAAAGGTCGCTGTAAGTGCAGTTCGATGGCCATTGATGGAAATCGACTGTACGTGCCTTGATAAAATTATTAAAAATAGTAATAATTTGTGTAAAATCATAAGAAATGATTTGTGAAGATTTGGGATGAAAAACTCCATATTTGAAAAGATAAAAATAGATTTTTATCGAAATGAACTAGTTTTGAACTAGAAATATAATTCTATTTATTTTTAAATAAATAAATTGAATTTGAAAAGGGTTTTAAAAATAACCAGAATTTCCAATGATTGCATTGGAGTGGATTTGAATCGAAATTGTATTCGGAATATTTCGATGTTGGAATTCGTGATTATACAGATGTTGTTATGGAAATTTGAAAGATATATATTTATATCGTTATTTCCAATGTGACATTTGTTAATCGTAGAATTTGATATTGAATATAAGCCGATATATTTTCTATTCAGAGCCTTGTATTGAATATCAAATGTGATTTGGGTTTGTCGTGAATGGTGTCTTCACTAACACTGTTCTTGAACCCAGTTGAGAAAAGATTAAATCTTTTTATTTAGATTTAATGAAGTGTACCAATTAAATAATATTTAATTGGAATTGAATGGATATTATTTTTGGGTTTATCGTGGACAGTGTTTTTAAAATAACACTCGTTCTTTAACCCGATAATTAATGGAATGTGATTTTGGGTTTATCGTGAACTGTGTTTTAAATGACACTGATTCTTTAACCCAGTTAAAGATTAAAACTAAGTGGAGTTTTAATGAATCTTTAAATAGATTGAAAAGATCGAGAATGGAGTATCACCAGTTTTACTCCAAGCGATAGTTAAATCTTTAATTAGATTTGAACGTGAAATGGTAATTGAATTACCGATAACACTGTGGTGTTAGATATGAAGTACTACCAGCTTTACTTCATGGGATGAATAGGTTGGGATTGGGAAATTAAAACAAATGATTACTTCGGTAAGGTTCGCTAATCCCGACTAGTTTGAATTGATATTCAAAAATGGATTAAAGAATAAATTCAAGAAATTTATCTTGGGTAAAATTAATGGGAACCTTTCCCTATGAATGTGAAATTTAGAAACTAACTGTCGGTTAGCTAAGCAGAATGGTTTTCTGGATATTGATCTGATGTTGGTTTCGGCCTTCGGGGTTAATATTTGGGGAATTATTCTCTTGATTAATTTACGGTTAGTGACTGATGAATTGGAATGAGGCGTATGTTGTGTTTGTGTAACACTTATTTAAAATATACGCGAGTTATTCGGAAAGACCGGGTTTATCCCATTATGAATAACTGATACGACGATAAGTCGAAGATGAAGACGGTGGTCGAAGACCAGAAGTCTTCACGTCGTTTGGGTGATTACTGATGATCTTGATTGGGCTGTACACCCAAGAAGATGGAAACAGTTGGTGATCGTCCAGACGTACTTGGAGATCGATGGATATGCGGGGTACTAGGTGCCTCCGGTTTCGTTCAGACCCAGAGCGAACTTGTAAATGGACTGTGTGTCTGACATTGGATTTTAGTCCGTGTGATTGATCTCTATTAAATATATATCTGTTTGGCGGCGGAGAATTTATTCTCTTGCTTAACGCCCTTCTCTGAGACGTACGAGCTCAGGGGTTATATATTGATGGATATCAAACGCATGGAGTGAATTGCCTGTGTGGCATGCCTAAGTGGCAATTGATCGAGGCTTCTGTTGAAAAGCAAAGTCTTGTGGTGATGATCAAAGCACGGCCTTTGTGGCGTAGCTTTGTGTAACGTTTACTTCGCGAGTTTCACACCCGGTATGAACCAAAAACGGGAGACGGACCTCAGGGAGGGCATGCGTTTCCTTCTAGCTAAAAAGTGGCGTCAGTGGTTTTACACGCCCTGACGAGTTTGACTTATGTGGTTGTTGCTGTTGCGAGGCGCCTCGAATTGATCGGTCGTTCTCGAACCGATGGAGTCATTTAGTTGGCTCGCTTACGCCCCAAAGGGCGGCGAAACGCATGTTCAGGGTTTAAGTTTAATCCACATCGGTGGACTGGCCCTGACGATCCAAGGGTCCACCTGAGTCTGGGTCCTGTTGCTCGGGCTAGAGAGTCACGAATCGATAGAGGACTATCTTTTGCCTCGGTTCATAGATGGAAATCCAATTTCCAAATACGTGATTTTGCGGTTTTAATTGTAGAACTAGTATGGCGACATGATATATGGTACCCATGCCGCCTATGATTGATACTTATGATTTGAAGTTGTTTTATACACTATGCACTTATAATAGTATCAAATGATTTGTTTTAAACGTATCAAGCATTCTTTGGCTGTTATAAGGGAAAACCCTATCCCTCGGCTTGCGTTGCATTGTGTGATAGGACCTGGGTCTTATAACAGCTTCATTTTTCTTTATTTAGCATTGCGCTGTTGTTTTATGCACTGGTATTCTTGGGAGGAAACCCGTTCCGTGTTATACGGCGTGGTCCCTTGATTTACCTAACTTTAAAAATAAAGATTAATAACTGTTTTTAGTTCTCACACCAGTCATATGACTGACCTGGAGTTTATTGTTTTAACCTAAACTCTGGGTGCCCCTATTTTGACACGGGCAGCTAGTAGTTTTGGTTTTGCAGATCTATATTCACAGGATCCTGATTTACAGCTGGAACGATATCCGGAAAGCTTTGTATCCGTATATCTCTTCTAGTTGTGTATTGTATTATTCTCCGCTGCTATGTATTTAAATGTAATTTAAATCTCTGATATTTCTGTGTAATATTCATTTATACTCTGTATATTCTTGTAATCTGATGCACTGTTGTAATATACAATGAAACGTTCTTTTATATGAGTTCTGTTGTGGCTTGTTCTCGAACTATCCGCCGCTTTCCTTTACGGGGAAGTTATGGGTTTTTACAGTTGGTATCAGAGCTTTGGTTTACAGAGCTCGAGAACAAGGCACATTAGAACCATACGAAAGAATTCATCAGATATTGGACTAGTAATATCCAATTAGAATGACTCGTTAGAGATGGGATCAGTAGTATCCTAGAACGGGTGTGAAGAGTATATTTTTCAAATGAAAACAAATTTTGTTTTGCAAATTTTAATCAACTATTCGTATTTGATTATTTGTTTATATTGATTTTGGACAATTCAGTATATAAAGAATTTGCATATACGCCTTGCAAACGTATATTCAAAGTTTTAATATATTGGATAGATATAGTATCGCACTCTAGTCGCCCGAAGATGATATTGATGATAGCGATCGCATCATCAACATTTGTGTTCGAGTTTCGAAGGTGTGATTTTCTATATATTTCCATTAGACTGGTGTGAGGACCAAAACTAATATAGCTAGAATACATTGTTGTGATTTGGCATCAAAACATGATTTTGTATATATATATCAAATTATGAATTTGAGACTCTAATTCACTAATTGATTGATGTTTGTGTTGTTTGTTTATTTGGTTGATAATTTTGAACCATTTAGCCTAATTGAACCAAATATTGAATTATATTGAAATTTGGTCGCATTTGCTTGCATATACAAGTACTTATATTGAACAGGTCATAGCAAGGAGGCTAGAGCAGAGAATAAAATTTGTTTGCCCGACAAATAGGTACATGTTTACTACATAATTTACTGTTTTGTTTGGGTGATGATGATTTTATGAGCCTATTGGCTAGCCGCTTGGCTTTTTCTTTTTCTTTTTGAGATCTGAAGGACCGGGGAAGCTATTTGAAATTCCCCGATGCTCCCATTGCAGGGGAGGTTATGGCGAAATTTTTCGAAAATTTAGGGTGTTAGCCAAATTTTTGAAAATTCTCAGAAACTGAAAAGTTGGAGAATGGAAGCCAGGTCGAACGTAGAGTTGATTAATCAAACCACTTTCGACTTTGTTCCTTTTCGGGGACGAAAAGTTTTAAGTGGGGGAGATTGTAATAACCCGAAAATCTGGGCCAGTTTAAATTTTTTATTTTTTTTGGCAATTTTAGCGAATTTTGATTATTTAAAATGAATTATTTTAAATAAAATCGGCGAGAAATTTATTTTGAATAGAATTCGACGTATATATTATACGCGTCGTCGTTAGAATATAAATATTTATATATAATTATAAATAGAATTGAAAATGGCGCGGTAGTTCGATAATTCGATTTCAAACTTCAATTGAATGTACCGGGTGCAAAACAATCCGGATTTTAGTGAAACCAAAAACATTAGGATCTGATTGATAATATCTTTCCAACGAATCCGACCAATCGAAATTTCATAGCGGGAATCAAAAGATATGTCCAGTTGAAAATTCTGAATAGTCGCTATGGAATTCAGGCCCTTAAAGATGGACATTTTGCAAATGACCTCGGATCTCGACGAAACCAGTTTTGTTGGGTCTGTGATGTCAAGTTATTGCTAGGTTTCAAGTTTCATAATTTTTCGAATCAATAGGTGGGCGTGGCAAAGGAAAACGCGTTTGACCATTTCAGTTGAATTTAATCGACTGGAAAATGGCCATTTTTCAAATGGTCTCAGAATTCGATGAAATTAGTTTTGGTAGGACCGTATCGTCAATACAAAGTTAGAAATAATTTTTCTGTAATTTTCGGGATCCGTATGTGACCCCGGTAAATTGAAATGCGCGTTCAACTTCAAAATATAAAGGATTTATATTTTGATTTTGACAGAAACAGATCAAAACGGCTGAATTGGCTTGAGTGGCATATCCCATTGTGTTCAGAATGGGGGTAATTAGCTAGCGGCGACATTCGTTGGGTTTAAATTGGAGTTCGAACGAGTTAAATTCAATAAGAGAATTAATTAAAATTAAAATAAATTATATACTATATAACAAGTCAAAGGGGTCAAACCCTATTTCCCCAGTCACATAACGCAACCGCCCCTTTCTCTCAGAAACCAAAATCGATCTACGAAATAAAATAGAAATCCAAATTGTATCTCGCGCTCCAACAGACAACGTTCGAACGCGATTTCTGTCCAGGTGAGGGTGTTGGGCTTCCTGGACGCGTTGAACCTATCTGACCTACTGTAGCAAACGATTTTGGGGTGGAATCGTTGGCGGTTCGCAGCCAAATCGAGGCATTAGGAGGGTTTCGAGTAGGGGGATACCGGTCGCGGTGGAAAGAGGGCGGACACGGCATCGTTGTGGTGAGTGCGGATCTCCAACCGATGGTCTAAGGCAGCGTGCGAGATGAAGGGTGATGGTGCGATTATTGGGTTTCACGGCTTCAAGCTTTTGAAAGGGGAGAGAACGGAGCAGGGTTCGACTTTATCAGAGAGGAGAAGCGGTGGCGGAAGTTGCTGATGGAGTATGGGTTCGATGGTTTTGGCAATTCCAGGAAGAAGGTAATTAGTAGCTTAATTAATTTAGTTTACTTAAAATTGGAAATTTTAATTGATAAATAACATTGTTTTTATAATATGTAAAAGTAGAAACATATACTTTGTTTTAAAAGTAGAAAAATATACTTTGTTTTTAAAGTAGTAAAACATACATTGTTTTTGAAAAATATAAGATTTTGTTTTTGTAAATAACATTGATTTCAAAATGAAATATTTAAAATAAATAACTTTGCATAATAAAATATGGGATTTTTATATATAATAAGTCGAAAGAAAAATATGATTTTTATATACTCAACATAGAAATAAAAATTCTATTTTTACATTATAGAAGTAGCGATAAAAATTCTATTTTTACATGTATGAAGTGTCGTTATAAAATATGATATTTGTATATAATAGAGAATATAAAAAGATGATTTTTATATATTGAGGAACAGATTAAAAATATGATTTTTATGTATTGAACATCGAAGTAAAAATATGATTTTTACATATGTAGTGGCTACAGCAACGAAGATGCGATGACGATGAAGATTTCTATCGAAGAAGAGTCAAGATGATTGGATAGCTATCTGTGAGAATTTCTCACCTTTCAATTCATTTTTCTAGTTATATATATACTAGGATGCAGACGGTGCTTAGTAGCACCCGACACAATCGTCCACAGACCATGGACTTGTTTGTTTGATTGCAAAAATTAGTTAGATTATTTGATTGAAATTGAATTGTGTGGTGAAATGAATTGATTTGATTGATGTGTGAATGGCGTGGGCCTTCACTAGACCGGGGATAAGGCTAGGCCTTGTCCCGTTTCTAGTATCGTGCCGTTATGCCGCCGAAATTTTCTAAAATATGTTAGAAAAATAAAAATATCATTTTATTTAAAGAATGAACTGAATAGAAATTCATATGTTGGAATAAAATGTTTTATCGTTAAAAATATAATTTTTAACGTCAATGTGAATAAATAAACATTCATTTACAAACCAGACGGTTTGTTTATGTACACCTATTTGAAGGACATTGATTGGGTCGATAAATTTTACACATCGCCCAACTGCACAAATAAAATCTGTGTTTGATTGTTTGAAACCCCACACGGGTGTTGGGATGAAATTTGAAGTTCACTCATCCTGATTGATTAAATATGTCGATCGATTGATTGACAGGCTGTTATAAGCGTTAGATATCTATATTTGATGCTTATACAGTGTAGTGCACTTTGGTTGATGGTTGATTATTTTCAATGCTATTATATACATGTGTTGTATGAAAATCCATATAATTAATTTTATATGGTAATTGATTGGGCCTCATTCCAAATTGAAAAATAAAGAACAATATAAAATAAAGGTTCATGTGTTGACAGTACTCATCCATTGAGATTGGTCATGTGTTGAACGAAATATTTTGATAATAACAACTATTTTGAAAAAGAAATATTTGAAATAGAATATTTGAAAATAGAAATTTATGAAGCCGTGTTGGTTAGATTGACGCCATTTTTGACGTGAACGATATTTATATCGATTTTAACGATTTCGAAATAGAATTGAATTAAAAACGATTTCGAAATGAATTGAATTAAAAACGATTTCGAAATGAATTGAATTAAAAACGATTTCGAAATGAATTGAATTAAAAACGATTTCGAAATGAATTGAATTAAAAACGATTTCGAAATGAATTGAATTAAAAACGATTTCGAAATAAATTGAATTGAAAACGATTTCGAAATGAATTGAATTGAAAACGATTTCGAAATGGATTGAATTGAAAACGATTTCGAAATGAACTGAATTGAAAACGATTTCGAAATGAATTGAATTGAAAACGAATTGAATTGAATTGAAAGCGAATTGAAATGAATTCAAATTGAATTGAAATTTGAATTGAATAGAAATGAATTTTAAAACGAATTTATAAAGAAGAATTCAATTTTGATTTGAATTGAAAAGGAACTTGAAATCGCTTTTGAAACGATTTTAAAACTATTTATATAATTCGTTTTAAATAGCAATCGACGAAGTATATATTATATATATTATATATATAATATAATGGCTTTAATAGAACGCGCCGCGGCAGTTCGTAAATTTCGACCATTTATTTCAAATGGACATTACGGGAGATCCGACCGTCGGATTCTCCTAAAACCGGAATCGTTGGGTTCGTATCGAAAAGAGCTTTCTAACGAATATTAGAAATTTGAAATCTAACGGTTGGATTTGGAGTTACGTCCAAATCAAATTTGAAAAAGGTCGCTGTAAGTGCAGTTCGATGGCCATTGATGGAAATCGACTGTACGTGCCTTGATAAAATTATTAAAAATAGTAATAATTTATGTAAAATCATAAGAAATGATTTGTGAAGATTTGGGATGAAAAACTCCATATTTGAAAAGATAAAAATAGATTTTTATCGAAATGAACTAGTTTTGAACTAGAAATATAATTCTATTTATTTTTAAATAAATAAATTGAATTTGAAAAGGGTTTTAAAAATAACCAGAATTTCCAATGATTGCATTGGAGTGGATTTGAATCGAAATTGTCTTCGGAATATTTCGATGTTGGAATTCGTGATTATACAGATGTTGTTATGGAAATTTGAAAGATATATATTTATATCGTTATTTCCAATATGACATTTGTTAATCGTAGAATTTGATATTGAATATAAGCCGATATATTTTCTATTCAGAGCCTTGTATTGAATATCAAATGTGATTTGGGTTTGTCGTGAATGGTGTCTTCACTAACACTGTTCTTGAACCCAGTTGAGAAAAGATTAAATCTTTTTATTTAGATTTAATGAAGTGTACCAATTAAATAATATTTAATTGGAATTGAATGGATATTATTTTTGGGTTTATCGTGGACAGTGTTTTTAAAATAACACTCGTTCTTTAACCCGATAATTAATGGAATGTGATTTTGGGTTTATCGTGAACTGTGTTTTAAATGACACTGATTCTTTAACCCAGTTAAAGATTAAAACTAAGTGGAGTTTTAATGAATCTTTAAATAGATTGAAAAGATCGAGAATGGAGTATCACCAGTTTTACTCCAAGCGATAGTTAAATCTTTAATTAGATTTGAACGTGAAATGGTAATTGAATTACCGATAACACTGTGGTGTTAGATATGAAGTACTACCAGCTTTACTTCATGGGATGAATAGGTTGGGATTGGGAAATTAAAACAAATGATTACTTCGGTAAGGTTCGCTAATCCCGACTAGTTTGAATTGATATTCAAAAATGGATTAAAGAATAAATTCAAGAAATTTATCTTGGGTAAAATTAATGGGAACCTTTCCCTATGAATGTGAAATTTAGAAACTAACTGTCGGTTAGCTAAGCAGAATGGTTTTCTGGATATTGATCTGATGTTGGTTTCGGCCTTCGGGGTTAATATTTGGGGAATTATTCTCTTGATTAATTTACGGTTAGTGACTGATGAATTGGAATGAGGCGTATGTTGTGTTTGTGTAACACTTATTTAAAATATACGCGAGTTATTCGAAAAGACCGGGTTTATCCCATTCTGAATAACTGATACGACGATAAGTCGAAGATGAAGACGGTGGTCGAAGACCAGAAGTCTTCACGTCGTTTGGGTGATTACTGATGATCTTGATTGGGCTGTACACCCAAGAAGATGGAAACAGTTGGTGATCGTCCAGACGTACTTGGAGATCGATGGATATGCGGGGTACTAGGTGCCTCCGGTTTCGTTCAGACCCAGAGCGAACTTGTAAATGGACTGTGTGTCTGACATTGGATTTTAGTCCGTGTGATTGATCTCTATTAAATATATATCTGTTTGGCGGCGGAGAATTTATTCTCTTGCTTAACGCCCTTCTCTGAGACGTACGAGCTCAGGGGTTATATATTGATGGATATCCAACGCATGGAGTGAATTGCCTGTGTGGCATGCCTAAGTGGCAATTGATCGAGGCTTCTGTTGAAAAGCAAAGTCTTGTGGTGATGATCAAAGCACGGCCTTTGTGGCGTAGCTTTGTGTAACGTTTACTTCGCGAGTTTCACACCCGGTATGAACCAAAAACGGGAGACGGACCTCAGGGAGGGCATGCGTTTCCTTCTAGCTAAAAAGTGGCGTCAGTGGTTTTACACGCCCTGACGAGTTTGACTTATGTGGTTGTTGCTGTTGCGAGGCGCCTCGGATTGATCGGTCGTTCTCGAACCGATGGAGTCATTTAGTTGGCTCGCTTACGCCCCAAAGGGCGGCGAAACGCATGTTCAGGGTTTAAGTTTAATCCACATCGGTGGACTGGCCCTGACGATCCAAGGGTCCACCTGAGTCTGGGTCCTGTGGCTCGGGCTAGAGAGTCACGAATCGGTAGAGGACTATCTTTTGCCTCGGTTCATAGATGGAAATCCAATTTCCAAATACGTGATTTTGCGGTTTTAATTGTAGAACTAGTATGGCGACATGATATATGGTACCCATGCCGCCTATGATTGATACTTATGATTTGAAGTTGTTTTATACACTATGCACTTATAATAGTATCAAATGATTTGTTTTAAACGTATCAAGCATTCTTTGGCTGTTATAAGGGAAAACCCTATCCCCCGGCTTGCGTTGCATTGTGTGATAGGACCTGGGTCTTATAACAGCTTCATTTTTCTTTATTTAGCATTGCGTTGTTGTTTTATGCACTGGTATTCTTGGGAGGTAACCCGTTCCGTGTTATACGGCGTGGTCCCTTGATTTACCTAACTTTAAAAATAAAGATTAATAACTGTTTTTAGTTCTCACACCAGTCACATGACTGACCTGGAGTTTATTGTTTTAACCTAAACTCTGGGTGCCCATATTTTGACACGGGCAGCTAGTAGTTTTGGTTTTGCAGATCTATATTCACAGGATCCTGATTTACAGCTGGAACGATATCCGGAAAGCTTTGTATCCGTATATCTCTTCTAGTTGTGTATTGTATTATTCTCCGCTGCTATGTATTTAAATGTAATTTAAATCTCTGATATTTCTGTGTAATATTCATTTATACTCTGTATATTCTTGTAATCTGATGCACTGTTGTAATATACAATGAAACGTTCTTTTATATGAGTTCTGTTGTGGCTTGTTCTCGAACTATCCGCCGCTTTCCTTTACGGGGAAGTTACAGGTTTTTACAAATATCAAAAATCAATTATAAACTGCTTTTATAAATATCAAAATTTCAAAACCCCTTTATAAACATCAAATTTTAAATCATCTACGCTCGATCTTAAACCAATACTATTTCTCGGATAACAATGAAGCAAATCAAGTTGGGGTATTCTATTTACCTCTCAGATCTTAACTCGACAACACCCTTGTCCTTTGAAATAAATTAAAGTTTACGATCTCTAGTTAGTTATAAATAAAAAATTCAATAGTCTATATTAAATTCCTTTAAGATAGGTTTATGGATCATTTTATTAAACTCCAAACCTTATTTACTTATAAAATAATAACCAACCCAATAACTTTTGCTAAATTCAAATAATAACTTATTTAAAAAAAACTTTTATAAATATAGCTTTAAACCAAGACTAGTTAAAATCACATTGTAATGTATCAGTTGTACAAACTTATTTAAAAAGAATCCATATGCTTTCAAAATTGAAAGAAGGCTTAGAAGTTTTCAGAGGTCCTTAGTTAATTGATTTCAACTTATTCAAGTCATAACATGGGTATTTACATATATATATATAACCATAAAGATAACAGTAGATGGTGATTTGTACTTCCATAAAGATGTCTAAGTTTACAATATAACAGAATGAGTTTTGGTTTCGGTTTTTCTTATAAGATGTCAACATAATCAACAACCAGGTTATAGTAGAATGGGGATGTATTCTACTAATAGATGTCTAACATAATTAACAATGAAGTTATAATAGAATGGGAATGTATTCTAGTAGTAGATGTTCGCAAATATCATTCAACACATAACATACCCATACATACAAACATGTGTAACAATAATTAAGTAACATGATGGTGATTTGTCATGCTAAATAGATATCCAAGGTCAAATTCAGTTTTAGTAACAAAACAAGGTTTACATTGTTAACTAGTGTCCATACAATTCAATCAATTATAATAATAGCAGAATGGTGTTTGTTTTGCTAAACAGTTGTCTTTAATTCCTAATCAAAGGGAGTCATTAAAGGTGATTGACAAAAAAATCTCTTGGAGTAAAACATGTTTTGAAAACATTCTTATAAAATAAGTCACCCAAATTTAAAGTAATATAAACATATAACCAAACAAATATTAAACCTCTAAATAATAATTAAATATTATTTTAATTAACTTAATTCCAAATCAATATTTGAATTAATAATTAAGAACCCTCTTAAATAAATAATTAAACATTTATTTAATCCTTAAAATAATAATTATTTAACTCTCAAAGAATAATTAAATAATAAGTATTCCTTATTAAATAATTTATTTAACCTCAACTAATGATTAAACAAACATTAATTAAGCTCTTAAGTTAAGCTTAACTAATAATAATTAATTATTTAAAGCACTTATTAAATAATTAATTAATTTGGATAATTCTAATTAAGTAAATAATCATACTTAATCATTGATTTAAAGTCAATATATAATAATTAACTTATATTAATTAAAAAAATTAGAATCAAACTTACTTGATTAAAACTTAAGCACAAATTTCTTAATTACATGTAATTAAGTACTAATCACTCTATTTATTACCATCAATCAAGTATATAAATAATAATAAATACTTACTTACATTTCAAATTAGTTTAGAAAACATTTTCGAAACTTGCTTAATTTGAAAACAAACTTACTTTAAAGAAAGTAGTTTGTTTCACGAACTGCACTAATAGCGATTATCGCGATAAAACTCTTCTAAACTTCCTTTTGAAACTTGCTAAATGAAGCTTACTATCTTTTCAAAACATAAAGAAAATGTTTATAAATATTAAAACAAGTTTGAAACTTTAAAATGGTTCTGATTTCAAAAACATAACATGTTTTCAACCAAGAATTCCAAGTTATTAACCACATAAAGGTTATAACATTTTAAGCATATAAAACAACATGATGTTCATAACATCCATAACCACAACAGAACCACACATAACCACAAACAAATCAAAGATCCAACCATAGAATAATTTACCAACATGATAAATAAAATATTCTTAAAGGTCGAAACTTTAGATTTAAAGCTATAAGGTACTTTTAGCATATAAAAAAAAACTCTAACTTCATGACAACTAGAATCAACACTAGTATATGCAATTATCCAAGGAAGCATGGAATTTGAAGGCTTCATGGCCAAATTTCTCGGCCTAAAAAAATAGATAATGGTTTGAGGACTTGAAATATCAACAAATCAACAAAAACAAAGCTCGAAAATTAGTCTTTTTTAAACTGAATTTTAGAACTAAAAATTGTAGAATTTGAAAAGTTGTCTATATGAAAGTTCTTCCATTTTATTTTTTGTACTATTTAAAAGAAATTGAAATTTAGTTCTGTTTTGAGTGAAATATGACCAAAACAGCAAGGGTCATTTTCGGACCTTAAAAACTAGGTCAGAAATGCACCTGAAAGAATTAAACTTTTGACATAGTAAAACTCAAAATTAGACAAAGTGTTTAAAACAAAAATTGTAGCCAAATCAATTATATCTGTCTTTTAGGGAACTATAACCGAAAGAAAATGGGCTAAAAATTGAGAAAAAAAAAAGAAAAAAAAAGTATAGAACTTAGAGTTTTGAAAATGCAAGAACTCATACAAATTTTAGTTTTAAAACCATGAAAATTGAAATTTGAAAGCTAAGAAGACATTAAACTTCTTTAGAAAGCTAGGAGAAAGAAGAAGAAGGTTTGAAAATAAGAAACTAAAAGTGAAAATGAGAAGGATAAAATGAAAAATCATTTTTATATAAAATGAATTTACCAAATACCAAACTAATTTTAGTACTTTGCTATCCTTATCTTCATGCCACCTCACCTCTTTCTTGCAAACTACTTTCCACCTCATGCACTTTCTTCACACTTCAACATTTCATAAATTACTTAGGTGTCATCTTTTCCTTATTTTAGTGTTACTTAAGTACTTTTCTTTTCTTTCTTTGCTTAACATACTTAACATCACATCTTACTTTATTAACTTAATTAATTACTTAATTAACATTAATCTAATTTTTAGTATATGCATTTGTTTCATTTATTTAAGCAATTTAAGCAACATTTTAAGAAACTTTTACATGATCAAAAATTAGGATTTTTGATAAAGTCCTTCGATCAAATTTTTTGTTTTTCTCCGGACAATTTATTTTTGTAAACCAAAATCAAAAAATTATTTTCACATTATTTAATATAAATTAAAAGAGGTTATTTTAATTATAAAACACGAACTTTTGAATATTTAAAATTAATTAAATATTCCAAATCAAAGCAGTAAAATTCTGGGTTGTTACACTATATAACTTAGAATGTGATATTCTCTCGTAGCTTCGATATTTCTTTGAGATATCGTATGGACATTCTTGTTGTTTCACCTTTACATCTGAACATTGTTTATTTTGTGCATATGTCATTATCTACTTATATATCTATTTCTATCTCAGTTTATTATGGTAAGTACAACTAGATTGATCTATTATGTTTATTTTCTTATAAATAATACTCGGGTTAGACTAACGTATTACATATGCTTCTTCGTGACTTCTAGTGGGGACCATCTCTCGAATTTTGGCAATTACGTTAGCATTGTAGTATTTTGGAACATATGTATATGAGACTTTTATGTATACACATTCTTTTGGCTAGAACTTGTACATATTCTTGTGTTGTTTAGTGGATCGTGTTTGACCACTATTTTTGTGCATACTCTTATGTGTTACATCCATATTTATTTTTGCTTTGGTGATGTGAATATGTGATGACTCGACTTTTTCGCCGATTCAAACCGATGATTGAACCGACTTAAACCGATCAACAAGACGTATCGCTTGGGGTTACAACTAATAAGAACCAAACAACACAACTTTTTCCATTATCGTTACGATAACTTTTACATTAACGTACAACTTATATTAGAGTACGATAATAAATACACGTACAACGGAAATAAAATACCAGAATGTAACATGTACACAAAGGAAAACATAAACACTCAACGAAAGAAATAAAATGCTTTGGATACAGCTCTAGTTTTAATCCAACACCTGCTCTATAAAATATTTGCAGAACAAAACTACTTGGCTGCCCATGTGGAAAATATGGACATCCATAGTTTAAGGAAAAAAATAATAAACTCCAAGTAAGTCATGGGACTAGTGTGAGAGCCAAAATAGTTATTTACTTCATTTTAATGTTGGGTACATCATAAGACCATGTCGTATAACACAAAACGGATTTCCCTTTATGAATATCAGTCATAAAACCACTCGTAATGCTTTTTGAAAATGAAGCTACCATAAGACTCGTATCTCATCACATAATGCAACACACCAGAGGAGCAAGTTTTCTCTTACGATAACCAAATATGTTTGTTACGCGAAAGTCTCTTTATTATTACTAGTGCGTAGTGTGGAAATTACTTTCGAAAGTAATTGTATAAATCTTAGAAGATGTAGGTACTCATATATTACGTCTACATACATAGTACAACTAAAACCGTAAATGTTCGTATTGGAAGATAGGTTCCATCAATGACCAAGGCAAAGGATCTTCCGTTACGCAATTCGGAACACCTCTAGCTGGATGTCCCAGGATCAACAAATGCTCCTTTTGTATCGGTAAAGCCGACCCACCTATACCAGGTGATATTCGGGTTTCTCCTGAACGTAATGTCCCTCGGTCATTACTGACTATTATCCGAGGCATCTCGATCTATTATCCATTATGTAAATTACCTGGGCTTCATACCGTGGCATCAACTTCTCAACTGGAATGAAACATTCGTCCTGAACTCTGCGGTACTTCATCATGTCTTGGCTCATTCCGGTTGTGAGGCTCTGAAGTCACGCTTCCACACAAAGCTCTATTTTCAACAAAAATCTTTGTTTATCAATAGCTCATCACTTGGTATGATACATTGGCAATTCACAACGTATAATAGGGGTCTATTGATATATAACCCTCTGAGTACATAAGCCCTAGAGGAGGGTGTTAAGCAAAACGGAGAAATCCTCCGCCACCATCAAATATATCATAAACAGAAACAATTGGTTATGTCGTAAAATACAGTGTCACATACACCTCTCCACTCACAAGTTTGTTCTGGGTTGTAAACGAAACCGAAGTCACCTTATTCCTCGTTTAGTAAAGGAGAGGGACCCTTGCAAATCCGGACAATCAATATGTACGTCCGGACACTGCCACTTATAACCTCCTATTGAATGTGCATCCTAATTGGGACATCATCAGTAAATCCAAACGATGTTAAGATCCCCGTTCTTCAGCCATTGTCTTTAGTACCGTCAATACTTGTCGTATAGTTATTCAAAATGGGTCGAAACCCGGTCTTTCGAAATAACTAGCGCATCTTTACAATCAATTGATATATAAATGTATCATGAGTCTCATTCCACTTTGGAATAATCTTTTACTCAAATCATTCTTTATATTCGAGTATACCCATCTAGATCTTATCAAAGATTTACATTCTTTAAACTCTTTTTTAAATCTTTCCCTGAAAATAGTTTCAAAATTTTATAAAATCTCATTTTACAAATTTAACTCAAACCGAGTTTCTTCGTTTTATCGAGATTATTGAATCTCACGAAAAGGGTAATTTCTCAAATCATTATCTCATTCTCATCCTAGTTATCCCATGGAGCAAAACTGGTGATTATCCATATCTAATAACCCGTCGTATTTTGGTAAATTTGATTAACTTCACTCTTTTCAAATCTGATTAAGGATTTCAATTATCTTTACAGGAAAGCATATTTACCCATACACAACTCATTCATTGATCATTGATTAAGGTTCATTACTTTATCTTTCTTTGATTCATATTTCTAACCCAAAATCATACTTACGATTTTCTTATTCATATCGTTAGGGAAAAACCATTGAAAACATGTTTTTAACCAAGGATTCCAAGTTATCAACAACATAAGGGTTATAACATTTTAAGCATATAACACAACATGATGTTTATAACATCTATAACCACAACATAACCATAGGCAAAGCAAAGATCCAACTATACAATAATTTATAAACATGATAAATATAATATTCTTAAAGATCAGAACTTTAGATTTAAAGCTATAAGTTTTACTTACATTTAGTATATCTAGAAGAAAAAACTCTAACTTCAACACAACTAGAATCAACTCTAGTATATGCAATTCTCTAAGGAAGCATGGAATTTGAAGGCTTCATGGGAAAATTTCTCGGCCTAAAAGATTTGATAATGGTTGGAGGACTTGAAATATCAACAAATCAACAAAAACAAAGCCCAAAAATTAGTCTTTCTTAAACTAAATTTCAGGTTTGAAAACTATAGAATCTAAAAACATTGTCTACATGAAAGTTCTTGCCTTCTCTTTTCTCTACTATTTAAGAAAAATTGAAATTTCATTCTGTTTTGAGTGAAATATGGCCAAAATAGCAAGGGTCATTTTCGAACCTTAAAAACTAGATCAAAAATTGTATCTGAAAGAATTAAACTTTTGATATAGTAAATCTCAAAATTAGAAATAGCGTTTGAAGAAAAAATTGTAGCCAACTCAATTATACCATAGTTGAAAAAAAGAATTTATCAAATTCCTCTATTTTTCAGGGAGTTATGGCCAAAGAAAATGAGGTAAAAACCAAGTAAAAAAAAAAAGCATAGATGTGACGATCCCAAAACCCCGTTACACGGTGTTAAGGATAATCATTGGAATATAACACATTAGTCATCATTAGCAGATCACAGATAATAGCATAAACAGAAAATAGAATAATTTACACACATATGACAGCGGAATCATATGGATATCATCACATCAGAGAAGTACAGTACAGGATACAACTTAATGCATAATGATACATAATCAGTCACCATCGCCTGAGGCGGAATCATACATAAAGAGTACTCAAAATAAATATCAGTCTACATCGCCAATGGCGGAATCATAATATAGATACAATAATGGCGGAGAAAATCCAACTCAGCACGGTGTAGTTAAGCCTCGCCATGAGCCAAAAGGTGCGTCAGAAACATGTAACTAGGCTGCCCGTGTGAAAATGAGGGCACCCCAGTTTGCAAGGTGAAACAAACTACGAGTCAGTCATGGGACTGGTATGAGAAATCTACTTAACTTATTAACAACAATAATAAGGCAAATCAAAGGACCACACCACTTTCGCGGAACGGGTTTACTCCAATGAGTGCTAGTGCATGAAATAAAGTAAATGATTAAATCTTCGCAATGCTTTTTATAAAATGACGCCATTATAAGACTCAGGCCCCATCACACAATGCAACGCAAGCCGGAGGATAGAATTTTACCTTATAATGGCCAAAAATGCTTCATACGTATAAAACAAAAGTGTGTGCTATTATTACTAGTGCATATATGTTTCAAGAGCAAATTCAATCACAAATATCAATCCTAGACGGCATGGGTACCATATATCATGTCGCCATACTAGTAATACAATCACATTCGCATATTTCGTATTGGAAATTGGATTCCTTCATGAGTCGAGGCAAGGGGCAAGCTCCTCTCTGATTCGAGACACTCTAGCAAATGTCCCAGGACCCAACTATGATCCTTGGATCTTCAGGGCCGGTCCTCTCTTACTTTTGAGGATTGGCAATTCCTGAACACATGTTTCCCAGTCCTTACAGACCTATATCGAGGCGCCTCGCATTCCAACAACCACACAGGTGAAAAGTATATATAATGTCAGGGATGGTAGGTCATTGACACCACCTTAGCTAGAAAGAAACATCGTGCTCTCCCTGCAGTCACTCTTCCGTTTTTGACTCATACCGAGGTGTGAGGCTCGCGAATTCACGTCATACACAAAGCTACGTCACACAGATCATGCTTCGATCATCAACCACAAGACTTTGCTTTGCAACAGAAGCCCTGATCATATGCCACTTAGGCGTGCCACACAGGCAATCCACTCCATGCGACTGATTTCTATCAATACATAACCTCTGAGCTCGTACGTCTCAGAGAAGGGCGTTAAGCAAGAGAATAAATTCTCCGCCGCCAAACAGATATATATTTAACAGAGATCAATCAACACAGAACAAAATCCAATGTCAGACACACATTCCATTTACAAGTCCATTCTGGGTCTGAACGAAACCGGAGGCACCAATTCCTCGCATATCCGTACAATCAACAGTGTGTTTGGACGGCTACTACTTCAGTTCCTTCATGGTAGCTACTCCAATCACGAGCATCAGTAGCGCCCATCCATCCAATGTGAAGATCGTCGGTCTTCAATCGTCTTCGACTCTTCGACTTCTCAACGTCGATCGATTATTTGAAATGAGATAAACTCGGCCTTTTCAAATAATCCACGTATATTTAGATTTTCAAATCAATTTGTCACATGGTTGGTCTATTCAACATTCACTTTTCAGTTCTTTAGTTATAATTTTCATGTTAAATACATTCAACCATCACATATCAAGCAAACACAACAAAATGGGATTATTTTCACTCTATATCGTCTATAGTATTTTATAACGATATATCGCCATTTTTATTTAATTTAAAATGGCCAAACTTAATTAAACGACGTTTCAGGTCGTATCGATGCACTGGCGCTGCTTTTCTCTAATTTTGTTTTACATATATCTGAAAATCTAACCGTTGGATCTTCACAAATTTTATATCATTAAGAAGGTCATTTCAAAACGAATCCAACGGTTTCAGTTTTGGGAAAATCCGATGGTCCGATCTTCCACACTAGCCATTTGAAGTTACGATTTCAATTTACGAACTGCAGCGTCATTATTCGATTTAATTTAATTATATATATATATATAATCGTTTCTGGCGCTGTTTTTCTTCAGATTTGAATTAAACATTCCAGACAATCCAACCGTCGGATCTTCACAAAGTTGGTGCCGTTGGAAAGATATTTCCAAGGCGAACCAAACGGTTGCGGTTTCGGGAAAATCCTATGGTCGGATTTCCTGCATTAGTCGTTTGAAATCACGGTTTCAAAATACGAACTGCACGGCCACGTTTCGTTTTAATTTTATTTATTTTTATATATTTATATAAATATAGTTCATTCAAAAATTCCTATATCGTTTCCACTTCAATTATTTCACTAACGCCTTTAAATTTCGGAAAATTTCGCCATAACCTCCTTTGTACGGGAGGGGATGGGAAAATTCCCAAATAGCCACACGGGCGTCTCATGTCAAAAAGAAAAAGAAAAAGCCAAGCGGCTAGCCAACAGGCTCATAAAATCATCACCCAAACAAAACAGTAAATGTGTACCTATTTGTCGGGCACAAAATTTTATTCCTTTTCTCTAGCCCCTTTGCTATAACATGTTCAATAGATATGCATGTACATATATACAATTTCTATCACTTATCATTTTCCATTCAACTTCATATTTGATTTACTTTGGTTTAAAAACACCATTCATTCTGATGTTGCATGCATAGGCTAAAATCATGTCATTAGCTAATTTATTTATATTTCAACTCATGCACATTTATTTGAACAAGTGGCTACTTTTAACACTTCACATTTCAAAGATGATAATTTTGGCGAACTAAAATAGATTTCAACACATGACTATTTTATTTAGTTCCTATGCATGTTAAAAATAATATTTCTTCACCAATATTTATTCCAACGTCCGCATATCTCTAGCATATCACATATATGATAAAAATGATATTTTTATCGTTTAAAATATTTATTCGACAAATGGATGTTTTCAACACTTCATAGTTTCGATAAAAATGTAATTTTTTTATTGTTTTGACACTTCACTCATTCACAAATGGATTTAATTTTCACACATCACTTTTCAACACACAAACATTTCCACACATGGATATAGTTTCAACATATCGCTTTAATTTCAACGCATGAAGATACTTTCAACATATGAAAATAATTCTAACACACAAAGATTATTCAAAATTTCGGCAGCATAACGGCAGGGTAGTTAAAACCGGCACCGTCCCTAGGACGGCTCCTCGCTCTACCTTAAAACCTCGCGGTTTTTGACAATGGGGATTCATGCATCTAATTCGCACGCAGGAGGCATGTTTTATTTTTATTTCCACAAATATTTCCAATTCATTTCAATCACCAATGGGTATTTTTCAACCACAACCAAACAATATCAAACACAAACAATTATTCAACCATTCGTATTTTTCATCCAATATTTCACACCAATTCACAACAATAAATATCGTCCATGGTTTGTGGACGAGGGGAGTGTGTGTGTGTGCATATATATATATATATATATATATATATATATATACATATATACATATATAATTGCTATATTTCACTTGCATTTCAACACATAAATCAATTATTCTATGCATGTATAATTCATACTTCGCTCATATAGCTTACACCACGCATGTACATGAGGTATACAACACGTGTGTAATTTATATTTTGCTAATATAATTTATACACGACATTTTCCATTCAAATTTATTTAATTTAGATTTCTCACTTTGGTTTTCAGAGTGCTAAAAATCATAGATGACTCAGAAAAATCCGCGGCTTCTTCTATTGGGTAGAGAGCTTCCCTGCGGTCCCGATGTTTCCTGTTTCATCGAATTTCATCAACACACCAAAAAGATATGATTTTTCAAAGTGCAAACATCAAAAAGAACTCACCTTTCACGAAGGTTCAAAACTAGGTTTGCGGTTTTCGCGAGAACTGGGGCACGAGGGGATGATCGGCGAGTTGGATGTGGAAGAGCTTCGAGAGGGCTACAGGCACGCGACGGTTTGGTGGCATTTGGTGGGGCCCAGAGCTCGTGGCGGCGGTTTAAAGGTCGGAACTTTGGAGGGAGATATCTCGACGTAGAAGCAACGATAGCGGGAGCTCCTTATATGGATTTGAAGAGGGGAAGGAGAACTACAAAAAGTTGAACTGGGGGAGGGGCTAATTTGGGCTGTGGCGATCGGAAATCGCCAGGGAAGGGGGGATCTTTTCTGTCGTCGATGTCGAGGGGGGGTCGGGGGGTTTTCTAATGTTTTTTTTATATATTTATGAATGGAGAAATATGATTGGCCGATAGTTTTATTAAATTTTTAAATAGTGTTTTCCCAAACGAACTGCTTTTCAAACCCAACGACTGTCGCCCCTAGCTAAATACCCCATCCCGGACACAATGGGATATGTTTCGTAGGCCAATTCGACTGTTATAGTCAGTTATTTTTCAAATTAAAGTATAAAACATTTAATTTTTAACTTTGAACGTACATTTCAATTTGCCAGGGCCACAAACTGATTCGAAAAATTCCAGAAAAATAAATCTAGCTATGTTTTGACGCTATGGTCCCAACAAAACTAGTTTCGTCGAATACTGAGATCGTTTGAAAAATGGCCATTTTCTGGTTGATCTCATTTAACAGAAATTGACCAAATGCATTTTCTTTTGCCACGCTCACATACTAGCTTCAAAAATTATGAAATTTGAAACCTAGCAAAAATTTGACATCGCGGACCCAACAAAAGTTGTTTTGTCGAATTCCGAGGTCATATGCAAAATGTCAATTTTCCAGGGCTATATATTCTATATAGCGACCATTCTGAAAATTCATTCGGCCATAACTTTTGATTCCCGCTATGAAACTTCGATTTTTCAGATTCGTTAGAAAGGTATTGACTAACAGATTTAAATATTTTTGGTTTCGCTTAAATTCGTTATATTTTCCACCTTGAATAGTCAGTCAAAGTTTGAATTCAAATTTTCAAACTGACTCACTATTTTTAATTCACTATTTTATTGAAATATTCTATTTCAATTGTTCAAATTCCTTTGAAATCACCAATTTAAAAATTTTAAATTGGCTCGTATTTTCCTGGTTATTACAATCTCCCCCACTTAAAACTTTTCGTCCTCGAAAAGGAAACAACAGTAAAGTAGGAAACAAAATGTAAATGCAAAGTATTGTAAAGGTACCTTGCACCGGAGTTAGTCAGAGATGTCCACTCTGCATTTGGGATAAGCCTGCTTAATGCTTCCTCAGTCTCCCAAGTACAGCCTCTAGGATCACTGCTCCACTGCACTTTAACTAAATGAACCTTTTTACTTCTTAGTTCTCTAGTTTCTTTGCCAACAATCTTTAATGGCTCTCTTTTGAGTGCTAATTCTGAAGTTATGTCTATATCCTGTTGCGCTGCTTCTTCTACAACAAGATCTGAATCATGCACATGTCTTCTAAGTTGAGATATGTGAAATACATCATGCACTCCAGGCAACCAATCAGGTAATTGAACCCTATAAGCAAGAGTTCCAATTCGTTCGAGTATAGGAAAGGGACCAATAAATCTTGGTGCCAACTTCCCAGTTTTGCCAAATCTGATTACTCCTCTCATCGGAGAAACTTTCAAATAAACATGATCACCAACAGCAAATGTCAAATCTCTCCTTCTAGAATCTGCATAACTTTTCTGTCGGCTTTGGGCGGTTCTCAAACGCTTTTTGATGAAATCGACATTATCAGATGCTTCTTTAATCATATCGGGTCCTAACACAAGTCTATTGCCAGGTTCTACCCAACATGCTGGAGATCTGCAGGGTCTGCCATATAATGCATCAAATGGCGACATTCCCAAACTTGCTTGATAGCAATTGTTATATGAGAATTCTGCCAAATGCAAATGATCTTCCCATGACCCACAAAAATCAATTATACAAGCCCGCAATAAATCTTCTAGAATTCTATTCACCCGCTCAGTTTGGCCATCTGTTTGAGGGTGATAAGCGGTGCTCATATTCAGTTTTGCTCCCAATTCTGTCTGGAAAGCCTCCCAGAATTTGCTAGTAAATAGGGGATCTCTATCACTGACTATGCTGATGGGAATTCCATGCAGCTTAACAATTTCTTTGAAATATATCCGTGCCAGACTTTGAGCAGTTCTATTGGATCTGACAGGTATAAAATGGGCAGTCTTCGTGAAGCCATCTACGATTACCCAAATGTTGTCATTACCTTTCCTGGTTCGCGGCAAGCCATCTAAGAAATCCATGGAAATCTGTTCCCATTTCCAACCTGGGACTTCCAACGGTTGCAACAATCCAGCTAGTTTCTGTTGGTCACTCTTGACCAATTGACAAGTAGGGCATCTGCTAACATACAAAGAAATATCTCTTTTCATTGCCTTCCACCAGAAAGTGCGTTTGATATCGTTGTACATTTTACTCACACCTGGATGGATGCAAAATTTGGATTTATGGCATTCATCCAGCACTTCTCTTTTGAGCTCAGGAAGGTTGGGAACACAAATTCTCCCATTCAGCCTCAGAACTTCTTCTTTATCTACCTGAAAACTTGAGGGCTCTCCCTTCTGGATTCTCCCTTTGATCTTTTGAATGAAATAATCATTCCTCTGGAGAGCACATATCTTATCGATCAAGCTAGGTGTAATTATAAGATGGGCAATGATTGCGGTTTTTCTACTAAGCGCATCCGCTACAACGTTAGCCTTCCCCGGCGTATACAGGATATCAAGATCATACGCTGCAAGAAATTTTAGCCAACGCTGCTGTCTCAGATTCAGATCTTTCTGGGTGTATAAATACTTCAATGATTGATGATCTGTGTACAGTATAAATTTCTCGCCCAATAAATAATGTTTCCAGATTTTCAATGCAAAAACGATGGCTAGCAACTCAAGATCATGAGTCACATAATTCTTCTCATGCGGTTTCAGTTGGCGGCTTGCATAGGCGACTACTTGGCCTCTTTGCATTAAAACTGCACCAAGACCTCTAATAGAAGCATCTGTCCAAGCCGTTAAATCCTGATTGCCATCAATAATGGTTAACACCGGAGCGGCTGTTAGTTTCGATTTCAATTCCTGGAAAGCTTCTTCACAGTCGGAAGTCCACTTGAATTTCTCATGTTTCTTCGTGAGCTTCGTTAACGGACCGGATATCTTCGAAAAATCCTTAACGAACTTTCGATAATAACTAGCCAACCCCATAAAACTTCTAACCTCTGTGGGAGTAGTGGGTTGTTTCCAGTCCTGAATCGCTATTATTTTGCTTGGGTCAACAGAAATTCCTTTCTCTGACACGACATGGCCAAGAAATTTGACTTCTTCTTGCCAGAAGACACATTTAGAGAATTTGGATTTGAAGACGTTCTTCCTTAGAATCTCCAATACTTGTTCTAAGTGTTTTTCATGCTCGGGTTTTGATTTGGAGTAGATTAAAATAACATCGATGAATACGAGGACAAATTTATTCAGAACTCCCCAAAACACTCTATTCATTAGATCGACAAAGTATGCTGGAGCGTTGCAAAGGCCGAATGGCATTACTACCCATTCATAAAATATGTCTGGACCTCTGAAAGCTGTAAAAGAAACACACTCTTCTGCTATCCTCAATTTGTGAAAACCTGTAGCTAGGTCCATTCGGGAAAATACTTTCGCCCCATTCAATTGGTCTAGCAAATCATCGATGCGGGGTAATGGATACTTGTTTTTGAGCGTCTGTTTGTTGAGGTCTCGGTAATCAACGCATAATCGAAGAGTACCGTCTGACTTTGGGACAAACACAACAGCTGCACCCCAATTAGAAAAACTAGGTCTGATTAGACCCTTCCATAACAGTTGACGAGTTTGATCGCCTAATTCTTCTTTTTCCTTCGGAGTCATTCTGCGAATTGGATGTACCACTGGTCTGGCATTGGGAATTAGATCGATTCGGAATTCTATTTCTCTTTGCGGAGGTAAGTTCTCAACTTCTTCAAACACATCCGCATAGTTTGTAACAATCAGAATCTTTTCTATGGAAGTGGGGATAACTTCTAATGCTGACCAAAATTCTTCTCTATTCGGATTCGAACCATGACAGGGTACCGTAATATATCCAAGCTTCGTTCGAATTTTAACGATTATTTCTGCACAATTTACCTCAGCTTCGTATTTCGTTAACCAATCTAGCCCGAGAATGATATCGAATTCGGGAAAATCCATAACGATTAAATCAAAGGGAAACTTGTAGGAAGAATAAGAGACTGGCAATCTACAATATGAACCGAGAGTAATAGGACCACCTATCGGATTATGTACTTCAACCGATTCTTTAAGCTTTCTCTGTTTTAACTTTAAATTGTGCACTGTGTTTTTAGCAATAAAACTACGCGACGCACCTGTGTCAAACAATACAGAAACAGGAATATTTTTAATTGTAAGGGTACCTCCCAAAACATCGGGTTTACCTGCTCCATCGGAAGCAGCTGGCGGGCTTGACCCGTCATACACGTGAGCTACTGTGGCCTTCTTCAGCAAAGGATAGTCTTTGACCAGATGATCGGTCTTGCGACAATTGAAGCACGAGCGAGGGTTCTGGGAGCCTTGGCTCGAACCTTGAGAATTGGTTCTCTGCCTTTTCGGAGCTGTGCAGACATTTGAGTAGTGCCCCGGCTTGCCACAGTTAAAGCAGTTTCCTCTTGGCGGCTTACTGGTTTGTGGATTCGAAGATGCCGCTTGGCTTGACTCGCCTTGATTTACAGTAGGCTTGCGCTTATTCCCTGCCTGGCTTTTAGCGCGATCCTGATCCAGATGCCTTTGGTCAAGGTCTTTGTAGTTGCATGTCATTTCCACCAGTTCGTTGAATTCCAGCTTGACATGGGCCATGGCTCTATCATGATATTGTCGCCTTAGTCCAAGGATAAACCTCTTATTTTTGGATTTTGTCATGGCGACGAGCTCTGGAGCATAGGGCGACAACAATGTAAATTTATTCAGATAATCTTGCATGGAAAGATCCTGGTGAAGTCATCGTGCATTTGTTCTAAAGCTTGTTCTGGGACATATTTCTCCTTGAAGAGTTCTTTGAACCCATCCCATGTTCTTCCAGCTTCTCTGTGACGGCCCGCCCCGCACCAGCCTGCATTTCCTCCGAGAGTGCGCTGTACACATGCCCAGCTAGCACAGAACGGTCGTCAGAAGAAAAGAAAGAAGGGAATGAACTAATCAAAGAACCTGTAGAATGTCTCACAGCGCATGGAATAAAATATAATAATAACATACTTGACATAAAACAGGCGAGACAGTACATAAGCTGATAACTAATAATCAATGTCAACATCAGAGCAGCGGAAATCCAAATACAGCTTATTACAACTTTCCAAATTTACTGTCTCTAAACAAAAGAAAGCTAAAGTAGAAGATACACCAACAATGCCCAAGCAGTGATCTTCAACAATACAGGGAGAATATCATATATATATATATATTACGTAGAAGCCTCCTGCTCGTCTCCGGATCATCTACCCGTGCATCACCAGCTAACCTGTCTCTAGTCTGCTCGTGTGAGCACCCAGAGTAATAAGAGGAGACATAAAACTCTGGGTCAGACATAAAGCCTGGTATGAGCGATAAGCATCTAAACAGAATAATAACAGGTATACTAAACCATACCTGAACCTGGACCTGCAACCAAAGAGTTAGTACCACATACCGTACACTGCTCTAAGGTGCCATAATAAATAGTGTAGGAATATGGGGGTGGGGTGTGCATGTCACAAGGATAGCAAACAAATCATCCATAGCAACCATCCTCACATCTCTCACTCAGTGCGAAAAGCATACGATATCTACCACTTTGGAGCACTAGACAAACTGAGGCAACGACGAATCCCGACTTGTAGAAACCCTGCTGTGACCAAGCCAAACACTTGGAGTCATGACCAAACATTTCAATGACCCACTTCATTGGTCGTAGCCCTTGGTTCTACCAATGCCAAAATGGCCCTGAATCCGCCTTCGTACCTCCTACCATAGTGGTCCGAAGCTATAGACGTCGATAACTCCTTTGCACGCGTCCCGTAACAAAGCCCAACCATGAAGCGAACTCGTTGATTCCCATCTGAATCTTGAGCTCTAACTTCTCATTTGGACTTCCTTTGCATCTCGGGTTATGGATCATCACCAGACCGGTTCGGATCCCTTTCATCATCATTGGGATTGTGGTCTTCATCGTCTCGGTTCGTGACTGCTACTTCGGGTCGGATCGGAGTCCTTCATGGTACACTGGATCGGTTCGTGGCTTCCAGTTCCATCTGGATCGGATCGGGTTCGTGGCTTCCAGTCCCATCTGGATCGGATCGGGTTCTCCACCACGCCACGGCTCGGGTCACGCCTCCTGGTCATAGCTCCAAGTCCTTCACCCTCCTTCGAGTCTCTGGTTCGTTGTCCTCAAGGTGATCAGTTCGGATCGTGTCGTCATCCCTCCAGGCGGGTCGGGTCGGAGTCTTCAATCACCAAGCCTTGAATCGCGACTTCTCGGATCGGGTCGGAGCCTCCTTCACACCAGGTCGGTTCGTGGCGTCTTGGGCTCACCATCTCGGAGCGGATCGGATCCTTCAGCTTGTAGTGCAGCTCGCTCCGCAATAACGATCGGTTCGGTTCGTGGTGAAGGGAAATGGGCGGTTCGAGTCGGATAGGGGCGATCCGATCCGATTTCCTGCACTAATTCCTGCAACTTTCCAGCAACATGTTTACGCCATTCGACGACGTTTTTGACAAATCTAATTATTCTAATCAATCATAAAACATACCATAGAGTCATAGCAACATAGCAAACTAACCACAAACACCAAAACAATGAATTCATATGTCAAAATGGGTCAAATATGCCCAAAACCCCTTATTTTCCCTTAAGCATGTTTAAGTAAAGCTAATCATAGGGTTAACAAAACTTAATCAAATCGAACCAAATTTCTAACAGAGGCATAAAATATTATTTACGAATTTCTAAACATTTTTCCAGAATTTATTAGTGTATAAATTCGCTAATCCTCACTAATTACCCTTAATTAACCGTAATTAGTGTCAAAATGATGCTATCACTCACATTTGCCACAATAAAACCTCCAAATCTGAAGTGAACCTCTGATTTGCACGAATTCCAATATATAACAGCAGCCCTACCTCAGTCCTTGTGCTAATCCCCCTTGATTTGATGCCTCTAAGCCTTAATCCTTGATTAGGAAGTGATTTTGGGTGATTTAGAGAGATTTAGAGAGTGGAGGCCATGGCTAGGTTAAGGGAAATAAAAGTGGCGGCTGGAAAATGTCTAAAGAAATGTTTTCTAACCCTAATCAGCACCTATATCCCCCTAAACCCGAAATTCCCCTTGGGCCTAGCTGCTAATCACCCGCTTAAGCCCAATTAAGCTGTTTTTCACCATCTGAAACTTGTTTCAGCCATATCTCCCAAACGGTGAGTCCGTTTGGCTAATGTGACCACTCTACGGAAAGGGAAATCATCATCCGGAGCCAATGGAAGTGGTTTCAGGTCAAAATTCCTTTCCAGTCAAAAGTTATGGCCAAAACAGTGATAACTAGGGGTAAAATGGTCATTTAAAAATCGGGAAAAATCATGAACATGGGAAATGACCCCAATGGTCGTCTCCCAAAGTTACATGACCATACGACTTCGTATGTGAAAGAAATAAATATTCTACGATCCTATGATGTGTAGAATACGGGTCGTTACACTCTCCCCCCCTTAAGAAATTTCGCCCCCGAAATTCCTTAACCCAAAACATACAAAGGATCCCGCATGCCTACCAACCACATACAACAATCAAACATGCAAAACAAGCAAGCAAGCCTATCCTAGCATGCGGAAAACTAAATCGAAATCAAAATCTTACCAGGCAAAGAGTTCTGGGTGTGCCTTCCTAATGCTCTCCTCTGTCTCCCAAGTACAATCATTCTCGTCCTCGCCCCACTGAACCTTGACTAACTTCACCGCCTTCCTTCGAAGTTGCTTCATGTCGTGCTCGACAATACGGGCCGGCTTGCGGTTCCCAACCGCCTCGGGTTCTACTTCGAAGTCCTCTAACTGATCAGGTGAAATAGTCACATCTGAGTCGTGAACGAACTTCCTTAGTTGGGAAACATGAAATACGTTGTGAACTCCTGCCATCTTCTCTGGTAAGTCAATTCTATATGCCAAATTCCCGACTAGCTCAAGAACAGGGAATGGGCCAACAAATCTTGGTGCCAACTTGCCTCTCCTGCCAAATCGTATTACGCTCTTCAACGGGGAAATCTTGACAAACACCAAGTCGCCAACGGAGAATTTTAAGTCTCTTCTCCTCTTATCAGCATAACTCTTCTGCCTATCTTGGGCAGCCTTCATTCGTTGTTGAATGATCTTGATCTTATCCGACGTTTCTCTTACCACATCTGGTCCAAGCATAAATTTCTCGCCAGTCTCTATCCAACATGATGGTGAGTTGCACGGTCTTCCATACAAAGCTTCAAATGGAGCCATACCGATACTGGATTGGTAGCTATTATTATATGCAAACTCTACTAGATGCAAATGGTCATCCCATGATCCACCAAAATCCAATATACATGCTCTCAAGAGATCTTCCAAAATACGATTCACCCTTTCCGTCTGACCGTCGGTCTGAGGATGATATGCGGTACTGAGATGTAATCTTGACCCTAGAGCCTCTTGCAAGCTTTTCCAAAACCCACTAGTGAACAATGGGTCTCGGTCACTCACAATGCTTTTAGGTACTCCATGAAATCTCACTACCCACTTCATATACAATTCTGCTAACTTAGCTGTCGTTCTGGTCGATTTGACTGGTATAAACCTTGCACTTTTAGTCAATCGATCTACAATTACCCAAATGCTGTCATATCCCGATCTAGTCCTTGGTAAACCATCGATGAAATCCATCGAGACTTGCTTCCATTTCC
The DNA here is from genome assembly GCA_030737875.1 of Allium sativum. Taxonomy (NCBI): domain Eukaryota; kingdom Viridiplantae; phylum Streptophyta; class Magnoliopsida; order Asparagales; family Amaryllidaceae; genus Allium; species Allium sativum. Next base: position 889,522,254 of record CM060920.1, read on the forward strand.
ATTCGGGAATTTCTAATGGTTGCAACAACCCACTAGGCTTCTTTTGCTCGGCTTTAACTAGCTGGCAATTCATGCATTTGGATATAAACTTCCCAACGTCTCTTTTCATTCCTTCCCAGTAGTAAGTCTGTTTCATATCTCGATACATCTTATTACCACCGGGGTGTATAGTCAGCTTTGAGTGATGACATTCTCTAAGCACTTCATCCCTCAATCCATTGACATTGGGTACAACAAGCTTTCCATTCTTTCTAAGCCATCTATCTCGATCAAGCCCATACTTGTTCATCTTCTCATCGATACCCATCTCTACCTTGGAGATGATTTCCAATAGGTTAGGATCGTCCCTCTGACTAGAGCCGATCCGCTCAATCAAAGTGGGTCTGATCGTCAAACTTGCTAACATTTCTGGATCCAATTCGCACTTTGGTCTGAAATCAAACCCCGCGATAAAATCCAGTTGCTTCCATTCAAGGAACATAGCCCCTAAGCTGGCATGTCTTCTACTCAATGCATCAGCCACCGCATTGCCCTTTCCCGGTGTATATGCGATGTCAAAATCATAGGAAGCTAAGAACTCTAACCATCTCTGCTGACGGAGATTCAGATCTTTCTGAGAGAAGAGATACTTTAATGACTTATGGTCTGTAAACAGCTCAAATCTTTCTCCCAAGAGATAGTGTCTCCACATCTTTAACGCGAACACGATCGATGCCAATTCTAAATCATGGGTAGGGTACCTTCTCTCGTGCGGCTTCAATTGCCGACTTGCGTAAGCTACAACCCTACCGCCTTGCATCAACACAGCACCCAGTCCGGTACCACAGGCATCCGTGTATACCGTCATCTCTTCATCCCCCTTAGGAATGACTAACACTGGTGCGCTTGTCAACTTGTCCTTTAGACTCTTAAATGCATTCTCGCATCTTTCATCCCAGACAAAAGCTTGATTCTTCTTGGTCAACTGGGTCAATGGTGCTGCTATCTTGGAGAAGCCTTGGATAAACTTACGATAATATCCCGCTAATCCCAAGAAACTTCTTACATCTGTTGCATTCTTGGGCGTAGGCCAATCTTGTACCGTAGCCACCTTTGCCGGGTCCACGGCAATACCATTCTCTGATACAACATGGCCCAAGAACCTCACTTCCCTCTTCCAGAAGTGACACTTAGAAAACTTTGCTCTCAATTGGTGTTTTCTCAACTCCTCCATCACTATTCTTAAATGTCCCTTGTGTTCTTCCTCTGTCCTCGAGTAGACCAAAATATCATCAACAAACACAAGGACAAACTTATTCAACTGATCTCTGAATATCCTATTCATAAGATCCACAAAATATGCTGGGGCATTGGTCAGCCCGAATGGCATGACCAACCACTCATAAAACCCAGATGGCGTCCGAAATGCCGTTTTAGCTATACTCTCAGCTTCCACTCTAAGCTGATGAAAACCTGTCGCGAGATCCAACTGAGAAAATACTCTCGCGCCACTCAACTGATCAAACAAATCATCTATCCGCGGTAGAGGATACTTGTTCTTCCTCGTCACTTTATTCAACTCGCGGTAGTCTACACACAAACGAAGGGAACCATCCGCCTTGGTAGCAAACACAACTGGTGCTCCCCATTCAGAAACACTCCTTCTGATAAATCCCTTCTTCAAAAGATCGCTGACTTGCACCTCGAGCTCTCGCTGCTCTCTTGGTGCCATACGACGAAGTGGCATCACTATAGGTCTGGCATCCTTTACCAAATCAATACGAAACTCAATCTCTCGGTGTGGTGGAAGTCCGGTCACTTCTTCGAAAACATCCGGATACTGGCCCATGGAACCTGACAACTCACTATGCGGAATGTCAAGGGAGTTTAGAAAACTAGCCAATACCCCCTTACTGGGTAGACCACCAAACACTATCCTCCGCCCATCATCCGCTCTAGCTGTCACCAACAAGCCCTCACAGTCTACCACCACCCCGTATCTTTGGAGCCAATCTACTCCCAAAATAATGCCAAACCCAGTAAAGCCCAAAACAAAGCAATCACAAACAAACATGCATCCATGACTCGATAAGACCACATTGCGACAAATCATGCTAAGGCTAGTAGAACCACCAATCGGGTTCGTCACCACTAAAGGTCTATCGACAATCTCGGGCTCCAATCCCAATCTATCTACCAGGTCACTAGATATGAAAGAACTGGAAGCTCCGGTATCAAACAAAACTCTAACAGGAACATCATAAACAGAAAGCATACCTTGTATGACGACGTTCTTTCCCTTCTCCGCCGCAGTTGGGGCATTCGACGAAGAAGGAATAGCATTAAGAGCGTAGGCTTTCACCATTTGCTTTTCTTTAGGGGGCTGTGGACACTTGTCCTTGTGATGTCCCATTTGGCCACAGTTGAAGCACTTCCTATCCGCTGGCTTGGCCCGACAATTACTAGCATAATGGCCCTTCTTACCACAGCTGAAGCACTCCACATCTTGCTTATTCTTTTTCTTCTGACCGTCCTTAGCCTGATTCTTCTTTCTCTTATTCTGAGAACCACCTTTGCCTCCACCACTAGCTTGTGGCTTTGGCTCATCTGCGGATGCAACCTCAGTCTTCTGCTTAGGGTAAAGACTTTCCGATCTTAACGCTTTCCCCACAATCGATTCAAACGTCTCATCGATGTGGTTAATAAGTTTGTCCCCCAAGTACTGATCCAAACCAGTTATGAATTTCTCATTCTTTTTCTCGGCAGTATCAATAAGAGATAACCCATATTTTGACAAAGTGTCAAATTCAGCAATATACTCCGAGACAGCTCTGCCATTCTGCTTGAGCTCCAAGAACTTCTTAAACAACATTGACTTCTGAGCAGCTGGTATGAACTTCTCACTAAAGCGAGCCTTAAACTGCTCCCAAGTAATCTGGTCTTCGGGAGTAGCTGCCTTTATGGCATTCCACCAATTCATTGCCCGCCCTTGCAGCTGACGGGACGCTAACTTTCTCTTCATCGCATCCTCGATACCCAAATCCTCGAAGATACGTTCGCAACTATCCACCCAATCTTGAACATCCGTGGCCGACTCCGTTCCGTGGAACGGCTTCCCACCAAGGCTAGTATAATCCTTATTCAGCTTGGCGAAGTCGACCCTTGGCGCCTGCACCATTGGACCACCACCATTTCCACCATTGGGAGCTGTCCTCTGAACATCTCTAAGCATCTCTCTCATGAGGTCAGTAAACATCGTCCTCATGTCAGCAGAATTCCCATTATTGGCTCCCCTACCGGTACCTCTAACATATCGGCTCATTGTCAATCTGAAAAAGAGAAATGATTAACGACTCCATAGTGGTGCTAGTGCAGTACGACTTCATCCTTATACTACTAATAGTATATATATATATAGCTTTTGAAAACCAAAGTAATCACAAATACGCTCTCTCGTATACGTATTTTATCTCTCCCTGATAACTTCCCTAGGTTAACTACGCAACCTAGAGCTCTGATACCAAGTGTGACGGCCCGCCCCGCACCAGCCTGCATTTCCTCCGAGAGTGCGCTGTACACATGCCCAGCTAGCACAGAACGGTCGTCAGAAGAAAAGAAAGAAGGGAATGAACTAATCAAAGAACCTGTAGAATGTCTCACAGCGCATGGAATAAAATATAATAATAACATACTTGACATAAAACAGGCGAGACAGTACATAAGCTGATAACTAATAATCAATGTCAACATCAGAGCAGCGGAAATCCAAATACAGCTTATTACAACTTTCCAAATTTACTGTCTCTAAACAAAAGAAAGCTAAAGTAGAAGATACACCAACAATGCCCAAGCAGTGATCTTCAACAATACAGGGAGAATATCATATATATATATTACGTAGAAGCCTCCTGCTCGTCTCCGGATCATCTACCCGTGCATCACCAGCTAACCTGTCTCTAGTCTGCTCGTGTGAGCACCCAGAGTAATAAGAGGAGACATAAAACTCTGGGTCAGACATAAAGCCTGGTATGAGCGATAAGCATCTAAACAGAATAATAACAGGTATACTAAACCATACCTGAACCTGGACCTGCAACCAAAGAGTTAGTACCACATACCGTACACTGCTCTAAGGTGCCATAATAAATAGTGTAGGAATATGGGGGTGGGGTGTGCATGTCACAAGGATAGCAAACAAATCATCCATAGCAACCATCCTCACATCTCTCACTCAGTGCGAAAAGCGTACGATATCTACCACTTTGGAGCACTAGACAAACTGAGGCAACGACGAATCCCGACTTGTAGAAACCCTGCTGTGACCAAGCCAAACACTTGGAGTCATGACCAAACATTTCAATGACCCACTTCATTGGTCGTAGCCCTTGGTTCTACCAATGCCAAAATGGCCCTGAATCCGCCTTCGTACCTCCTACCATAGTGGTCCGAAGCTATAGACGTCGATAACTCCTTTGCACGCGTCCCGCAGCAAAGCCCAACCATGAAGCGAACTCGTTGATTCCCATCTGAATCTTGAGCTCTAACTTCTCATTTGGACTTCCTTTGCATCTCGGGTTATGGATCATCACCAGACCGGTTCGGATCCCTTTCATCATCATTGGGATCGTGGTCTTCATCGTCTCGGTTCGTGACTGCTACTTCGGGTCGGATCGGAGTCCTTCATGGTACACTGGATCGGTTCGTGGCTTCCAGTCCCATCTGGATCGGATCGGGTTCGTGGCTTCCAGTCCCATCTGGATCGGATCGGGTTCGTGGCTTCCAGTCCCATCTGGATCGGATCGGGTTCTCCACCACGCCACGGCTCGGGTCACGCCTCCTGGTCATAGCTCCAAGTCCTTCACCCTCCTTCGAGTCTCTGGTTCGTTGTCCTCAAGGTGATCAGTTCGGATCGTGTCGTCATCCCTCCAGGCGGGTCGGGTCGGTGTCTTCAATCACCAAGCCTTGAATCGCGACTTCTCGGATCGGGTCGGAGCCTCCTTCACACCAGGTCGGTTCGTGGCGTCTTGGGCTCACCATCTCGGAGCGGATCGGATCCTTCATCTTGTAGTGCAGCTCGCTCCGCAATAACGATCGGTTCGGTTCGTGGTGAAGGGAAATGGGCGGTTCGGGTCGGATAGGGGCGATCCGATCCGATTTCCTGCACTAATTCCTGCAACTTTCCAGCAACATGTTTACGCCATTCGACGACGTTTTTGACAAATCTAATTATTCTAATCAATCATAAAACATACCATAGAGTCATAGCAACATAGCAAACTAACCACAAACACCAAAACAATGAATTCATATGTCAAAATGGGTCAAATATGCCCAAAACCCCTTATTTTCCCTTAAGCATGTTTAAGTAAAGCTAATCATAGGGTTAACAAATCTTAATCAAATCGAACCAAATTTCTAACAGAGGCATAAAATATTATTTACGAATTTCTAAACATTTTTCCAGAATTTATTAGTGTATAAATTCGCTAATCCGCACTAATTACCCTTAATTAACCGTAATTAGTGTCAAAATGATGCTATCACTCACCTTTGCCACAATAAAACCTCCAAATCTGAAGTGAACCTCTGATTTGCACGAATTCCAATATATAACAGCAGCCCTACCTCAGTCCTTGAGCTAATCCCCCTTGATTTGATGCCTCTAAGCCTTAATCCTTGATTAGGAAGTGATTTTGGGTGATTTAGAGAGATTTAGAGAGTGGAGGCCATGGCTAGGTTAAGGGAAATGAAAGTGGCGGCTGGAAAATGTCTAAAGAAATGTTTTCTAACCCTAATCAGCACCTATATCCCCCTAAACCCGAAATTCCCCTTGGGCCTAGCTGCTAATCACCCGCTTAAGCCCAATTAAGCTGTTTTTCACCATCTGAAACTTGTTTCAGCCATATCTCCCAAACGGTGAGTCCGTTTGGCTAGTGTGACCACTCTACGGAAAGGGAAACCATCATCCGGAGCCAATGGAAGTGGTTTCAGGTCAAAATTCCTTTCCAGTCAAAAGTTATGGCCAAAACAGTGATAACTAGGGGTAAAATGGTCATTTAAAAATCGGGAAAAATCATGAACATGGGAAATGACCCCAATGGTCGTCTCCCAAAGTTACATGACCATACGACTTCGTATGTGAAAGAAATAAATATTCTACGATCCTATGATGTGTAGAATACGGGTCGTTACATTCTCTATTCCCGGCGGTGAGAGATTCCCACCATAGTTCAGCTTGTTCCTGCATAAGCGAGGCGCCCATAATAGCTTTATCTTCTTCTCCAAGCCTTAGGCCTTCAAGAATTTTCTCGCATGTTTTGAGCCATGCAAGGGCCTCTATTATTGTGCCAGTACCCGAGAAGGTCTTGCCTCCTAAGTTCTTATATCTCTTAGCTACACGGTCTAGCTCGAAGTATTGAGCTACCGGAGGTTGTATCAAAGGTCCTTCTTGAGCTGAGGCTTCTCCCCTTCCTCGGCCGGCATGGCCTCCTCTAGCGGCGGCTGCTCTGGTAGCCATTTTTCAAATTCTGTATAAGCAAGAAAAGAGTCAACTAACAGAAATGATAGTTTATTGCATGATTAAGCAGAAAATTTACGGAAAGATAACGATGGACTGATCAAATTGTTTTTGCTATTCTGCTCGGCTCATTCTAGGACTTTACTAGTCCTATCTCTAATGAGCGACTCGCCATAGAATACTACTGATTCTATTTTGACGAAGTGTTTAAAGTGTTAGACTCCAGAACTAAGGTTAACCAAAGCTCTGATACCAGCTGTGACGATCCCAAAACCCCGTTACACGGTGTTAAGGATAATCATTGGAATATAACACATTAGTCATCATTAGCAGATCACAGATAATAGCATAAACAGAAAATAGAATAATTTACACACATATGACAGCGGAATCATATAGATATCAACACATCAGAGAAGCACAGTACAGGATACAACTTAGTGCATAATGATACATAATCAGTAACCGTCGCCTGAGGCGAAATCATACATAAAGAGTACTCAAAATAAATATCAGTCTACATCGCCAATGGCGGAATCATAATATAGATACAATAATGGCGGAGAAAATCAAAGTCAACACGGTGTAGTTAAGCCTCGCCATGAGCCAAAAGGTGCATCAGAAACCTGTAACTGGGCTGCCCGTGTGAAAATGAGGGCACCCGAGTTTGCAAGGTGAAACAAACTGCGAGTCAGTCATGGGACTGGTATGAGAAATCTACTTAACTTATTAACAACAATAATAAGGCAAATCAAAGGACCACGCCACTTTCGCGGAACGGGTTTACTCCAATGAGTGCTAGTGCATGAAATAAAGTAAATGATTAAATCATCGCAATGCTTTTTATAAAATGAAGCCATTATAAGACTCAGGTCCCATCACACAATGCAACGCAAGCCGAAGGATAGAGTTTTACCTTATAATGGCCAAAAATGCTTCATACGTATAAAACAAAAGTGTTTGATATTATTACTAGTGCATATATGTTTCAAGGGAAAATTCAATCATAAATATCAATCCTAGACGGCATGGGTACCATATATCATGTCACCATACTAGTAATACAATCACATTCGCATATTTCGTATTGGAAATTGGATTCCTTCATGAGTCGAGGCAAGGGGCAAGCTCCTCTCCGATTCGAGACACTCTAGCAAATGTCCCAGGACCCCACTATGATCCTTGGATCTTCAAGGCCGGTCCTCTCTTACTTTTGAGGATTGGCAATTCCTAAACACACGTTTCCCGGTCCTTACAGACCTATATCGAGGCGCCTCGCATTCCAACAACCACACAGGTGAAAAGTATATATAATGTCAGGGCTGGTAGGTCACTTACACCACCTTAGCTAGAAAGAAACGTCGTGCTCTCCCTGCAGTCACTCTCCCGTTTTTGACTCATACCGAGGTGTGAGGCTCGCGAATTTACGTTATACACAAAGCTACGTCACACAGACCATGCTTCGATCATCAACCACAATACTTTGCTTTGCAACAAAAGCCCTGATCATATGCCACTTAGGCGTGCCACACAGGCAATCCACTCCATGCGACTGATTTCTATCAATACATAACCTCTGAGCTCGTACGTCTCAGAGAAAGGCGTTAAGCAAGAGAATTAATTCCCCGCCGCCAAACAGATATATATTTAACAGAGATCAATCAACACTGAACAAAATCCAATGTCAGACACACAGTCCATTTACAAGTCCGCTCTGGGTCGGAACGAAACCGGAGGCACCAATTCCTCGCATATCCGTACAATCAACAGTATGTTTGGACGGCTACTACTTCAGTTCCTTCATGGTAGCTACTCCAATCACGAGCATCAGTAGCGCCCATCCATCCAATGTGAAGATCGTCGGTCTTCAATCATCTTCGACTCTTCGACTTCTCAACGTCGATCGATTATTTGAAATGAGATAAACTCGGCCTTTTCAAATAATCCACGTATATTTAGATTTTCAAATCAATTTGTCACATGGTTGGTCTATTCAACATTCACTTTTCAGTTCTTTAGTTATAATTTTCATGTTAAATACACTCAACCATTACATATCAAGCAAACACAACAAAATGGGATTATTTTCACTCTATATCGTCTATAGTATTTTATAACGATATATCGCCATTTTTATTTAATTTAAAATGACCAAATTTAATTAAATGACGTTTCAGGTCGTATCGATGCACTGGCGCTGCTTTTCACTAATTTTGTTTTACACATATCTGAAAATCTAACCATTGGATCTTCACAATTTTATATCATTAAGAAGGTCATTTTAAAACGAATCCAACAGTTTCAGTTTTGGGAAAATCCGATGGTCGGATCTTCCACACTAGCCATTTGAAGTTACGATTTCAATTTACGAACTGCAGCGTCGTTATTCGATTTAATTTAATTATATATATATAAATATAATCGTTTCTGGCGCTGTTTTTCTTCAGATTTGAATTAAACATTCCAGACAATCCAACTGTCGGATCTTCACAAAGTTGGTGCCGTTGGAAAGAAATTTTCAAGGCGAACCCAACGGTTGCGGTTTCGGGAAAATCCTATGGTCGGATTTCCCGCACTAGTCGTTTGAAATCACGGTTTCAAAATACGAACTGCACGGCCACGTTTCATTTTAATTTTATTTATTTTTATATATTTATATAAATATATTTCATTCACAAATCCCTATATCGTTTCCACTTCAATTATTTCACTAACGCCTTTAAATTTCGGAAAATTTCGCCATAACCTCCTTTATACGGGAGGGCTGGGAAAATTCCCAAATAGCCACACGGGCGTCTCATGTCAAAAAGAAAAAGAAAGAGCCAAGCGGCTAGCCAACAAGCTCATAAAATCATCACCCAAACAAAACAGTAAATGTGTACCTATTTGTCGGGCACAAAATTTTATTCCTTTTCTCTAGCCCCTTTGCTATAACCTGTTCAATATATATGCTTGTACATATATACAATTTCTATCACTTATCATTTTCCATTCAAATTCATATTTGATTTAATTTGGTTTAAAAAAACCATTCATTCTAATGTTGCACGCATAGGCTAAAATCATGTCATTAGCTAATTAATGTATATTTCAACTCATGCACATTTATTTGAACAAGTGGCTATTTTTAACTTCACATTTCAAAGATGATAATTTTGGCGAACTAAAAAAGATTTCAACACATGACTATTTTATTCAGTTCCTATGCATGTTAAAAATAATATTTCTTCACCAATATTTATTTCAACGTCCGCCTATCTCTAGCATATCACATATATGACAAAAATAATATTTTTGTCGTTTAAAATATTTATTCAACAAATGGATGTTTTCAACACTTCATAGTTTCGGTAAAAATGTATTTTTTTTATTGTTTTGACACTTCATTCATTCACAAATGGATTTAATTTTCAAACATCACTTTTCAACACACAAACATTTCCACACATGGATATAGTTTCAACATATGGCTTTAATTTCAACGCATGAAGATAATTTCAACATATGAAAATAATTCTAACACACAAAGATTATTCAAAATTTCGGCAGCATAACGGCAGGGTAGTTAAAACCGACACCGTCCTTAGTACGGCTCCTCGCTCTACCTTAAAACCTCGCGGTTTTTGACAATAGGGATTCATGCATCTAATTCGCACGCAGGCGGCATGTTTTATTTTTATTTCCACAAATATTTCCAATTCATTTCAATCACCAATGGGTATTTTTCAACCACAACCAAACAATATCAACCACAAACAATTATTCAACCATTTGTATTTTTCATCCAATATTTCGCACCAATTCTCAACAGCAAATATCGTCCATGGTTTGTGGACGAGGGGAGTGTGTGTGTGTATATATATATATATATATATATATATATATATATATGTATGTAACACCCCACCTCCGCCTATGCCACTCTTGCAAGGACATTAGCTTTGGAGGGGCGTTAAACAAGGTAAACATGCATGCAGATATCACAAGACAGAACATATAAGTAAAACAGAGTAGTAAAGCAGCGGATAAAACTTAGCATTTCAAAACCATAGTCATGTTACAACAAAGTACTTGGTCATTATTTTCCAATAACAAAGTCCAGATAAAAGCATAAACTGAAATACATAAAGTACTATCCCCAAAATGAAGTGATAAACCATAGCTAGCTCAATGTCCAAAACCGTACATGAGCAAATCCAGTAAGCAAGCTGTAAAGATCCAAGCTAAGCTCCAATGTTCCCACCCTGAGAACCTGAGGGGGGAAACGGAAGAAAAGAGGCGAAAGAAAACAGGTCAGTCAAAAAGACTGGTAAGCCCTACTACTATCTGTCTATGAACTAGTAAAGTTAACTGTCGTGAGAAGCTGAGATGAACATAAGGATAACAACATACTGGCATGGTGATTAACTAACAAGATAGATAAAGGTGTCATCGCACAATCAAGGTTAAGTTTTGCACCATGGGTGTACTAGCATTCTAACATGTCAAGTAAAAACAAGAATTGATCCCCTGGCCCAAGCTTGGCCCAATAAAATGAGGTGACCTAAATCAAGGTCCAACTACACAGTCTAGTCGATCGGCTCCCTATAAGCCTAACTCGTCAAGTGTCGGTGTCATACGGCCTAGTCATGTAATGTAGTTGACTGTGCAGGGTCCACCCCATAGGGTGTATCAGGCCCTACGGTGTAACCCTCAGACACCATTACAGGATGCACAGTCCAAACCTACCGATGCACGTGTTCAACTCCGGACTTGATGTGCACGACCATGGTCCGCCTGAACAACCGGTGCATCATTCAGCCGTCTCTTTTGGTCTCATACAATCAGCCCAGTAATCGTGCCCCACCCTAGCCTAGTCCTAGGGTCTTATGATACTACCTAGAAGGTTACTGCTGAAAAGGACCACGCAACTAGGGTTTCTTAACGGGTTAAATGTGGCTAACCCGATCCAAACATGGATTAAATCGGTTAAGAGTACCCAAGGCTCCTGACTTAACCTCGATTAATCCATCAAGCCCAAATTGGTTAAGTATTAAGTGGACCATGACTTAACCCTAATCAGGAGGCATTAATTAACTTAATGCGCTTTAACCTCTCACATTAGACTTTGTTGTGGTTACTAGTTAAGCCGGGCGGGTCCGGGTAGCTTTACACCACAACTAGGTCTAACCTTGGGTTCGAGCACAACATGACCAACTTCTCACATTGGGTCCTATTGTTTGTAGCCACTAGTTAAGCCGGGCGGGTCCGGGTAGATTTATGCTACAAACTCAACCCAACCTCGAGTTGGCCACACTCATATTTGCTAAGTGTCATGTCCATTATGTTTCCAAAACATAATTACAAGTTAACATATCACGTTATGTTATAAAAACCATGTTTATGTCATAATGTTACCCAACCCCCAACGTAATCCCATCGTTTACATAATCGCAACAACGCATAAAGGATAAAATGGGGAACTTAGCATAATCATGACATAAAGGTATTGAAGCCACAAGTTTATCATGGTGGCATATGAAATGTACATATGTTCATATACTTGCATATTGCATTATTAGGCTTCAAAAGCATGCATAAAACCAAACTTAGCCTATGAGTGATACATGGTGATAAATAACATGTAGAAGTTGCTAGAAGTTCGCATTTAGGCTCACATGCAAGTTATCATAAGGGATATGATAACTTTCATGTTGCCAAAATGCAACCTTTAACATAAAGCTTGAAGCTTTAAGGCTATAAACTCAAGTTTAACTTGCATAACATGATAACATGTGTATAATGATCAACCCAAACTTGCATAACATGATAACATGTGTCATACATAACTCGCATAATGATCAACCAAACTTGCATATAATGATCAACCAAACTTGCATATAATGATCAACCAAACTTGCATCATTCATTTAACTTTAGAGTTCAATAAAAAAGAAAGTAGAAAAGGGCTTAAAATGCTATGAAGACACAAATAAATAGTTATTAAAAGATTGAGACGAAGCCCTTATGCAATCACCAAAAAGACCCAAATATGCAAGCTCCAAATGAAAAACCCTTGGGCCAAATCAATAAAAACCCTTGCTTTGAAATAGAAATGTTGCAACTTGACTTGAATGCAAACTAAGAACATTCATACAAGCTTGAAAATACTTGTATGCATTCAAAATCTCTCATATAATTTAACTTAGAAATTTTAGCATCAGAGTGGAGGCCATGAGAGGAACAATTTTGGCATAGTTTAGTTGTAGGAATGAATAATGATGGTTTGGGCTAGGTGTTAGGTCCTTTTTATAGAAGATTAGGGTAATATTAGCCGTAGGATTAACCCTAGATTCAATCCAAGCCATCAAAGCATGTCTTGGGGAAGAAGTCAAGTGTAGGAACCATCTAGGGCCTTTAGATTAAAGCTGAACCATGAGAACCATTCAAATGCAAAATCTTCATTTGAGCGAATCGGCCCACGGGTTGACAGCCAAACACCTTGGATTAACCCCTAGTCGACCCACCGAGCTCGGGTCGACCTCAAAAATCGGCCGGTTCGGTTATTCCCCTCTCCCAATTCGCTGTTTTGAACATTTTTGCATATTTATTTATTTAATTTTCAATTATATATCTATATATATATCAATATATATATATTTCTCTACGCAACCCATTTCACTTAATTAAGTAGAATTTAATTTGTGAATTTTTCGTGAAACTTCGCGAGGCCATATCTTGGTCATACGGACTCCGATTTTCGAAAACTCGGACTCTATTTCGCGTATTTTTCCGAGACAAACGCAATGGCACAGTCCGCTTCCCTTGATTCAGATTTTACAGTTTAATTCTGCCTCCATTTATGTTATAACATGTTATTCAAAAATACGGGTTGTTACATTCTCCCCTCCTTAAAGGATTTCGTCCCCGAAATCTCCAAGTTAGGAAGAACGTATCCTACCATCCATCATCCATCTACTCAAAACATCATCCACGAGCAATCATTGTCCTTAAAAGGTTCTAAATGTTGTATGATCATATGCAAAGGTGTGTGTATATGTACTTATCTAATGCGAAAATCAGGAGGTTACTGATTCAGTAAACCCCCTTAATGCAAAATATGTTAGTGAAATGAGTCCATATGTATGCAAATTCCTAACATAATTTATAATCTCTACATGAGTGCACATAACATTCATCCACATGCAACATCCACGTGACAGCATAACAAGTTTTCATCCATGAATAAGCATAAACACTCATGCATATGCGGTATGAAAGTGTGTGAGCCGATCTTAGTGCCTAACGTGTATTATGCATCCACAAGTATCCACTTGCAAACACTTGCAACCACTTGCAAACATCAAACATAACATGTTTCAAATACATGTTTCAACCAAGGGTTTCTACCTAAGGTTCTCATGACAAGATTTACGAAACAAGATAAACTAGATAAGCATGGATAGCAAAGGGAAGATATACCAATCTAGGAAAAGAGATTGAAAATGTATCCTTTAAGAGAAATGGATAAAGCACGCGCCTCTTCTCCTTGGTTTCCCAAGTTGCATCTCCCTCTGTTTCACTCCATTGCGCCTTAACAAGCTTAACTTCTTTGCTTCTTAGCTTCTTTGTCTTCATTTCCATGATACGAATCGGAGCTCGTCTCAGGGTTGCTTCATCCTCTACCTCCATGTCTTCAAGAATACTTGGTTCAACCACTTTGGCGGGTCTGTGCAAACACTTCTGGAGATGCGAGACATGAAAGACATTATGCACTCCGGCCAGCTTCTCGGCAATTCCACCTTATAAGTCATCTTCCCGACTCTTTCTATAGTAGGGAAGGGTCCTACGATCCTTGGTGTCAGCGAACCATATTTCGCAAAGGAGAAATCTTCACAAAGACCATATCTCCAATTTTAAATTCCAAGTCTGTCCTTCGCTTGTCTGCATAGGATTTCTGTCTGTCTTGGGCCGTTCTTATCCGTCTTCGAATCAATTCAACCCTCTCGGATGTGTCCCTTATCATGTCGGGCTCAATTATAAGCTTATCCGTCGTCTTCCCACCAACATGTTGGTGGCTTGCACGGCCTCCCATACGAAGCTTCAAATGGTGCCATCCCTATGCTGGCTTGATAGTTATTATTATAAGCAAACTCTACAAGAGGAAGGTGGTCTTCCCAAGTACCACCGAAGTCGAGAACACAAAACCTCAAAAGATCTTCTAGCACTCTATTCACCCTTTCGGTTTGGCCATCCGTCCGGGGGTGATAGGCTGTACTCAGATTCAATCGCGTACCCATTGCTTCTTGCAAACTATTCCAGAACTGGCTAGTGAAAATTGGGTCACGATCGCTAACTATGCTAGAAGAAACTCCATGCAACCATACTATCTCTCGAAGATAAACAGATGCTAGCCATGATACGGTCCTCTTTCTTTTCACCGGAAAAATGGGTTCTCTTCGTAAGTCTATCAATTATTACCCATATCCCATAAAGCCCAAATAGTTTGGTGACGAACTTCTTCACCCCAACCATATATCACAAATAGGCTAGTCATACTCCTTAGGGGGTTTGCAACAGATCTAAGATTGAGGATAGGGCCGAGAGGATATACTTAAAAGATAGCATGCGAGTAAGCTCTACGGAACAATAGGGATCAAGGATATACTCTTAGAAAGAGATTAAATGCGCGTATCTAGTCTTCGATCTTCTAAGCCGCATTTTCTTGTGCTTAATCCCATCGTTCCCTGACCGTCTTTTAACTTAGCAATTTCGTAGTTCTTAATTCTTGTTCCCAAAATATGAGTTAGAACTCATTTCACCGTTGCCTCTCGTTCCAATTCCACTTATTCTTTGCCTAAAATACTTGGCTTAAACATAACTGCGTGCTCATGGTTTCGTGCAAGCTTTCCAAGATTCGTTAGTGAATCTTGGATCTCGTTTACATATTATATGGTATCCCACGCAGAAAACTATCTCTTGAAAACAGTGCCAATCCACGTTGCCAAACTAGAGCTGAGGTAAGGGCTCTCTTGAGCCTTTGAAAAGCAAGCTCACACTCCAAGTCCCATGCAAAGACTAAGTTCTTCTTTGTCGACTTAGTAAGAGGGGCCGAAATCTTAGCGAAGTCCCTGATGAACTTCCTATAGTAGCCCGCCAAACCGAGAAAGCTCCTTACTTCGGTTGCATTCCTAGGAGTCTTCCAATCTTGAACCACAACCACTTTCGCGGGATCCACCGCTATGCCTTGCTTAGAAACTATATGTCCAAGAAACCGAACTTCCCTTCTCCAAAAATAACATTTGGAGAACTTGGCTTTCAACTGATGCGCTCTAAGCGTATCCATCACCTCCTTGAGATGCCTTGCATGTTCTTCCTCATCCTTTGAGAAGATCAGAATATCATCCACGAAGACAACAACAAACTTGTTAAGGAACTCACTGAACACCCTACTCATCAAGTCTACGAAGTATGCGGGTGCATTAGTCAAACCGAATGGCATGACAAGCCATTCAAAGAATCCATCTGGGGTCCTAAACGCAGTTTTATCAATGCTATCCTCAGCTACTCTAAGCTGATGGAATCCGGTGGCTAGATCGAGTTGAGAGAAAACAGAAGCACCAAAAGGGATCATCCATCCTCGGTAACGGGTGCCTATTCTTCTTTGTCAGCTTGTTCAACTCTCGATAATCAACATATAGACGAAGCGAACCATCCGCCTTAGTGGCGAATACCACCGGAGCACCCCATTCAGAAATGCTTTGCCTAATAAAATTCTTCTCAAGCAATTCCTTGATTTGCTTACCGAGCTCCCTTCTTTCTCGAGGGGCCATGTGCCTAACGGGCAATGATACTGGCTTGGCATTATCGACTAGATAAATGCGGAAATCTATCTCTCGTTTAGGGGGTAACCCCTTAACTTCTTCAAAGACATCGGGATAGTCTCGGACCACCCTTACAGATTGCAGATCATCGATGGACGAGTCGAAAGATTCAAGATAACATAACATGACGGGACTTCTAGGGTTACAAGAAATTTCTAGGGGATTACTGAGGCGAGTCATGAGCCTCACTACCCTATGCTCACAGTCAAGAATGGCTCCATAACTGGACAACCAATCCACCTCCAAAATCAACCCGTATCCCATAAACCCGAGAGCCTAAACATTATACATGAATTCTATGCTCAAGATAGAGATTTTCAAATCCACACAAATCACAGGTAGATGGGCGGAACCCCCAATTGGATTTGAAACACTAACGGGACCTCAACTAGACTAGTACTTAGGTGCAAAACTTTCAATAAGATCAGAAATAAAACTATGCGATGTGCCAGAATCAAATAAGGTATGAACAGGGAAATCAGAAATGTAAACATGACTTTTTACAGAAATACTACCTCGATCCTGAGCTGGAGCAGTGTTGAGAGCATGCACTCGCCCTCCAAAAGGTCCTGCACGCTGATTCTGCCCTTGCCCTTGTCCTTGCTTCTTGGGGCAATCCTTGCTAAGATGTCCAGGCTCTCCACAGTGAAAGCATTCGCCCAACTTCCTCTTCTTCTTCCTACAGTCTTTGG
Source organism: Allium sativum (assembly GCA_030737875.1). Classification (NCBI taxonomy): domain Eukaryota; kingdom Viridiplantae; phylum Streptophyta; class Magnoliopsida; order Asparagales; family Amaryllidaceae; genus Allium; species Allium sativum. The sequence continues at coordinate 889,539,305 of CM060920.1, forward strand.
CTATGTGCCCGGTAATCCCACAGAAGTTGCACTTCCTCCTTTCTCTTGACTTGTTGTTCTTGCTATTGTTGTTCTTGCCTCCTTTTCCGGAATCTACCTTCTCGCCTTGAGACTCATTTGCCTTGACCTCCTTCTTGCCACTCTTATCTCCCTCTTGAAGCAGGGCCATATTCACCAAACTCTCGAAAGTTGCCCCCAGGGGTATATGAGACATGGCCAAACCGCGCAATGGCTCATTCAATCCTAGAGCAAAGTGTAGGGCCTTCTTCCAAGCTGTGTTTACCAATTCTAGACCGAACTGAGCAAGTTGATTAAACATATCCACGTATTCCCTAACTGTCATGTCCCCTTGCTTTAGAGATAGGAACTTCTCCATCTGAAGATTCTCTTCTGTCGATGATAGGAACTTTAGTCCAAACCTTCTCCTAAAGTCATCCCAAGTCTCAATGGGTCTAGTAGTGGTGGTGACTACCCACCAATAAGTGGCTTCCCCTTTCAATAGCCATACCGCCAACAGAACTTTCCTATGATCTTCCACATCCAAGATATCAAAGAGGTCTTCAGTTTCCTTTAACCAGTTTCTTGCCCCCACAGAAGTCTCCGTTCCGTCAAAATTCTTGCAACCCATCGCCTTAAAGTCTTTGCAAAGCTCCGCGAAATTCACTTGTGTATGCTGAGGGGGAGGAGGAACCTCGGCTACGGGAGGAGGAGAGATGTTAGCGACAGGGGAAGGAGGAGGAATGTTTGCGGGGCCGGCTTCATTCGCCCTTGCCTCCATAAATCTCCAGAACCAGACGGGTACTTGTACGTCTTCCGGGATGTTAAAGCGATCGGCCATACTGAAACGAAGAAAAAGATAGATAGATTAAGAACGAAGGATAGTGCTATGGCTTTTGGGGAATAGCCTTTTTTTTTAAAATAACTAGACTTTTCTTGGAAAATACTTAATTGGTTTTGAAAATAGTTTTTCAAAAGGTAAGTTTTTAAAAAAAAAACTTTTGTCCAATCTCGTAAACCTCGCTCTGATACCAAATGTAACACCCCACCTCCGCCAATGCCACTCTTGCAAGGACATTAGCTTTGGAGGGGCGTTAAACAAGGTAAACATGCATGCAGATATCACAAGATAGAACATATAAGTAAAACAGAGTAGTAAAGCAGCGAATAAAACTTAGCATTTCAAAACCATAGTCATGTTACAACAAAGTACTTGGTCATTATTTTCCAACAACAAAGTCTAGATAAAAGCAAAAACTGAAATACATAAAGTACTATCCCCAAAATGAAGTGATAAACCATAGCTAGCTCAATGTCCAAAACCGTACATGAGCAAATCCAGTAAGCAAGCTGTAAAGATCCAAGCTAAGCTCCAATGTTCCCATCCTGAGAACCTGAGGGGGGGGACGGAAGAAAAGAGGCGAAAGAAAACAGGTCAGTCAAAAAGACTTGTAAGCCCTACTACTATCTGTCTATGAACTAGTAAAGTTAACTGTCGTGAGAAGCTGAGATGAACATAAGGATAACAACATACTGGCATGGTGATTAACTAACAAGATAGATAAAGGTGTCATCGCATAATCAAGGTTAAGTTTTGCACCACGGGTGTACTAGCATTCTAACATGTCAAGTAAAAACAAGAATTGATCCCTTGGCCCAAGCTTGGCCCAATAAAATGAGGTGACCTAAATCAACGTCCAACTATACAGTCTAGTCGATCGGCTCCCTATAAGCCTAACTCGTCAAGTGTCGGTGTCATACGGCCTAGTCATGTAATGTAGTTGACTGTGCAGGGTCCACCCCATAGGGTGTATCAGGCCCTACGGTGTAACCCTCAGACACCATTACAGGATGCACAGTCCAAACCTATCGATGCCCGTGTTCAACTCCGGACTTGATGTGCACGACCATGGTCCGCCTGAACAACCGGTGCATCATTCAGCCGTCTCTTTTGGTCTCTTACAATCAGCCTAGTAATCGTGCCCCACCCTAGCCTAGTCCTAGGGTCTTATGATACTACCTAGAAGGTTACTGCTGAAAAGGACCACGCCACTAGGGTTTCTTAACGGGTTAAATGTGGTTAACCCAATCCAAACGTGGATTAAATCGGTTAAGAGTACCCAAGGCTCCTGACTTAACCTTGATTAATCCATCAAGCCTAAATTGGTTAAGTATTAAGTGGACCATGACTCAACCCTAATCAGGAGGCATTAATTAACTTAATGCGCTTTAACCTCTCACATTAGACTTTGTTGTGGTTACTAGTTAAGTCGGGCGGGTCCGGGTAGCTTTACACCACAACTACGTCTAACCTCGGGTTCGAGCACAACATGACCAACTTCTCACATTGGGTCCTATTGTTTGTAGCCACTAGTTAAGCCGGGTGGGTCCGGGTAGATTTATGCTACAAACTCAACCCAACCTCGAGTTGGCCACACTCATATTTGCTAAGTGTCATGTCCATTATGTTTCCAAAACATAATTACAAGTTAACATATCACGTTATGTTATAAAAACCATGTTTATGTCATAATGTTACCCAACCCCCAACGTAATCCCATCGTTTACATAATCGCAACAACGCATAAAGGATAAAATGGGGAACTTAGCATAATCATGACATAAAGGTATTGAAGCCACAAGTTTATCATGCTGGCATATGAAATGTACATATGTTCATATACTTGCATATTGCATTATTAGGCTTCAAAAGCATGCATAAAACCAAACTTAGCCTATGAGTGATACATGGTGATACATAACATGTAGAAGTTGCTAGAAGTTCGCATTTAGGCTCACATGCAAGTTATCATAAGGGATATGATAACTTTCATGTTGCCAAAATGCAACCTTTAACATAAAGCTTGAAGCTTTAAGGCCATAAACTCAAGTTTAACTTGCATAACATGATAACATGTGTATAATGATCAACCCAAACTTGCATAACATGATAACATGTGTCATACATAACTTGCATAATGATCAACCAAACTTGCATATAATGATCAACCAAACTAACTTGCATATAATGATCAACCAAACTTGCATCATTCATTTAACTTTAGAGTTCAATAAAAAAGAAAGTAGAAAAGGGCTTACAATGCTATGAAGACACAAATAAATAGTTATTAAAAGATTGAGACGAAGCCCTTATGCAATCACCAAAAAGACCCAAATATGCAAGCTCCTAATGAAAAACCCTTGAGCCAAATCAATAAAAACCCTTGCTTTGAAATAGAAATGTTGCAACTTGACTTGAATGCAAACTAAGAACATTCATACAAGCTTGAAAATACTTGTATGCATTCAAAATCTCTCATATAATTTAACTTAGAAATTTTAGCATGAGAGTGGAGGCCATGAGAGGAACAATTTTGGCATAATTTAGTTGTAGGAATGAATAATGATGATTTAGGCTAGGTGTTAGGTCCTTTTTATAGAAGATTAGGGTAATATTAGCCATAGGATTAACACTAGATTCAATCCAAGCCATCAAAGCATATCTTGGGGAAGAAGTCAAGTGTAGGAACCATCTAGGGCCTTTAGATTAAAGCTGAACCATGAGAACCATTCAAATGCAAAATCTGCATTTGAGCGAATCGGCCCACGGGTTGACAGCCAAACACCCTGGATTAACCCCTAGTCGACCCAGCGAGCTCGGGTCGACCTCAAAAATCGGTCGGTTCGGTTATTCCCCTCTCCCAATTCGCTGTTTTGAACATTTTGCATATTTATTTATTTAATTTTCAATTATATATATATATATCAATATATATATATATTTCTCTACGCAACCCATTTCACTTAATTAAGTAGACTTTAATTTGTGAATTTTTCGTGAAACTTCGCGAGGCCATATCTTGGTCATACGGACTCTGATTTTCGAAAACTCGGACTCTATTTCGCGTATTTTTCCGAGACGAACGCAATGGCATAGCCCGTTTCCCTTGATTCAGATTTTACAGTTTAATTCTGCCTCCATTTATGTTATAACATGTTATTCAAAAATACGGGTTGTTACAATATATAATTGCTATATTTCACTTGCATTTCAGCACATAAATCAATTATTCTATGCATGTATAATTCATACTTCGCTCATATAGTTACACCACGCATGTACATGAGGTATACAACACGTGTGTAATTTATATTTTGCTAATATAATTTATACACGACATTTTCCATTCAAATTTATTTAATTTAGATTTCTCACTTTGGTTTTCGGAGTACTAAAAATAGTAGATGACTCAGAAAAATCCGCGGCTTCTTCTATTGGGTAGAGAGCTTCCTTGCGGTCTCGATGTTTCCTGTTTCATCGAATTTCGTCAACACACCAAAAATATATGATTTTTCAAAGTGCAAACATAAAAAAGAACTCACCTTTCACGAAGGTTCAAAACTAGGTTTGCGGTTTTCGTGAGAACCGGGGCACGAGGGGATGATCGGCGAGTTGGACGTGGAAGAGCTTCGAGAGGGCTACAGGCGCGCGGCGGTTTGGTGGCGTTCGGCGGGGCCCAGAGCTCGCGGCGGCGGTTTAAAGGTCGGAACTTTAGAGGGAGATATCTCGACGTAGAAGCAACGATAGGGGGAGCTCCTTATATGGATTTGAAGAGGGGAAGGAGAACAACAAAAAGTTGAACTGGGGGAGGGGCTGATTTGGGCTGTGGCGATCGGAAATCGCCAGGGAAGGGGGGAGCTTTTCCGTCGTCAATGTCGGGGGCGGGGGTCGGGGGGTTTTCTGATGTTTTTTTTTTATGAATGGAGAAATATGATTGGCCGATAGTTTTATTAAATTTTTAAATAGTGTTTTCCCAAACGAACTCCTTTTCAAACCCAACGACTGTCGCCCCTAGCTAAATACCCCCATCCCGGACACAATGAGATATGTTTCGTAGGCCAATTCGACTGTTACAGTCATTTATTTTTTAAATTAAAGTATAAAACATTTAATTTTTAACTTTGAACGTGCATTTCAATTTGCCAGGGCCACAAACTGATTAGAAAAATTCCAGAAAAATAAATCTAGGTATGTTTCGACGCTAGGGTCCCAACAAAACTAGTTTCGTCGAATTCTGAGATCGTTTGAAAAATGGACATTTTCTAGTCGATCTCATTTAACAGAAATTGACCAAACGCATTTTCTTTTGCCACGCTCACATACTAGCGTCAAAAATTATGAAATATGAAACCTAGCAATAATTTGACATCCTGGACCCAACAAAAGTGGTTTTGTCGAATTCCGAGGTCGTATGCAAAATATCAATTTTCCAGGGCTATATATTCTATATAGCGACCATTCTGAAAATTCATTCGGCCATAACTTTTGATTCCCGTTATGAAACTTCGATTTTTCAGATTTGTTAGAAAGGTATTGACTAATAGATTTTAAATATTTTTGGTTTCGCTAAAATCCGTTATATTTTCCACCTTGCACAGTCAGTCAAAGTTTGAATTCAAATTTTCAAACTGACTCACTATTTCTAATTCACTATTTTATTGAAATATTCTATTTCAATTGTTCAAATACCTTTGAAATCACCAATTTAAAAATTTTAAATTGGCTCGCATTTTCCGGGTTATTACAATAGAACTTAGGGCTTTGAAAATGTAAGAACTCTTATAAATTTGAGTTTTAAAACCATGTTTTTTAAAATTTCAATGCTAAGAAGCCATTAAACTTCATTAGAAAGCTTGAAGAAAGAAGAAGAAGGTTTGAAAGTAAGAAACTAAAAGTGAAAATGAGAAGGAGAAAATGTAAAATCATTTTTATATAAAATGAATTTGCCAAATTACCAAACTAATTTTAGTCCTTTACCCTTCATATTATCTTCATGTCACCTCACCTCTTCTCTTACACGCTACATTCCACCTCATGTACTTTCTTCCAACTCCATTTCATAAAGTACTTAGATGCCATATTTTCCTCACTTTAAGTGTACCTTAAGTACCTTTCTTTCTTTGGTTGACTTACTTAACATCACAACTTACTTTATTAACTTAATTAATGACTTAGTCAACATTAATCTAAGTTTTAATATATGTATTTGTTTTATTTATTTAAGCAATTTAAGCAACATTTAAACAACTTTTACACGATCAAAAATCAACATTTTTGACAAAGTCCTTCGGTCATATTTTCTGTTTTTCCTTGAACTAATTATTTTTGTAAGCCAAAATCAAAAAATTATTTTCACATTATTTAATATAAATTGAAAAGATTATTTTAATTATAAAACACCAACTTTTGAATATTTAAAATTAATTAAATATTCGAAATCAAAGCAGTAAAATTCTGAGTTGTTACACTATATAACTTAGAATGTGATATTCTCTCATAGCTTTGAGATTTCTTTGAAATATCGCATGGACATTCATGTAGTTTCACCTTTACATGTGAACATTGTTTATTTTGTGCATAGGTCATTATTATATCTTTACTTCTATCTCAGTTTATTATGATAAGTACAGCTAGATTGATCATTATGTTATTTTCTTATAAATAATACTCGGGTCAGAATGAGGTATTACAAGTACTTCTTCGTGACTTCTAGCGGGGATTATCTCTTGACTTTTGGCAACTACGTTAGCAGTGTAGTATTTCAGAACATATGTATATGAGACATTCATATATACATATTCTTTTGGCTAGAACTTGTACCTATTCTTGTGTTGTATAGTGGATCGTGTATGACCACAATTTTTGTGTATACACTAATTTGTTATTTACATATCTATTTCCTCTTTGGTGATGTGAATATGTGATGACCCACCCTCTTGGTTGATTCAAACCGATGATTAAACCAACTTAAACTGATCAACAAGACGTATGCTTGGTGTTACAACTAATAAGAACCGAACAAAATAACTTTTTCCATTATCAATCATTGCAATAACTTTTACATTAGGGTACAACTTATATCGAAGTACAATAATAAATACACGCACAACGGAAATACTATACCAAAATGTATCATGTACACAGCGGAAAATATAAATTCTCAGTTGAAGAAATAAAATGCTCTAGATATAGCTCTAGCTTTAATCCAGCACTTACTCTATAAGATATATGCAAACCAAAATACAAGGCTGCCTATGTGGAAAATATGGACATCCAGAGTTAATGGAAAGAACAATAAACTCCGGGGCATTCATGGGACTAGTGTGAGAACTAAAACAGCTATTTTCTTTATTTTAAAGTTGGGTAAATCATATGACCACGCCGTATAACACAAAAAAAATTCTTTTTATGAACACAGGTCATAAAACTACTCGAAATGCGAAAGGACCCGTAACTTCCCCGTGAAGGAAAGCGCGGATACTTTGAGAACAACACACATCGGAACGCAGACGGAAGAACATTTCATTGTTTATTACAACAATTCCATCAGATACAAGAATATACAGAGTATGAATGAATAAATTACACGATAAATATCAAAGATTACAATAAATTACATTGCAGTGGAAAAATATACAAAACACAACTAGAAGTAATGCACGGATACAGAGCTTTCCGAGCATCGTTCCAGCTATAAATCAGGATCCTGTGAATATAAATCTGCAAAACCAAAACTACTAGTTTCCCGTGTCGAAAATAAGGGCACCCAGAGTTTAGGTTAAAACAATAAACTCCAGGTCAGTCATGTGACTGGTGTGAGAACTAAAACAGTTATTAATCTTTATTTTAAAGTTAGGTAAATCAAGGGACCACGCCGTATAAAACGGAACGGGTTTCCTCCCAAGAATACCAGTGCATAAAACAAACAGCGCAATGCTAAATAAAGAAAAATGAAGCTGTTATAAGACCCAGGTCCCATCACCCAATGCAACGCAAGCCGGAGGATAGGGTTTTTACCTTATAACAGCCAAAGCATGCTTGATACGTTTAAAACACATTATTTGATGCTATTATAAGTGTATAGTGTCAAAACAATTTCAATCATAAATATCAATCATAGGCGGCATGAATGACCCATACCACTATGTCACCATACTAGGTTCTACAAATAAAACCGCAATGTCACATATTGGAAATTGGATTTCCGTCATGAGTCGAGGCAAGGGGCAAGCTCCTCTCCGCGTTCGAGACACTCTAGCATTGTGTAACAACCCGAAAATCTGGGCCAGTTTAAAAATTTTATTTTGGCAATTTTAGCGAATTTTGAACATTTAAAATGGAATTATTTTAAATAATATCGACAAGAAATTTATTTTGAATAGAATTAGAACGTATATATTATATACGTCGTCGTTAGAATATAAATAATTATATATAATTATAAATAGAATTGAAAATGGCGCGGTAGTTCGATAATTCGATTTCAAACTTCAATTGAATGTACCGGGTGCAAAACAATCCGGATTTTAGTGAAACCAAAAAAATTAGGTTCTAATTGAGGATATCTTTCCAACGAATCCGAAAAATTGAAATTTCATAGCGGGAATCAAAATATATGTCCAGTTGAAAATTCTGAATAGTCGCTATGGAATTCAGGCCCTTAAAAATAGACATTTTGCAAACGACCTCGGATTTCGACGAAACCACTTTTGTTGGATCCGTGATGTCAAGTTATTGCTAGATTCCAAATTTCATAATTTTTCAAATTATTATGTGAGCGTGGCAGAGGAAAACACGTTTGACCAGTTTTAGTTGATTTTAATCGACTTGAAAATGACTATTTTTCCAACGGTCTCAGAATTCGACGAAACTAGTTTTGTTAGGACCGTATCGTCAATACGAAGCTAGAAAATATTTTTCAGGAATTTTTAGAGTTATTATGTGACCCCGGTAAATTGAAATGCGCGTTCAAATTCAATATATAGAGTTATATGTTGATTTTAACGGAAACTGATCGAAACGATCGAATCAGCCTACGAGACATATCCCAATGTGTTCGGAATGGGGGTAATTAGCTATGGATGACAGGCGGTGGGCCTCGTTAAGAGGTCGCATGAAAAAGTCAACTTTGTGAAAGTTAAATAATTAAATAATAAAAAAAAAACCTCCTCTCTCCTCCCCTTCAAAACCGTTGCCCCCCCCCCCTCCCGTTCATATTCATTTCAACAGAAAAAGAAAAAAAAACCCTAAACAAATCGACTGCCGCCCTACCCCGCGGAGCGCCACCGCGCCCCGACGAGCGCGCCACCGCGCAGCAGGCGCGACAGCCTCCCCTCCTCTTCTCCTTCCTTTCCCCTTCTCCTGATCGAACCCGACGCAACCCACAACCCCCCCCCCCTCGATCGAGTTGACCGCCAGTCCCCCCCCCCTCTATCTGCGTCGCACCTCCTCCTCCTCGCCGACGCCGCCCCCCGGCCAGCAGCTCGCGTCCAAGCCCCCCCCCCTCGCAGAAAACCCAAATCGAGGTGAGTTTTATAATCCTTTTTATTTGTTGTTATTTATGTATTATAGAAAAACTGATTTTATTTGATTTTAGAAAAACTGATTTTATTAGATTTTTAAAATAGAAAAGATTGGATTTTTAAAATAGAAAAGATTGGATTTTTAAAATAGAAAAGATTGGATTTTTAAAAATGGAAAAGGCGAAATCTTTATATATAATAGCGTTGTAAAAATAGAATTTTTATCTATATAATAGCAGAGTAAAAATTCGATTTTTATATATTGAATAGCGAAGTAAAAATTCGATTTTTATATATCGAATAGCGAAGTAAAAATTCGATTTTTGTATATTGAATAGCGAAGTAAAAATACGATTTTTATATATTGAATAGCGAAGTAAAAATACGATTTTTATATATTGAATAGCGAAGTAAAAATACGATTTTTATTTATTGAATGGCGAAGTAAAAATTCGATTTTTATATATGTAGTGGCTACGGACAACGAAAGTGACGAAAGGCGAGAACGATGAAGATTTTTCTAAATGAAGTGTCGTGGAGTTGGAATAGCTATTGGTGAGAACTTCTCGCACAAATTTCCTTTTACTAGTTATATATACATATATATATACTAGGATGCAGACGGTGCTTAGTAGAACTCGAAACCCGTCGTCCACAGACCATGGACGGCTTGTATGCTTGTTTGATGTGTTGTGAAATTTGTTTGTGAAGTTGATGTGAAATGGATAATGAAATATATTCATGTGTTGAAATAAATAAATTATCGTTAAAAATATAATTTTTAACATGAATGTGAATAAATAAATATTTATAAACAAATCGGTCGATTTGTTTATATACACTGATTTGACTGATATTGATTGGGTCGATAAATTTTACACATCGCCCAACTGCACAAATAAAAATCTGTGTTTGTTGATTTGAAACCCCACACGGGTGTTGGGATGACTTTTGAGTACACTAATCCCAATTATTTAATTGTATGTCGATCGATTGGTCGACAGGCTGTGTAAGCATTGATTATTTATATTTGATGCTTATACAGTTGTGTGGTGCACCTTGGATGATGGTTGATTGTTTATCATTGCTATTATATACATGTGTTGTGTGGAATCCATATAATTAACATTATATGGTGATTGATTGGGCCTCATTCCAATCGGGAGAATAATGAATATTATAAAAGAAAATTCATGTGTTGAATATAAAAATAGTCATGTGTTGACAATGTTCATGTGTTGAAAATATTTATGTGTTGAGTAAAATATTTTAATAATAAAATTCACATCTTTATCATATTTATAATTAAAACTACTTCACGGTGGAGTCTAATTAAAATAAAACGATAGATGCCATAGTTTTATAAAATATTTTACATAACAAAAATAGTCGTGTGTTGAAAGAAATATAGATTCATGTGTTGAATAGAATAAATATTCATTTGTTGAATAGAATAAAGAAGTTTTTGAAAAATATAAAGCCGTGTTGATTAGAGTTGCGCTATTTTGACGTGAACGATATTTATATCGATTTTATTCGTTTTATAAAGAATACTGAAAAGTGATTTCAAAATATAATATTTTGAAATGAAATTCAAATTGAAATTTTATTGAATCAATTTGAAATGAATTCGAATCGAATAGAAAATGAATTCGATTCGAATTGAATAGAAAGTGAATTTGAATTCGAATTGAATAGAAATGAATTCAAATTGAATTAAAAACGAATTGAAATCGTTTCGAATGAAATTTAAAACGAACTGAAATTGAATTGAAATCAATTTGAAATGAATTCGAATTGAATTGAAATCAAATCGATTTGAAATTGAATGTAGCGTTGAAATGGTTTTGAAAACGAATTTAAAACGATTTATAAAATACGTTTTAAATGGAAATCGATGAAATATATATATATATATATATATATATATATATATATATATAATGGCCTGAATAGAACGCGCCGCGCCGCGGCAGTTCGTGAATTTCGACCATTGACTTCGAATTGACGTTGCGGGAGATCCGACCGTCGGATTCTCCTAAAACAGGAACCGTTGGGTTCGTATCGAAAAGAGCTTTCCAATGAATATTAGAAATTTGAAATCTAACGGTTGGATTTGAAATTATGTCCAAATCAAATTTAGAAAAGGTCGCTGTAAGTGCAGTTCGATGGCCGTTGAGGGAAATCGACTGTACGGGCCTTGATAAAATTATTAAAAATATCTATAATTTGTGTAAAATCATAAGAAATGATTTGGGAAAAATTGGGCTGAAGAATTCCACATTTGAAAGGATAAAAAAATAGATTTTTTTGTCGAAATGAACTAGTTTTGAACTAGAATTAAAATCAATTTATTTTTGAAATAAATAAATTGAATTTGAAAGTGATTTTAAAAATAATCAATATTCCCAATACGTGAATTGGACTGGAGTTGAAACGAAATTATCTTCGGAATATTTCGATGTTGGATTTCGTGACTATACAGATATTGTTATGGGAATTTGAAAGATATATTTTATATTGTTATTTCCGATACGATATTTGTTGGTTTCAGAATTTGATATTGAATATAAGCCGGTATATTTTCTATTCAGAGCCTTGTATTTAATATCAAATGTGATTTGGGTTTATCGTGAATCGTGTTTTAGACGACATTGGTTCTTTAACCCAGTTAAAGGCAGGATATTGATTTTTGAAGAGATTGAAACTAAGTTGAGATTTAATGAATCTTTAATTAAATAAAAAGGTGAATTGATAATTTAAATTATAAAATTTGAAAGGTGATCGAGAATGGAGTACCACCAGTTTTGCTCCAAAGCGATAGTTAAATCTTTAATTAGATTTGAACGTGAAATGGTAATTAATTTTGCCAATGACACCGTGGTGTTAGATAAGGAGTATTACCAGTTTTGCTCCATGGGATAAATAGGTTGGGATTGGGAAATAAAATAAATAATTACTTTGGTGTGATTCGCTAATCCCGACTAGTTTGAAATGATATCCAAAGAAAGATTAAAGAATAAATTTAGAAGAATTTATCTTGGATAAAATTACCGGGAACCTTTTCCTAAGAATGTGATTTCGTAAATAAAAGGATATTCTAAATTGGAATGAGGCGTTTGTTGTGTTTGTGTAACATTTGTTTATCATATACGTGGGTTATTCAAAAAGGCCGGGTTTATACCCATTCTGAATAACCGATTCGACGAGATGCCGAAGATGAAGACGGTGGTTGAAGACCGGAAGTCTTCACATCGTTTGGGTGATTACTGATGATCTCGATTGGGCTGTACACCCAAGATGTGGGAAACAGTTGGTGATCGTCCAGACGTACTTGGAGATGGATGGATATGCGAGGAAAGTGCCTCCGGTTTCGTTCAGACCCAGGACGAACTTGTAAATGGATTGTGTGTCTGACATTGGATTTTATTCTGTGTTGATTGATCTCTATTAAATATACATCTGTTTGGCGGCGGAGAATTTATTCTCTTGCTTAACGCCCTTCTCTGAGACGTACGAGCTTAGAGGTTGTATATCGATGGACATCCGTCGCATGGAGTGAATTGCCAGTGTGGCACGCGTAAGTGGCAATTGATCAAGGCTTCTGTTGAAAAGCAAAGTCTTGTGGTTGATGATCAAAGCACGGCCTGTGTGGCGTAGCTTTGTGTATAACGCGAATTCGCGAGCCCCACACCTCGGTATGAGTCAAAAACGGGAGACGGACCGCTGGGAGAGCACGACGTTTCTTTCTAGCTAGGGTGGTGTCAGTGACCTACCAGCCCTGACATTTATATACTTTTCACCTGTGTGGTTGTTGGAATGCGAGGCGCCTCGGATATAGGTCTGTAAGGACCGGGAAACGTGTGTTCAGGAATAACTAATCCTCAAAAGTAAGAGAGGACCGGCACAGCCGATTCGAAGGATCAAAGTGGGGTCCTGGGACATTTGCTAGAGTGTCTTGAACGCGGAGAGGAGCTTGCCCCTTGCCTCGACTCATGATGGAATCCAATTTCCAATACGTGTGTTTCGGTTTTATTTGTAGAGCCTAGTATGGCGACATAGTAGATGGTAGCTATGCCGCCTATGATTGATACTTATAATTGAAATTGTTTTGACACTATACACCTATAATAGTATCAAATAATGTGTTTTAAACGTATCAAGCATGCTTTGGCTGTTATAAGGGAAAACCCTATCCTCCGGCTTGCGTTGCATTGTGTGATGGGACCTGGGTCTTATAACAGCTTCATTTTTCTTTATTTAGCATTGCGCTGTTTGTTTTATGCACTGGTATTCTTGGGAGGAAACCCGTTCCGTGTTATACGGCGTGGTCCCTTGATTTACCTAACTTTAAAAATAAAGATCAATAACTGTTTTAGTTCTCACACCAGTCACATGACCGACCTGGAGTTTATTGTTTTAACCTAAACTCTGGGTGCCCCTATTTTCCACACGGGCAGCTAGTAGTTTTGGTTTTGCAGATTTATATTCATAGGGTCCTGATTTACAGCTGGAACGATGCTCGGAAAGCTCTGTATCCGTGTATCACTTTCAGTTGTGTTTTGTATATTTTTCCGCTGCTATGTAATTTATTGTAATCTCTGATATTTATCGAATGTAATTTATTCCTTTATACTCTGTATATTCTTGTATCTGATGGAATTGTTGTAATAACAATGAAATGTTCTTCCGTTTGCGTTCTATTTTGTCTTGTCCTCAATTCTATCCGTGCTTTCCTTCACAGGGAAGTTCGGGTCGTCTCAGTTTGGTATCAGAGCTTTGGTTTACAGAGCTCGAGAACAAGACGCATTAGAACCAAACGAAAGAATTCATCAGATATTGGATTAGCAATATCCAATTAGAATGACTCGTTAGAGATAGGATCAATAGTGTCCTAGAACGAGTGTGAAGAGTATATTTTTCAAATGAAAACAATTTTGTTTTGAAAATTTGATTCGTTTTAAACGTATTTGAATATTTATTTATTTTGATTTTGGACAATCGAGTATATAAAGATTTCGCGTATACGCGTCATAAACGTATATTCGAAGTTATAATATATTGGATAGATATAGAATCACATTCTAGACACCCGGGGATAATTCTGATGATGTGGCCACATCATCAGTATTTATGTTCGTGTTTCGAAGGTGTGATATCTATATATTTCCAATGGACTGGTGTGAGAACCAAAACTAATATAGATAGATTCATTGTTGTGAATTGGCATCAAAACAAGATTTTCTGTATATATATCAAAATTATCAATTTGAAACGTTAATCCACTAATAGATTGATGTTTGTGTTGTTTGTTTATTTGTTGGGTAATTTTGAACCATTTAGCCTAGTTGAACCAAATATTGAATTGTATTGAAAATTGGTTGCATTTGCTTGCATATACATGTACTTACATTGAACAGGTCATAGCAAGGAGGCTAGAGCAGAGAATAAAATTTGTTTGTCCGACAAATAGGTACATATTTATCATAATTTACTGTTTGTTTGGGGGATGATGATTTTATGAGCCTATTGGCTAGCCGCTTGGCTTTTTCTTTTTCTTTTTGAGATCAGAAGGCCTGTATGGCAATTTCGGGATTTTCCCATTGCTCCCGGTGCAGGCGAGGTTATGGCGAAATTTTTCGAAAATTTAGGGTGTTAGCCAAATTTTTGAAGAATTTAAAAATTCTCAGAAACTGAAAAGTTGGAGAATGGAAGCCAAATCGAACGTAGAGTTGATTGATCAAACCACTTTCGACTTTGTTCCTTTTCGGGGACGAAAAGTTTTAAGTGGGGGAGATTGTAACAACCCGAAAATCTGGGCCAGTTTAAAATTTTTATTTTGGCAATTTTAGCGAATTTTGAACATTTAAAATGGAATTATTTAAAATAATATCGACAAGAAATTTATTTTGAATAAAATTAGAACGTATATATTATATACGTCGTCGTTAGAATATAAATAATTATATATAATTATAAATAGAATTGAAAATGGCGCGGTAGTTCGATAATTCGATTTCAAACTTCAATTGAATGTACCGGGTGCAAAACAATCCGGATTTTAGTGAAACCAAAAACATTAGGTTCTAATTGAGAATATCTTTCCAACGAATCCGAAAAATTGAAATTTCATAGCGGGAATCAAAAGATATGTCCAGTTGAAAATTCTGAATAGTCGCTATGGAATTCAGGCCCTTAAAAATAGACATTTTGCAAACGACCTCGGATTTTGATGAAACCAATTTTGTTGGATCCGTGATGTCAAGTTATTGCTAGATTCCAAATTTCATAATTTTTTGAATTATTATGTGAGCGTGGCAGAGGAAAACGTTTTTGACCAGTTTCAGTTGATTTTAATCGACTGGAAAATGGCCATTTTTCCAACGGTCTCAGAATTCCACGAAACTAGTTTTGTTAGGACCGTATCGTCAATACGAAGCTAGAAAGTATTTTTCAGGAATTTTTAGAGTTAGTATGTGACCCCGGTAAATTGAAATGCGCGTTCAAATTCAATATATAGAGTTATATGTTGAATTTAACGGAAACTGATCGAAATGATCGAATCAGCCTACGGGACATATCCTATTGTGTTCGGAATGAGGGTAATTAGCTATGGACGACAGGCGGTGGGCCTCGTTTAGAGGTCGTATGAAAAAGTCAACTTTTTGAAAGTTAAATAATTAAATAAAAAAAAAACCACCTCTCTCCTCCCCTTCAAAACCGTTGCCTCCCCCCCCCCCCCGGTTCATATTCATTTCAACAGAAAAAGAAAAAAAAAACTAAACAAATCGACTGCCGCCTTACCTCGCGGAGCGCCACCGCGCCCCGACGAGCGCGCCACCGCGCAGCAGGCGCGGCAGCCTCCCCTTCCCATCCTCTTCTCCTTCCTTTCCCCCTCTCCTGATCGAACCCGACGCAACCCACAAACCCCCCCTCGATCGAGTTGACCGCCAGTCCCCCCCCCCCCCCCCCGATCTGCGTCGCACCTCCTCCTCCTCGCCGACGTCGCCCCCCGGCCAGCAGCTCGCGTCCAAGCCCCCCCCCCCCCCCCCACCCCTCGCCCGCAGAAAACCCAAATCGAGGTGAGTTTTATAATCCTTTTTATTTGTTGTTATTTATGTATTTTAGAAAAACTGATTTTATTTGATTTTAGAAAATCTGATTTTATTAGATTTTTAAAATAGAAAAGATTAGATTTTTAAAATAGAAAAGATTAGATTTTTAAAATAGAAAAGATTGGGTTTTTAAAATAGGAAAGATTGGATTTTTAAAATAGAAAAGATTGGATTTTTAAAATAGAAAAGATTGGATTTTTAAAATAGAAAAGATTGGATTTTTAAAATAGAAAAGATTGGATTTATAAAATAGAAAAGATTGGATTTTTAAAAATGGAAAAGGCGAAATCTTTATATATAATAGCGTTGTAAAAATAGAATTTTTATCTATATAATAGCAGAGTAAAAATTCGATTTTTATATATTGAATAGCGAAGTAAAAATTCGATTTTTATATATTGAATAGCGAAGTAAAAATACGATTTTTATATATTGAATAGCGAAGTAAAAATACGATTTTTATATATTGAATAGCGAAGTAAAATTTCGATTTTTATATATGTAGTGGCTACGGACAACGAAAGTGACGAAAGGCGAGAACGATGAAGATTTCTCTAAATGAAGTGTCGTGGAGTTGGAATAGCTATTGGTGAGAACTTCTCGCACAAATTTCCTTTTTCTAGTTATATATATATATATATATATACTAGGATGCAGACGGTGCTTAGTAGCACCCGACACCCGTCGTCCACAGACCATGGACGGCTTGTATGCTTGTTTGATGTGTTGTGAAATTTGTTTGTGAAATTGATGTGAAATGGATAATGAAATATATTCATGTGTTGAAATAAATAAATTATCATTAAAAATATAATTTTTAACATGAATGTGAATAAATATTTATAAACAAATCGGCCGATTTGTTTATATACACTGATTTGACTGATATTGATTGGGTCGATAAATTTTACACATCTCCCAACTGCACAAATAAAAATCTGTGTTTGTTTATTTGAAACCCCACACGGGTGTTGGGATGATATTTGAGTACACTAATCCCAATTATTTAATTGTATGTCGATCGATTGCTCGACAGGTTGTGTAAGCGTTGATTATTTATATTTGATGCTTATACAGTTGTGTGGTGCACTTTGGATGATGGTTGATTGTTTATCATTGCTATTATATACATGTGTTGTGTGGAATCCATATAATTAACATTATATGGTGATTGATTGGGCCTCATTCCAATCGGGAGAATAATGAATATTATAAAAGAAAATTCATGTGTTGAATATAAAAATAGTCATGTGTTGACAATGTTCATGTGTTGAAAATATTTATGTGTTGAGTAAAATATTTTAATAATAAAATTCACATCTTTATCATATTTAAAATTAAAACTACTTCACGGTGGAGTCTAATTAAAATAAAACGATAAATACCATAGTTTTATAAAATATTTTACATAACAAAAATAGTCGTGTGTTGAAAGAAATATAGATTCATGTGTTGAATAGAATAAATATTCATTTGTTGAATAGAATAAAGAAGTTTTTGAAAAATATAAAGCCGTGTTGATTAGAGTTGCTCTATTTTGACGTGAACGATATTTATATCGATTTTATTCGTTTTATAAAGAATATTGAAAAGTGATTTCAAAATATAATATTTTGAAATGAAATTCAAATTAAATTAGATTAAAATTCAAATTGAAATTTTATTGAATCAATTTGAAATGAATTTGAATCGAATAGAAAATGAATTCGATTCGAATTGAATAGAAAGTGAATTTGAATTCGAATTGAATAGAAATGAATTCAAATTGAATTAAATTGAAATTGAATTAAAAACGAATTGAAATCGTTTCGAATGAAATTTAAAACGAACTGAAATTGAATTGAAATCAATTTGAAATGAATTCAAATTGAATTGAAATCAAATCGATTTGAAATTGAATATAGCGTTGAAATGGTTTTGAAAACGAATTTAAAACGATTTATAAAATATGTTTTAAAAGGAAATTGACGAAATATATATAATATATATATAATGGCCTGAATAGAACGCGCCGCGGCAGTTCGTGAATTTCGACCATTGACGTTGCGGGAGATCCGACCGTCGGATTCTCCTAAAACCAGAACCGTCGGGTTCGTATCGAAAAGAGCTTTCCAATGAATATTAGAAATTTGAAATCTAACGGTTGGATTTGGAATTATGTCCAAATCAAATTTAGAAAAGGTCGCTGTAAGTGCAGTTCGATGGCCGTTGAGGGAAATCGACTGTACGGGCCTTGATAAAATTATTAAAAATATTTATAATTTGTGTAAAATCATAAGAAATGATTTGGGAAAAATTGGGCTGAAGAATTCCACATTTGAAAGGATAAAAAATAGATTTTTTTGTCGAAATGAATTAGTTTTGAACTAGAATTAAAATCAATTTATTTTTGAAATAAATAAATTGAATTTGAAAGTGATTTTAAAAATAATCAATATTCCCAATACGTGAATTGGACCTTAGTTGAAATGAAATTATCTTCGGAATATTTCGATGTTGGCTTTCGTGACTATACTGATATTGTTATGGGAATTTGAAAGATATATTTTATATCGTTATTTCCGATACGATATTTGTTGGTTTCAGAATTTGATATTGAATATAAGCCGGTATATTTTCTATTCAGAGCCTTGTATTTAATATCAAATGTGATTTGGGTTTATCGTGAATCGTGTTTTAGGCGACATTGGTTCTTTAACCCAGTTAAAGGCAGGATATTGATTT
The DNA here is from genome assembly GCA_030737875.1 of Allium sativum. Lineage (NCBI taxonomy): Eukaryota > Viridiplantae > Streptophyta > Magnoliopsida > Asparagales > Amaryllidaceae > Allium > Allium sativum. The sequence continues at coordinate 889,558,504 of CM060920.1, forward strand.
TTGAAGAGATTGAAACTAAGTGGAGATTTAATGAATCTTTAATTAAATAAAAAGGTGAATTGATCATTTAAATTATCAAATCTGAAAGGTGATCGACAATGGAGTACCACCAGTTTTGCTCCAAAGCGATAGTTAAATCTTTAATTAGATTTGAACGTGAAATGGTAATTAATTTTGCCAATGACACTGTGGTGTTAGATATGGAGTATTACCAGTTTTACTCCATGGGATAAATAGGTTGGGATTGGGAAATAAAATACATAATTACTTTGGTGTGGTTCGCTAATCCCGACTAGTTTGAAATGGTATCCAAAGGAAGATTAAAGAATAAATTTAGAAGAATTTATCTTGGATAAAATTACTGAGAACCTTTCCCTAAGAATGTGATTTTGTGAATAAAAGGATATTCTGAATTGGAATGAGGCGTTTGTTGTGTTTGCGTAACATTTGTTTATCATATACGTGGGTTTTTCAGAAAGGCCGGGTTTATACCCATTCTGAATAACCGATTCGACGAGATGCCGAAGATGAAGACGGTGGTTGAAGACCGGAAGTCTTCACATCGTTTGGGTGATTACTGATGATCTCGATTGGGTTGTTCACCCAAGATGAGGGAAACAGTTGGTGATCGTCCAGATGTACTTGGAGATGGATGGATATGCGAGGAAAGTGCCTCCGGTTTCGTTCAGACCCAGGACGAACTTGTAAATGGATTGTGTGTCTGACATTGGATTTTATTCTGTTTTGATTGATCTCTATTAAATATACATCTGTTTGGCGGCGGAGAATTTATTCTCTTGCTTAACGCCCTTCTCTGAGACGTACGAGCTCAGAGGTTGTATATCGATGAACATTAGTCGCATGGAGTGAATTGCCAGTGTGGCACGCGTAAGTGGCAATTGATCAAGGCTTCTGTTGAAAAGCAAAGTCTTGTGGTTGATGATCAAAGCACGGCCTGTGTGGCGTAGCTTTGTGTATAACGTGAATTCGCGAGCCTCACACCTCGGTATGAGTCAAAAACGGGAGACGGTCCGCTGGGAGAGCACGACGTTTCTTTCTAGCTAGGGTGGTGTCAGTGACCTACCAGCCCTGTCATTTATATACTTTTCACCTGTGTGGTTGTTGGAATGCGAGGCGCCTCGGATATAGGTCTGTAAGGACCGGGAAACGTGTGTTCAGGAATAATTAATCCTCAAAAGTAAGAGAGGACCGGCCCAGCCGATTCCAAAGATCAAAGTGGGGTCCTGGGACATTTGCGAGAGTGTCTCGAACGCGGAGAGGAGCTTGCCCCTTGCCTCGACTCATGATGGAATCCAATTTCAAATACGTGTGTTTCGGTTTTATTTGTAGAGCCTAGTATGGCGACATAGTAGATAGTAGTTATGCCGCCTATGATTGATACTTATGATTGAAATTGTTTTGACACTATACACCTATAATAGTATCAAATAATGTGTTTTAAACGTATCAAACATGCTTTGGCTGTTATAAGGGAAAACTCTATCCTCCGGCTTGCGTTGCATTGTGTGATGGGACCTGGGTCTTATAACAGCTTCATTTTTCTTTATTTAGCATTGTGCTGTTTGTTTTATGCACTGGTATTCTTGGAAGGAAACTCGTTCCGTGTTAAACGGCGTGGTCCCTTGATTTACCTAACTTTAAAAATAAAGATCAATAACTGTTTTAGTTCTCACACCAGTCACATGACTGACCTGGAGTTTATTGTTTTAACCTAAACTCTGGGTGCCCCTATTTTCCAAACGGGCAGCTAGTAGTTTTGGTTTTGCAGATTTATATTCACAGGGTCCTGATTTACAGCTGGAACGATGCTCGGAAAGCTCTGTATCCGTGTATCACTTTCAGTTGTGTTTTGTATATTTTTCCGCTGCTATGTAATTTATTGTAATCTCTGATATTTATCGAATGTAATTTATTCCTTTATACTCTGTATATTCTTGTATCTGATGGAATTGTTGTAATAACAATGAAATGTTCTTCCGTTTGCGTTCTATTTTGTCTTGTCCTCAATTCTATCCGTGCTTTCCTTCACGGGGAATTTCGGGTCGTCTCACAATGCCTCAGGACCCCACTCTGATCCTTTGGAACCTCCAAGGCCGGTCCTCTCTTACTTTTGAGAATTAATTATTCCTGAACACACGTTTCCCGGTCCTTACAGACCTATATCCGAGGCGCTTCGTATCCAACAACCACACAGGTGAAAAGTATATAAATGTCAGGGCTGGTAGGTCACTGACACCACCATAGCTAGAAAGAAACGTCGTGCACTCCTTGGGTCCGTATCCCGTTTTTGACTCATACCGAGGTGTGAGGCTCGCGAATTCACGTTATACACAAAGCTAAGCCACACAGGCCATGCTTTGATCATCAACCACAAGACTTTGCTTTTCAACAGAAGCCCTGATCAATTGCCACTTACGCGTGCCACACTGGCAATTCACTCCATGCGACTAATATCCTTCGATATACAACCTCTGAGCTCGTACGTCTCAGAGAAGGGCGTTAAGCAAGAGAATAAATTCTCCGCCGCCAAACAGATGTATATTTAATAGAGATCAATCAACACAGAATAAAATCCAATGTCAAACACACAATCCATTTACAAGTTCGTTCTGGGTCTGAACGAAACCGGAGGCACTTTCCTCGCATTTCCATCCATCTCCAAGTACGTCTGGACGATCACCAACTGTTTCCCTCATCTTGGGTGTACAGCCCAATCGAGATCATCAGTAATCACCCAAACGATGTGAAGACTTCCGGTCTTCGACCACCGTCTTCCTCTTCGACATCTCGTCGAATCGGTTATTCAGAATGGGTATAAATCCGGCCTTTCAAAATAACCCACGTATATGATAAACAAATGTTACACCAACACAACAAACGCCTCATTCCAATTCAGAATGTTCTTTTATTCCCAAAATCACATTCTTAGGGAAAGGTTCCCATTAATTTTATCCAAGATAAATTCTTCTAAATTTATTCTTTAATCTTCCTTTGGATATCATTTCAAACTAGTCGGGATTAGCGAACCACACCGAAGTAATTATTTATTTTGTTTCCCAATCCCAACCTATATATCCCATGGAGCAAAACTGGTAATACTCCATATCTAACACCACGGTGTTATCGGTAAAATTAATTACCATTTCACGTTCAAATCTAATTAAAGATTTAACTATCGCTTCGGAGCAAAACTGGTGGTACTCCATTCTCGATCACCTTTCCGATTTGATAATTTAAATTATCAGTTCACTTTCAATCTAATTAAAGATTCATTAAAACTCCACTTAGTTTTAATCATTTCAAAAATCAATATTCTATCTTTAACTAGGTTAAAGAGCCAATGTCATCTAAAACACAATTCACGATAAACCCAAAATCACACTCTATTGTTAATCGGGTTAAAAAACAGGTGTTGTTCAAAACACCGTTCACGATAAACCCAAAAACCAATTCAAATTCAATTCCAATTAAATATTATTTAATTGATACACTTCATTAAATCTAAATAGAAAGATTTAATTTTTTTTCTCTATTGGGCTTAAGAACGGTGTTAATGAAGACGCCACTCACGACAAACCCACATCACATTTGATATTAAATACAAGGCTCTGAATAGAAAATATACCGGCTTATATTCAATATCAAATCCTGAAACCAATAAATATCGTATTGGAAATAACGATCTAAAATATATCTTTCAAATTCCCATAACAAAATCTGTATAGTCACGAAATCCAACATTGAAATATTCCGAAGACAATTTCGATTCAACTCCAGTCCAATTCACGTATTGGAAATTATGATTATTTTTAAAATCACTTTCAAATTCAATTTATTTATTTCAAAAATAAATTGATTTTAATTCTAGTTCAAAACTAGTCCATTTTGACAAAAATATATTTTCATCCTTTCAAATGTGGAATTTTTCATCCCAGTTCTTTCCAATTCACATATTATGATTTTACACAAATTATCAAATATTTTTAATAATTTTATCAAGGCCCGTACAGTCGATTTCCATCAACGGCCATCGAACTGCACTTACAGCGACCTTTTCCAAATTTGATTTGGACATAATTCCAAAAATCCAACCGTTAGATTTTAAATTTCTAATATTCATTGGAAAGCTATTTTCGATACGAACCCAACGGTTCCGGTTTTAGGAGAATCCGACGGTCGGATCTCCCGTAACGTCAATTCGAAGTTAATGGTCGAAATTTACGAACTGTCGCGGCGCGGCGCGTTCTATTCAGGCCATTATATATATAATATATATATATATATATTATATATATATTTCGACGATTTCCTTTTAAAACGTATTTTATAAATCGTTTTAAATTCGATTTCAAAACCATTTCAACTCTATATTCAATTTCAAATCAAAATTGAATATTTCGTATCATTACTATATAAATGATAATATTTTCAAAACGGTATATTTTGAAATCATTTCTTTTCTATATTCATTATAAAAACGAATATAATCGATATAACTATCGTTCACATCAAAATGGCGCAACTCTAATCAACACGGTTTTATATATATTTCAATAAATTCGTTATTCTATTCAACAAATGAATATTTATTCTATTCAACACATGAATCTATATTTCTTCTATCCAACACATGAATCTATATTTCTTCTATTCAACACATGAATCTATATTTCTTTCAACACACGACTATTTTTGTTATGTAAAATATTTTATAAAATTATGGTATCTATCGTTTTATTTTTAATCAGATTCCACCATAAAGTAGATTCTAATCTTAAATATGATAAAGATGTAAATTTTATTGTTAAAATATTTTACTCAACACATGAATAGTTCCAACACATGAACATCGTCGACACATGACTATTTTTATATTCAACACATGAATTTTCTTTTATAATGTTCATTATTTTCCCGATTGGAATGAGGCCCAATCAATCACCATATAATGTTAACTATATGGATTCCATACAACACATGTATATAAATAGCAACGATAAATAATCAACCATCATCCAAGGTGCACCACACAACTGCACAAGCATCAAATATAAATAATTAATGCTTACACAGCCTGTCGACCAACCGATCGACATACAATTAAATAATTGGGATTAGTGTACCCAAATATTATCCCAACACCCGTGTGGGGTTTCAAATCAACAAACACAGATTTTTATTTGTGCAGTTGGGCGATGTGTAAAATTTATCATCCCAATCAATATCAGTCAAATCAGTGTATATAAACAAATCGGCCGATTTGTTTATAAATATTCATTTATTCACTTTCACGTTAAAAATTATATTTTTAACTATAACTAATTTATTTCAACTATCTACAATTTATTATCGATTTCACATCATCAACAATACAAACTAATTTCACAACACATCAATCAAACAAACAAGCCATCCATGGTCTATGTATAACGGGTGTCGGGTGCTGCTAAGCACCGTCTGCATCCTAGTGTATATATATATATATATATATATATATATATATATATATATAACTAGAAAAAGAAATTTAGAGTGAGAAGTTCTCACCAATAGCTAATCCAAACGTCTCGACTCTTCATATGTAGAAAATCTCCGCCGTTCTCGCCTTTTTGTCACCTTCGTTGCCCGTAGTCTCTACATATGTAAAAATCGAATTTTTACTTTACTATTCAATACATAAAAATCAAATTTTTACTTCGCTATTCAATATATAAAAATCAAATTTTTACTTCGCTATTCAATATATAAAAATCGAATTTTTATAATCACGCTATATGGATAAAAATTCTATTTTCACACCGCTACTATATAGATAAAAATTCTATTTTTACATCGCTACTATATAGATAAAAATTCTATTTTTACATCGCTACTATGTAGATAAAAATTCTATTTTCACACCGCTACTATATAGATAAAAATTCTATTTTTACAACGTTATTCTCTACATAAAGATTTCGCCTTTTCGAATATAAAGATTTCGCCTTTTCAAATATAAAGATTTCGCCTTTTCAAATATAGGGATTTCGCCTTTTCAAATATAAAGATTTCGCCTTTTCAAATATAAAGATTTCGCCTTTTCTTTTATAAAAATCTAATCTTTTCTATTTTAAAAATCTAATCTTTTCTATTTTAAAAATCTAATCTTTTGCCTAATAAAAATGCAAACTTTTTCCTAGTAAAAATCAAATCTTTTGCCTAATAAAAATGCAAACTTTTCCCTAGTAAAAATCAAATCTTTTGCCTAATAAAAATGCAAACTTTTTCCTAGTAAAAATCAAATATTTTGCCTAATAAAAATGCAAACTTTTTCACTGTTATTTCATATATAAAAAAACTGAATTTATAAATAAAAAATAACATAAAATAAATAAAAATAAAATATAAAACTCACATTGAATGGAAAAGAGAATAGCGAAGGAAGCAGCGAAGGGACGGGTGTCTCGAGGCTTGGCGGTTCGCTGTCGAGGGGGGGGGGGTCTGGAGCTCAGTAGAAGAGGAGGAAGAAGCGGATGAGGTGAGTAGGGAAGAAGAAGGAGGGAGGCGGAAACGAAGGGGATAGAGGGGGCTTCGTGCGGAGGGGCGGCGGCGTGCGGAGGGCTGAGCGACGCGACTTCGATTTTGTTTTTTTTTTCTTCTGAACGAATGAAAAGGAGGGGGTCTGAGAGTATAGAAAGGAGGGGTGAGGTCATTTATTTATTTATTATTTTATTATATTTTATTTTCAAAAAAGGCACTTTTTATTTCGACCTCGAAACGAGGCCCACCGCCTGTCGTCCATAGCGTTTCACCCTCATTCCGAACACAATGGGATATGTACCATAAGCTGATTCGACCGTTTCAATCAGTTTCCGTTAAAATCAACATATAACTCTATATATTGAATTTGAACGCGCATTTCAATTTACCGGGGTCACATACTAACTAGAAAAATTCTAGAAAAATATTTTCTAGCTTCGTATTGACGATACGGTCCTAACAAAACTAGTTTCATCGAATTTTGAGACTGTTGGAAAAATGGTCATTTTCAAGTCGATTAAAATCAACTGAAACTGGTCAAACGCGTTTTCCTTTGCCACACTCACATATTGATTCGGAAAATTATGAAATTTGGAATCTAGCAATAATTTGACATCACGGACCCAACAAAAGTGGTTTCGTCGAAATCCGAAGCCATTTGCAAAATGGCTATTTTTAAGGGCCTGAATTCCATAGCGACTATTCAGAATTTTCAACTGGACATATCTTTTGATTCCCGCTATGAAATTTCAATTTTTCGGATTCGTTGGAAAGATATTCACAATTAGATCCTAATGTTTCTGGTTTCACTAAAATCCGGTTTATTTTGCACCCGGTACATTCAATTGAAGTTTGAAATCGAATAATCGAACAACCGCGCCATTTTCAATTCTATTTATAATTTAAAATAAATATTTATATTCTAACGACGACGTATATAATATATACGTTCGAATTCTATTCAAATTAAATTTCTCGTCGATATTATTTAAAATAATTTATTTTAAATGTTCAAAATTCGCTAAAATTGCCAAAATAAAAATTTTAAACTGGCCCGCATTTCTGGGTTGTTACAAAATGATTTTTGGAAATGATGCTACCATAAGACTCGCATCCCATCACACAATGCAACACACACCAAAGGAGCAAGTTTTGCCTTGTGATAACCAAATATGCTTGGTACTCGAATGTGTCTTTAATTATTACTAGTGCATAGTGTGGAAATCACTTTCGAAAGTAAATGTATAAACCTAAAAAGATGTAGGTACCCATATATTACATCTACATACATAGAGTACGACTAAAACCGTAAAGGTTCGCATTGGAAGTTGGGTTCCATCAATGACCAAGGCAAAGGATCTTTCCGTGATTCGGAACACCTCTAGCAGGATGCCCCAATATCAAAAAAAGCTCCTTTGTATAGATAGTCGGCCCACCTATACCAGGTGATGTTCGGGTTTCTCCTAAACGTAGCATTCCCTGGTCGTTGTAGACCATTATTCGAGGCGCCTCGATCCATCATCCACTAAGTACATTGTTTGGGCTCCATACCATGACATCACTTTCTCATCTAGAAGGAAACGTTCATCCTTAACTCTGCGGTACTCCATCCTATTTCGGCTCATTCCGGTTATGAGGCCCGGACGTCACGTTTTCACACAAAGCTACGGTTTTCAATAAAAAGCTTTGATCATCAATAGCTCATCACTTAGTATGATGCATTGTCAATTCACTACACATAATCGATGTCTATTAATATATAACCCTCTGAGTACATAAGCCTCGGAGAGGGTGTTAAGCTAAAAGAATAAATCCTCCACCACAGTACGATATATCATCAATAAAAACTAATTGGTTATGTCGTAAAATACAATTTCTCACACGTACATCCATTTACAAGTTTGTTTTGGATTGTGAACGAAACCGAAAGCACCTTATTCCTCGCCCAATAAAGAAGAGAGGCTCTTGCAAATCCGGACAATCAACAAGTACATCCGGACTACTTCTACTTATAACCTCGTTTTAATTGTACATTCCAATTGGGACATCAGCAATAAATACAAACGATGTGAAGATCCACGGTCTTCAACTACCGTCTTCAGTATCTTTAATACTCGTCGTATAGTTATTCAAAATGGGTTGAAATCCGATCTTTCCGAATAACTAGTGCATCTCTATAATCAATTGATATATAAACATATATGAGTCTCATTCCACTTTGGAATATTCTTTTACTCAAATCATTCTTTATACCGGGGTTACCCATTTAAATCTTATCAAATATTTACATTTATTAAGCTCTTGTTTAAATCTTTCCTTGAAAATCATTTCAAACGATTATAAAATCTCATTTCACAAATTTAACTCAAACTGAGTTTCTTCGCTTTATCGAGATTATCGAATCTAGCGAAAAGGGTAATTTCTCAAATCATTGTCTCATTCTCATCCTATTCGTGCCATGGAACAAAACCGCTGATACTCCGTATCTAATACCCCCTATATTTTGGTAAGTTTAATTACCTTCATTCATTTCAAATCTGATTAAAGATTTCAATTATCTTTACGGGAAAACATATTTACTCGTACCCAACTCATTCATTGATCATTGATTAGGGTTCATTACTTTATCTTTCTTTGATTTATATTTCTAACCCAAAATCGTACTTACGATTTTCTTACTCATATCGTTAGGGAAAAACCATTTATTAACGAGGATTAGTTCTCGATTGCACAATGTCAAAAGAATAATCTATATGTGTACGTCCCCGAAGGCCTAAACAAACATCATATAAAACACCTAGAAGATCACCCAACTCAACGATAAAATATCAGGTTCCAACTTCTTTCTGTAAGTCTTTATATTCAATTTAAATAAAGATTACATTTCATTTAATCTCGAGAAATCATCTTCTCCTTTAAATGGGTTAAAGAACAATGTTATTTAAGACCCCTTTCATGAAAAACCCAAAATTATAATTCCATTCTAAATGAAATCTTCACTGAAACCATATCAGCTTATAATCGATATGAATTCCTATATCGGAGTAATGCTGTAAGAGGAATAACGACAAAGCCTTTTAAATTCCTTAAATAGTAAAGATCTTCATCCATAGAGATCCATCTCAATTATCACTAAATCGATTTCCATTCAATTCCAATTTAATTTATTAATTAGAAAACTTCATTAATCTTAATTAAAAGATTTATCGTTCTATTCCCAATCATATCTACGTCATAGTTGGGTTAAATGAATAACATCACTCAAGACGCCATTCACAACAAACCCAAAATTCAATTGATATCAATATAATATTTTTCAGAATTTACATCAACTTATATTCAACACCAATTCTCGTAATCAACGACAAAAACTGTAATTAGAATAACGATGTAAACATATTCCAAAGTCCTCAAAATAGTAAACGCCTACACAATGGTAATCAATACCAAGTACCCGAAGATCATTTCTATCCAAATCCAATTTATTTAAATTGGAAAAAAAATTCTAAACCAAAAGATTTGTCTCAACACTTCCATCAAAGCATGGTCATATTTGATAAACCAAATAATTTAAGTTCATTTAACTTGAATCCCCAAAACGTCGTTTTACCGTATTCAGTAGGTTAGGCTGAAAACACAAAAATTAGTATAATATCATTTATTACGATTAATCATAATTTTCCATATTTTAAATAATTTGTATATGGTCATTTCGATCGATTTCCAATTACGGTCATCGAATTGCGTTTACAGCAACCTTTTCAATAGTTGTTTGAAATCATTTCTATTTCATTTTCAAATTGTTTCGGGTATAACAATCCATTTTCATTTTCACGTCTTATTTCACTTAAATGAATATATTGTTCATTTAATATTCCAACGGAACTCGACTCAATCAATTCCAAAATATTTCCATATTCATGGTGTGAATTGTGTGGACAATTATAATAACAACCACAACGGTTATCATCCATCAAACAACAGTCATAAGATAAGTGTTACAATTGTTATTGCTTAAATGTACATAAATGGTAATAATAAAATTGTAATAACACCCATCATCCACGAAACAACCATAGCAACCACAAGCAATTATATATAATCAATTAACGATTATAAATAACTATTAAGTTGAATCAAAAGAGTTCTCACAGTGACTTTTGATCGTTGCAATAACAATAGTTTTGAATTAAATCAAACGGAGGTTTAATTTAACTCAAAATTCCAACCAGCTCCAATCTCGTCCAAAATAGTTTGTACACGAAGTATGCTTATTCATGATTCCAACGGATCTTGTTTCGTCAGATTCTGATTTTGTACAAGCAAGATATACATGTTTAAATTTGAATAATTTAATGATGTCATTAACGAATTAATTAAATAACTAATTAACTTAAACAACCTTCTTCCCTAATCGTTCGTTTATTGTTCCACCCCAAATCAACCTCGCCACCACCTAGGATGATCAGATGCCAGGCCATCACCGTCGTCGCCTTCGCCGTTGCAAGGCGCGCCTTCGTCACTTGAGCCGCTGCCCGAAACGTCGTCAACCGTAAAATTACCCGCGATCGAGAATCACTTCGACCCAAAATTCTGCTGCATCGAGCCACGACCGACCACGCCACCACCCCCAGTCGACGCGCCGCCTCACCCTTTCAATTTCCATGTTGACAACCAGAGCTTAATCGCCACTTATTGTCGCCGGCAAGCCAAAATCTGAACGCAACCTCACCTAAAACAACACCTCCGACCATCTCGAAACCACGGCCACCACAAGCCTTTTCAATCCAACCCCCAACACCAAACTTGCAGTCCTCTCTTCCCTCTTAACTTCTCAGTTGACATCAATGCCTAACTCTCCTCCGTTTGCACGCAGTTCCATGAAGTCCGAAAGTCACCTGTTGCTGGTCGTGGTGAGGTTTCGGTTACCTCGGGTATTCGTTGGTCATGATATTTAGCCAGCATGTCACCCTCAATCCGTTCTACAACTTTCTTGTTTGTGACTTCCACCTCTTCATTATCGTTTGACATATATAAATTATTGTAGAGAAATGGACTTATTTGCAGAATATTAGTTGATTTAGGTGTTTAGTGTTGGCTGGTCCTAGGTTTATGGTAGGGTACTTATAATGAGATAATTTTGGTAAGGTAGCTTATAGGAAAGGCCTCAATGTTAATTTATTAATTTTTATTCAATCGCTACGTCCATTCGTCGTTTATCAACTCGCACGATCACCAACGAACTCCGTTCATGGTGAAAATTGATATATAGTTATGGTTTGTCATTACCATCCTAATGAAACTTGTTTCATCGAATTCTGAGTTTGTTTACTCAAATAGCGCTAGTTCGAGCTCAAATTATTGATTTTATATACATATATATTTACATTGAACGTTTATAGTTCACACGGCCACTTACTAACTCTGATTGACTTGAAATTTGAAATCTTACAATAATCAATCATTATGGATTTAGTAAAATTCGTTTCAGCAAAAACGGAGATCATCTGCAAAATGGTTATTTTCTAATATTAAACTAAATCGATATAATATAATTAAAATTAAAAAAAATCTATTTAATAATAATAAATCAATATTATCGTACATATCCAAATAGAATATCAGATAACTTCAAAATAAACATAATTGGATTTATAACTCGATGCCTCCATTTTCTAGTTAAATCGATGTTCAATTTATACAAAAATCTTTTTTATGATATAAATAAATCATTGTCATTTATACACGATTCCATAGCGACTTTTCTGAAAATTCGATTTGGACATAACTCACAATTTATAAGATGGAATCTCGATTTTTCTCTTTATTAGAAAACTATAATTTAGCAGATTCGAACGCTTCTTGTTTCAACAAATTCTGACTTATATTGAATCATATACATTCATTTAAAGTTCAAAACATAATATTAAAAACTACCGCACCAATGCAAGCTCGTTTTTAATTATATTATAAATTATATGTTCAAACCTTAATTTTAATAAATTTTAAGTCGTTAATTCTTAAAATAAATCGTTTATAATATTTAAATTATTAAATATTGCTTAATAAAATCTGGGTCGTCATAATCTCCCCCACTTAAAAAGATTTCATCCTCGAAATGAAAGATGGAACTAAAGGTCGTTTACTTAACTAGAGCCTTTATTCTAACTATCTTAAATTCTTCAACTTTTTTGTTTCCTAAAAATTTCCCAATTCTCTAATTTTGCTAACACTAAATTTTAAAAAAAAAAACTTTCATAACCTCCTTTGTACGGCTCAATCAGTACAACTACAACTCGCATCTCTAGGCTTTCACCAATCCAAAAGAAAATAAAAAAGGCAAGCGGCTTTTCAACTAGGCTCATAGAATCATTAAACCCAATCAATACAGTAAATATGTACCTTTATGTCGAGCATTTAATTTTATTCCTCATCTTAACTTCCATTTAATAACCTGTCCAATATATATACACGTCTAATTCCAACTAATTTCCAATTTTTACCAAAATACCAAACCATTCTTATATAGGTTTTATCATTCCAATTCCACTCGATATAAATCCAATCCCATTTTATTTAACTTCATAAGTTTAAATTTAAATTCATTTTAATTCACATTTACCCACTCATTTAACTTATAGCAGTTAAATTTAAAGCTCAAATCGTCTTAATCATTTCCCAAATTACAAACATTAAATGTTAACCAAGCTCTTAGCTTAAGGCTATTTTATTCTTTATCTTAGCTATTCAAATCATTTCCAAACACTTATCTAAATGGATTTAAATATATCTCAACATTTAAATTGGAATCATATAGTCATCCCATTTTCGAATCTCAAAAATAAACACTGACAATCACTAGAATCATACCCAGGCGACTAGAATGTGATCCTATATGTATCCAATATATTTGAGACTTTGATATACATCTACCAGACGCATATTCAAAATCTTCTCATACTCGATAGTTCAACCTCAACATCAAATAAAATACTCAACTCTCATTATAAGATAATCATGTAGGTTATCCATATAGAATCTTTCAAAACCAAATTCATTTTTATATATACATAAATTCATTCTCTTTTATATATAATACTCTTTAAACTCATTCTAGGGTAATACAAACTATATCTCTAATGGGTCACTCTTCTAAGATATTTACTAATCCTAGCTCTGATGAGTCCTCTCCTTCTATTCAAATGAGTTGTACCTCAAAGATTTGTATAAACCAAAGCCCCGATACCAGATGTGATGTAACAACCCGGAAAATCAGAACCAATTTAGAAATTTTAATTTGCCAATTTTATGAAATTTTGAATATTTAAAATAAATTATTTTAAATAATAACGACTAAAAAATTATTTGGATCGAAGTTATAGCGAATATATCTATTTTAATTATAAAACAAGGCCTGAAATGGCGTGGCAGTTTGAAATTTTGAATTCGAACTTTGACAGACTGCACAGAATGCAAATAAAACGGATTTTAGTGAAATCAAAAATATTTAAATTTGTTTAAGAATATATTTCTAAGGAATCTGAAAAATTGAAATTTCATAGCGGGAATCAAAAGTTATGGCCAAATGAATTTTCAGAAAGATCGCTGTGGAATAAATATAGACCGTAAAAATAGGCATTTTGCAAACGACCTCCGTTTTTTACGAAACCACTTTTGTTGGATCCGGAATATCAAATAATTGCTAAGTTTCAAATTCCACAATTTTTGGAACTAATATGTGAGTGTGGCAAAAGAAAACGTGTTTGGTTAATTTCAGTCAATTTGGATCGACCAAAAAATGGCCATTTTTCAAACGGTCTCCAAATTCGACGAAATTAGTTTTGTTGGGACCATATCGTTCAGACATAGCTAGGTTTATTTTTCTAGAATTTTTGGATCGGTATGTGGCCCCGACAAATTGAAATGTACGTTCAAATCCATATTTGAATGTTTTATATTTTAATTTGAAGAAAAATTGACTAAAACAGTCGAATGGGCTTACGAAACATATTCCATTGTATCCGGAATAGGGGTATTTAGTTGGGGGCGACAGTCATTGGGTTTGAATTGGAGTTCGTATGGAAAAACCCTAATTTTCAAACTAATATAAATACGGGCCAATCATATAATCTTTTATTATTTAATTTTCTAAAAATTATTCAGAAACCCCCGTAACCTCACTGTCTCGACGGCGGAAACACTTTCCGTTCTTCCCACCTCGATTACGGCGAATCGGCTCAACGAAATCGATCGACACAGTTGGGGTTTTTGAAGATCTGAATCTTCGCTCCAAATCTATACCTACCACGCCTCGTCAGGTTGCGTCATCGTCAAGAACGGAGGCCAGGAAGTCGCGCCGTTTAAGGCGCCGGATCTCCTCCTCTGCAGCGTCGAACTGGGCCCCACTCCTGGCGCAGGTGCGCCGCTCCTCCCCCTTCCACGTGGCAGTGGTCGATCCTTCCCTAGTGCGCCGGTTTGCGCGAAAAATGAAAACCTAGTTTGGAATCTTTCAGCTGAGGTAACGGTTTAAATAAATTAAACTGTTTATAGCACTTTAAAGCGCTACGAATCATGATTTCACTGTAAAAATCATATCTTTTTGCTATGTTGTCGAAATCCAGTGAAACAAGAGACGTTGGACTCGTGGCGACATCTTCTACATTCTAGAAGAGACCGAAGAATTTTTAGAGCTTCCTACAATTTTTGGAGTGGAACCTAATGTGAGATTTCTAAATTCAAAAACGATACGGAATGGCGATGTATAAATTATATAATCGATGTATAAGTTATATAAGCGTTGTACACCTCATGTATAAGCATTGTATAAATTATATGTGCGATGTATAAGTTATATATACGTTGTAAAAATCATATTGCGTTGAATGGAGTTGAATTGAAATTGAAATGATATTGAAATATATATATATATATATATATATATATATATATATATATACACACACACACATACACTCCCCTCGTCCACAGACCATGGACGATATATATTGGTTGTGATTGTTTGGATTTTGGTTGACGTGAAATTTGGTTGATAAATGCGAATGGTTGATAATGGTTGAATGTGGTTGAAAACAAAATTGGAATAGTTTATGGAAAAATTCATTGTGATATGAAAATGATCAAAATATTTAGATTATAAGGATAAGGCTCTTAGGGAACGCCGCGAGGCGTAAGGTAGTGCGAGGAGCCGTACTCTGGACGGTGCCGGTTTTAAACACCCTGTCGTTATGCTGCCGAAATTTTCTGAAATATTCATTTGTTTGATTTATATACAGGTATTGAAATATATTCAAGTGTTGAAAAAATATTCATATGACGAATGAATTGTTTGAACGATGAATATCACATTTTTATTATATATATGAAGTATATATAAAATATTCATGTTTGAAATAAATTGTTTTAACAATAAAAAGCACATTTTTATTATATATATAAAATATTCACGTTTGAAATAAATTGTTTTAACAATAAAAATCACATTTTTTATTATATATATGAAGTATATAAAATATTCATATTTAAAATAAATTGTTTTAACAATGAAAATCACATTTTTATTATATATATGAAGTATATAAAATATTCATGTTTGAAATAAATTGTTCTAACAATAAAAAGCAGATTTTTATTATATATATATATGAAGTGTTAAAAATAGTCATGTGTTGAAATAAATATTTGTTGGCTAAAAATATTATTTTTACCACATATATAAATGAAAATGGTTTAGAAATCTGAGAATGGATTTTATATATATATATATATATATATATATATATATATATATATATAATTAAAATAAAACGAATAACGATGCTATAGTTCGTATTTTGACATCGTAACTTTAAGCGATTGTACCGGGAGATCCGACCGTCGGATTTACCCAAAACTGGAACCGTTGGATCCATTTTGAAAAGATCTTTCCAATGATATAAAATTTGTAAAGATCCAACAGTTAGATTTTCAGATATGTGTAAATCAAATCTGAAGAAAAACAGCATCACGACCGCGTTATGGCCTGAAGCGTCGTTTTAAATAAATGGGTTATTTTTAAATAAATAAAAATAGTCATAAATCATTATAAAATATTATAAATGATGTGGAATGGAAATAAACCGAATTTACTCGGTTTATTGGATATTTAATGGTTGAATATGTTTGACATGAAAATTATCTTAATGAACTGAATTATGGATGTCAAATAATTTAATCATAGAAATGAATTGATTTGAATTCTAAATGTACGTGAATTATTTGAAAAGGCCGAGTTAAATTTCATTTTAAATAATTATTCGACGATTAGAAATCGATGATGAAGACGGTGGTTGAAGACCGGAGGTCTTCACATCGTTTGGATGATTGTTGATGTCTTGATTGGGAGGCATCCCAAGACAAACTAATAAGTGGTGGTCCTCCAGACGTACTTGGAGATCGACCGGATGTGCGAGGGCCTCTCTCCTGTATTGGACATATGGGACGAGGAATAAGGTGCCTCCAGTGTCGTTCAGACTCAGAACGGACTTGTAAATGGATGTGTGTCTGACGTTGTAGCTTGACAACGTGGCATGCAGAGATGCAGTGATTAGGGCTTTTGTTGAAAAGCAGAGCTTTGTGGTTGATGATCAAAGCACGGCTTTAATATAGCATAGCTTTGTGTATAACGTTGATTTGCGAGCCTCACACCCCGGTATAAACCAGAAACGAGAGAGGACATCAGGGAGGACATGCGTTTCCTTCTAGCTAGGAGTGGTGTTTGGGTTTTACACGCCCGGATATTTTACTTATGTGGATGATGGATAGCGAGGCATCTCGGTTATTTCGGTCTATGCGGAGCCGATGGATGGTTTGGTAGATATACCGGCCAGTTTGACGCCCCATAGGGTGGGGAAACGCAGTGTTTAGGCACTTTAATCCACTCCATATGGACCGGCTCTGACGATCCTAAGACTTGACTGAGTACTTGCCTGAGACACAAGCTAGAGCGTCTCAAGCGATAAGGACGATCGCTTGCATTGGTTCATGACAGAAATCCAATTTCCGGATACGACATCATGTGGTTTTGATTGTAAACTTATATATGGCGACATAGTGGTATGGGGCACTTACACCGTCTATGATCGATACTTATGATTTAAATTGTTTTTAAAACATATAAACAATAGTAATAATATCAAATGCTTTTGTTTTATACGTATCAAGCATATTTTGGTCATTATAAGGAAAAACTCTATCCTTCGGTTTGCGTTGCATTGTGTGATAGGACATGAGTCTTATAATGGCTGCTTTTTTGTAAAAAGCATTGCGATGTTTAAATGACTTACTTGTTTTAAGCACTGGCAGTCCAGTGGAGTAAATCCGTTCCGCGTTAGCGGCGTGATCCTGTGATTGGCTTTATTATAAATTAAGTAGATCTCTCATACCAGTCCCATGACTGACTCGTAGTTTCACTTGCAAACTCGGGTGCCCTATTCCTGCACGGGCAGCCTTGTATTCAGGTTTTAGCAGGCTCTCTCTAGATAGCTATGGAGCAGAAGATGGATTCTATCACTTCTATTTTATGTTGTTCATCTCTTGTTATGTATATTATGTTTGATTCCGCTGTAGACATTTTATATAAAGCTGAAACTGTATTTTGTACTAAGTATGATCCTGTTATATTGTGTAACTCTAATGATTATTATTTCCAATGTAATTTGATGTATATTATCTGGCGTATTTATATATTTCTGTTCTGCTGTTACTGTTTATGTGTTATATTCCAAAGATTACCCTTGCCACTGTGGAACGGGGGTTTGGGGTCATCACATGTGACGACCCGCTTTTTTGCCCGATTCAAACCGATTAAACGAATTAAACCGATCAACAAGACATGTCGCTTGGGGTTACAACTAATAAGAATTGAACAAAATAACTTTTTCCATCATCATAACAATAACTTTTACATCAAAGTAAAGTGTATATCAAAGTACAATAATAAATAATGCATAGCAGAAATATTATACCAAAATGTAACATGTACAAAGTGGAAAACATGCTCTCAGCGAATGAAATAAAATGCTCTGTATACAGCTCTCGCTTTAATCCAGCACATTCTCTATAAAATATTTGCAAATCACTACTAGGCTACCCTTGTGGAAAATATGGACACCCAAAATTTATGGAAAGAACAATAAACTCCAAGTCGGTCATAGCACTAGTGTAAGAACTAAAACAGTTATTTACTTTATTTTATAGTTGGGTAAATCATAAGACCATACCATATAACGCGGAACGGGTTTTCCCTTACGAATACCAGTCATAAAACTACTCATAATGCTTTTTGAAAATGAAGCTACCATAAGACTCGCATCCCATCACACAATGCAACACACACCAGAGATCAAGTTTTGCCTTATGATAACCAAATACGCTTGGTACACGAAAGTTTCTTTTATTATTACTAGTGCATAGTGTGGAAATCACTTTCGAAAGTAAATGTATAAATCTTAAAAGTAGGCACCATATATTATGTCTACATACATAGAGTACAACTAAAACCGTAAAGATTCGTATTGGAAGTTATGATCCATTAATGACCAAGGCAAAGGATCTTCCTTTTCGCGATTCGAAACACCTCTAGCAGGATGTCCAAGGATCAACAAATGCTCCTTCTGTATCGGCAAAGCGGCCCACCTATACCAGGTGATAATCGGGTTTCTCCAAAACGTAACGTCCCCCGGTCATTACCGACAATTATCTGTTGCGCCTCGATCTATCATCCACTAAGTAAATTGCTAGGGCTCCATATCATGGCATCACTTTCTCAACTAGAAGGAAACGTTCGTCCTTAACTCTGCGGTACTTCATCATGTTTCAGCTCATTCCGGTAGTGAGACCCTGAAGTAACGCTTCCACATAAAGCTCTGCATTTCAACAAAAATATTTGATCATCAATAGCTCATCACTTAGCATGCCACATTGTCGATTCACAACAAATAATTGGTGTCTATTAATATATAACCCTCTGAGTACATAAGTCCCAAAGGAGGGTGTTAAGCTAAAAGGATAAATCCTTCACCACCATTTGATATATCATCAATAAAAACCAGCTGGTTATGTCATAAAATACAATGTAACACACATCCGTTTACAAATTCGTTCTGGCTTGTAAACGAAACCGAAGACACATTATTCCTCGTCTAATAAAGGAGAGACTCTAGCAAATTCGAACAATCATCAAGTACGTCCGGACTAATGTCACTTATAACCTCGCATTGGGTGTACATCCCAATTGAGACATCAGCAATAAATCCAAACAATGGGAAGATCCTTAGTCTTCAACCACCGTCTTTAGTATCTTCAATACTCGTATGGTTATTCAGAATGGCTCGAAACCCGATCTTTTCGAATAACTAGTGCATCTTTACAATTAATTGATATATAAACATATCATGAGTCTCGTTCCACTTTCGAATATTATTTTACTCAAATCATTCTTTATACTGGGTTATACCCATTTATATCTTATCAAATATTTACATTTCTTAAGCTCATGTTTAAATCTTTCCTTGAAAATCATTTCAAACGATTATAAAATCTCATTTCACAAATTTAACTCAAACAGAGTTTCTTCGCTTTATCGAGATTATTGAACATAACGAAAGGGGAAATTTCTCAAATCATTATCTCATTCTCATCATATTCGACCCATGGAGCAAAACCGGTGATACTCCATATCTAATACCCCTTGTATTTTGGTAAGTTTGATTACCTTCATTCATTTCAAATCTGATTAAAGATTTAAATTATCTTTACGGGAAAACATATTTACTCATACCCAACGCATTCATTGATCATTAATTAGGGTTCATTACTTTATCTTTCTTTGATTCATATTTCTACCCCAAAATCATATTTATGATTTTCTTATTCATATCGTTAGAGAAAAACCGTTCATTAACGAGGATTAGTTCTCAATTGCACAATGCCAAAGAATAATTTATCACGTGTACGACCCCAAAGGGCTAAACGAACAACAGATCAAACACCTAGAAGATCACCCAACTCAATAATAAACTATCAAGTTCAAACTTCTTTAAATCTTTACATTCAATCTAAATAAAGATTTCGTTTCAACTAATCTTGAGAAATCATTTTTTCCTTCAAATGGGTACAAGAATAATGTTATTTAAGATACCATTCACAACAAACCCAAAATCGTAATTTCATTCTAAATGAAATCTTCACGGAAATCATATCAACTTATAATTGGTATGAATTCCCGTATCTAACTAATACTATAAGCGGAATAACGACAAAGCCTTTTAAATTCCTTAAACAGTAAAAGTCTTCATCCATCGAGACTCATCTCGATTATCACTAAATCGATTCCCATTCAACTGCAATTCACTTTGGAAAACTTCATTAATCTTAATTAAAAGATTTCCATTCAAAATCGTATTTTCGTCATAGTTGGGTTAAAGGAATGACGTTATTTAAGACATCATTCACAACAAACCCAAAATTCAGATATCAAATATAAGATTTTCCAGAATTCACATCAACGAATACTATAAATGGAATATAGATGTAAACAACTTTCAAATTACTCAAAATAGTAAACGTCTACACAACGATAATTAATACCAAATATCCGAAGATCATTTCTATCCAAATCCAATTTATTTAAATTGGAAAACTTTTCTAAATCAAAAGATTTATAAAAACACTTCGTCCAAAGCATGATCATATCTGATAAATCATATAATTTAAGTTCATTCAGTTTGAATTCCCAAAACGTCATTTTATTGTATTCAATGGGTTAGGCTGGAAAAACAAAAATCAAAATAAAGTTCGAAACTTCAAATTTCTATCTCAAATTAGTATAAACTCATTTATTATGATTTACCATAATTTTTACATAATTTTAATATGTCATTTCGATCGATTTCCAACTACGGTCATCGAACGGCGTTTGTAGTAACCTTTTCAATAGTTGTTTGAAATCATCTCTATTTCATTTCCAAATCATTTCGAATATAAAAACCCATTTTCATTTCTTATTTTATCTAAATGAATATACTGTTCATTTAATATTCCAACGGAACCTGACTCAATCAATTCCAAAATATTTTCATATTCGTGGTGCGTAAACAATTATAATAACAACCACAGCGGTTATCATTTATCAAACAACAGTTATAAAATAAGCGTTATAATTGTTAACGCTTAGACGTACATAAACAATAATAATAAAACTGTAATAACATCCATCATCCTCAAAGCAACCATAGCAACCACGAGCAATCAATATATAATAAGTTGACGATTATAAATAACTTTTAAGGTGAATTAAAAGAGTTCCCACGGTGATTGTTGATCGTTGCAATAACGATTGTTTGAATTAAGTCAAATGGAGGTTTAATTTAACCAAAAATTCCAACTAGCTCCAATCTCGTCTAAATTAGTTTGTACGCGAAGTATTCTTCTCCACGAATCCAAC